>JBBPDE010000001.1:23426134-23437067 GCA_037974605.1 Nannopetersius ansorgii
CCCCCCCCCCCCCCCCCCCCCCCCCCACATACAAAGCAAAGAGTTTTATCTTCTCAATATTTATCTGTCTCAATTTCTTTTATGGCTTTTCAGGACCTGTGCCAGGGCATGGTTTGGGGCAGGGTAAGTAAATTACAGTAAAATGGCAGGTATTTCTCATCAAAATCTAAACTGACTTTTACAGGCTTACTGTCAGGCTCTATTACTGCACAGGGCCAGTCGATATGGTTTAGGTTTCATACAATTCCACACTTGTGTTCTAAATGACAGTAAAATAGGGCTCGGTGGGAGACGTACAGGCTTTGATTGGTGGTGCACGCGAGGTGTTTGGGGGCAACGGGGGGATGAAGACGGTGGTCCGCGATGGATGGTGATCAGACCTGACGTTAATTTGAGGCTTGGCTTTGACTGATGTAACTATCTCCATGCGCACGTTCAGAGGGGTTTTACAGTGGATGAATGGGCGACAGGAGACGGATTTGCCGTCCACCTCTGTGTTGAAAAGGTAAGGCCAGTGGGGTCTTTGTCTGTAGGGAGGCGGAGGGTAGAGGGGAACTGAACCGAAAGAGAAAGCTAAATGAAGCTCGGACAGGGGAAGGGAACGAGGGGAATAAAGAAGAAAGAGAAATTCCTGTTCTCCGCTCACGACAGGCCAGTGTTCTCTCAGTGTGACAACGCCCAACAAAATATCAATAATTAGACAGAAATACGGCAACTCTCGTTACCAGACGACACTTCCTTTGACCTTTTTCCGGCTCCGCCTGCTCATGGTGGAGCCGAGCGGTTTTGATACGCGAGCACCGTGACAGAAAGTCATGGCTCGGTTGCGGGAGGTGTGGAAAGAGATAAAGCTCATGAAATATGGAACAATAAAAAGTTTAGTGTTGGTTTAGATATACAACATGCATCAATGCCTCTCAATAGACGAGAAAACCCAGTGATGTTCGGGAGGGAGAAAGGAAAGCGAGGATTATGTACCGAATGGTGTTTTTTTGGGTGCCTTCTTGAGCGTTTAAATGCTGGCGGTTGGCCCACTGTTCATCCGGAGGCTTTAGATCACTCTCTTTTAACAATGTTGTCTGGGTGATAAAGAGGCAAAAGCAGCGCGTGCAGCTGTGACAACTCATTTTTCAATAAGACGCGTGAATGGGGAGAAGGTATTACATGTTTGGCAGTAAAAAAAAGCCATTTTGCGGCGGCGTTAAGGCTGAATGGAACTGATTAAAATGACGAGGCAAATTAAACGCCACCACTCCTGCTTTGTCCTCATTAAAGGGACGCTGGCTCACACCCGCAACCCTCGTCGGCCTCGTTATTTACTTAATTAATCACGTCTAATTCACATCACTTATCCTGTTTTTCCTTCAAGAGCTCTTTGTCTGCCCATTCTCTTCCCCACTCATCCTGTCCGCCTCTTTTTTTTCCCCCCTTTTCTTTTTTCTCCCCCCAAAAAATCCTCACCCGCTTCTGCTTATTATGCCATTAGCCCGCCCTCTCCCACTCTTTCAGAAGAGCAGACGAGTCCCTCTCCAATCTAAAGAAAGTCCGCTTTTTTTTTCTTACTCTTTTTTTTTTTCATCCCTTCTTCCTTCCCTTCGCCGAAATTACCCAGCGACGCGTGCCTGCGTTTCTAATTGCGGCGGT
This sequence comes from Nannopetersius ansorgii, assembly GCA_037974605.1. Taxonomy (NCBI): domain Eukaryota; kingdom Metazoa; phylum Chordata; class Actinopteri; order Characiformes; family Alestidae; genus Nannopetersius; species Nannopetersius ansorgii. The sequence continues at coordinate 23,427,779 of JBBPDE010000001.1, forward strand.
CGTCCCCGGAGACAGCCCCCTCCCCTTGGCCTAATGAAAAGCCTCGGCCTTAATTACTCCTTCTGAACGCTGATTGTTATTGACAAAACTCCTGTGGCTCGGACAAACGGCACAAGATTAGGTCCATTACAGGCAGCCCTCCAAGAGGAAGAGAAGAGGAAAAGAGAGGGAGAGATAGAAGGAAATTTCAACCTGACAACGCACAGAATAAAAGGAGAGGTCTTGGACGTTTTTCTCTCTGTTTTTTTTTTGCCCTCCCTCCTTTCATGTAACTCTCCTCGTCTTAATTGTTTAGGCCACCGTTCTACTTAAGATCATTCTTTGCTTCTTTTTTTTTTTCCTTCCCTCTCTCCATTGTGATGGCTTCGGTGCCCCTCCCTCCCGCCGGGGTCAAAAGCCTGCGTCTAAATATGTGACTTGAGGGAAAATTCTCATCTTTTGTCAACAGAGGAGATTGCTGGCGGAAGTGAGTGTAAATAGCGGCGTTTGAACAAAGGGAATTGTTTGTCTGCAAAAAGGTACATAGCCTGTTTAAAGCCGATAGGACCGCTGGGCCAACATCAACAGCCCCGGCAGAGCAGTATTCAAACACCTGAGTAATGCGAGACTGTGCGACTGCGCAAAAGAACTTTTTTTGGCGTTACTGTGAGCGCTCACCGAGACTAGGAGCAATCCCGCGGTGGCGCCCGCTCCGTTGAAGCACGGCTCCCGTCCGCTTGCGTGATAAGGGCGCCCAGTCCTTGAGCTATGCATTAGCGTTAGCATGTTGTTAAAAGTTTACGACGCCCGAGCAATGGGATCGCCGGTGGTCACCCTTCCTTTCTTTTTTTTTCCTGCACTCTCTTTCTCTCTTACTCTCACACAGAGACACACATATACACACACCTGTGCGACTCCGTCTGATTAATATCTGGGTCATCACACACTGACTGTTCTGCCTGAGCCAATCCAATGTGACCCTGTTGTGCCTGCGCTGTCTGTACCACAGCAGGCACGAAAAATCAGACGAATGCTCTGCACACGGATGAACAGCGCAGCTCGGCTTCACCAAACATCAGAAGAATCAGGCAACGATCCTCCACTTAAATGAGCAGAGGCCACTCATTAAATGGATGAACATTTGTAAAAGCCTGAAATGCAGTCGGGCTCAGGCAGACACGCTGATGGCATTGCTGGAATTTAGTGCATTTGATCTGATGCAATGTAGGGCAGAAAGCAGCAAAAGCTGTCCATCCTGTCGTTCTATTCCTGTCTGGTCAGTGTGGTCATCTGATCATGTGTCAGTGTAACGATATACGCCTTTTAGGCAATCAAATGAATTGATCCCAGTGATGATGTCACCACTGGCGCCAAACGGCACACCGCCCAGCTTGTGTCCACTGTGGACTGGAGCTGGACGGGAGCTGGACCGTCACCAATTGGTCAGCACAAATTTGGGTAGAGCTCATTTGCGCACTGCTCTCGGCACACTGCACTGCTTTTATGATGCTGCGGTACATCTTGAAGTGAAGACAGCGTTAATTGAGATGAAAGCCGACCACATAAAAAACACAAAAAAATTAACCGAGTGTTAAAATCGAAGACTTCACAAACTGTAAGGTCAATTAAATGAAAAACAGTTGAATGAATACAATTAAATTAAATGAAAAACAGACTTTCCTTTGATCTCCTGCATGCAGACACATTCAGAGCGACTGGCTGTGTGGATCTAGCTGTACTGGTACTGATGATGCCCATGACATGCTCAGAACTGTGTGCTGTCGTGTACCTATTCACTGTAGGAGTAACGCTGCCCATCCCTACTCAGAACGTTCCAACAGTGAGGGAGATGCTGAAGTGTGGGCGTACCTTGTATCGTCCTCTTGAAGAAGGCCTTGCAGGCCTCGCAGGAGGCCACGCCGTAGTGGTAGCCCGAAGCGATGTCTCCACACACCAGGCACAGGCGTTTGGGGATGGAGTTGAGCATGTATTCGCACTTGATGGGGCCCGAATCCTCCAGCAGAGTACTGGAGCAGTCCTCATAGCGCTTGCGGCAGGCGCTGCCCGCGGCCCCCAGGGGCCCGGCCGGCGTGAACATGGGCGGAGAGTCCAGGCCGTTGGAGTGGCTGTTGATGGCACTGGCGTAGCCGCCGCTGGCGTCCGAGTGGGCTCCGGGACTCGGGTGGCTGGCCGTGTCCACCAGCGAGGACGGACTGGACGGTTCCGTCTTTATGTACGAGCCACAGCTGGACGGCAGGTGCCGCTCCTCAGCGGCCATCCTGTTCAACAGCCTGGGAGGGAGGAGAGGAAAGAGAGAGAGGGAAACAGAGTCAGTGCGACTGGGCTCCATTCAACATGCACTACAGCCAATAATGCTAATGTCGCTAACAATTAATGAAAGGCAGTAGTCACCAATTAGCACTGTTCAAATGAAATTGTGCTAACTGCTGACTACAATACATCATTAGTGGCATTAAAACGGTCCCTCTAAAGAAAAAACAGCAATAATTAAAAATGTGTTATATCATTTTATCTCTTATATGATACTTATGCAGATTTTCTCTGGTCACTGGAACACAGAAGCTGCCCTTTACATTACATTTAACTCAAAAGTACGCATTTTAGTACACAGTTCCACCCTGCTTTAAACCTGACATCTATATAGAGAGGATTTTCTCGCTGTGTCCTCGGCAAGCTTGTCCATACATTCCGCTTCGTAATACACTCACTGGCATCACTGTTACTCACGAGTAATTAACATCTGATGACCCAATCATCAAGATCTGATTCTGGGACAAATGACAGCATGGCAGCGATATGATAAAAGGGTGTTAAAAATAATTGATCCTGTCAGAATATGGAGCATCTGCATCATGGAAGCTCTGAGAGGAAGAAAAAGCCAAGAAAGAAAGATAAAAGGAGATATGGGTGACATTTTTGATATTAATTAACGAGTCTTTACTGAGTTATGCCATGGTTCAGTAGAAAATGCATTTAAAAAAGTGCGTTTAAAACGTTCTTTTGTTGACAGGAATAAAAGGAGGAGAACATGTTGGTGAGATGCAAAACAGGCACATGATGATCCATAGCAAACATAATGATCCGTAAGTAGCAAAGTGCTGGCAGGTCGGCCTACATGGTGCACTCTGCAACTGTGTAGCAGAGAGGAGAGCCCCCCGCTTTATCAGTTAATAAACCCACAGCCCATCTGGACTCTAAACATACTCTGAAAGGGGTCTCTGGGACACATAAAGGCTGTTTTAAATGCAGTTGTTTTGCTGTATTAGTGCGGCAGTATCATAAAAAAATGAAAGGAATAGCACAAGATACAATACTGGATTAGATTTCTTCTATCTCTCTCCCTCTCTAACACCATGAGAGCACTTTAGCAGCTCTACTGATCTGTGTAGGCACTACAAGAGAGACGCTCTTCACTAACACTCTATAGGCATGTTTGTTCCTGTGCCTCAATTTAGTCCAGGGAGAAAAAAAAATGATATATGTAGCGACTGTGTGTGTGTGTGTGTGTGTGTGTGTGTGTGTGTGTGTGTGTGTGTGTGTGTGTGTGTTTGTGTGTGTGTGTGTATATGTATATATAGGTGCAGGCGACAGGGGTGAGGGGTCAGACGCATTCGCTCACATTAATGAAATTGAGCTTTGCCTGGCTTTATGCAAATGGAGCTGCCGGGGTTACAGTCTGAGTGGCAGGCCCACACCCCAAGTGTTTTGCTTTAATTAGCATACTGCTAACTAATGGCAAATATTGACATACAGGAGCTTACATGTCACCGGCGGGTTTCCCCTCATCAGGAGCTATTATTCTGTCTCAGACGACACGAAACGCGAAGAAAGCAAAGCGTGGAGATGGAGAAGAAAGAGAATCCGGCACAAGACGGAACTGAAACGTGCAGCCGCCTTCTGTCCCTGGGCTGCCTCAGTCTCTCTCTCTCAGTCTCTCTCTCTCAATCTCTCTGTCTCTCTATCTCTCTGTCTCTCTCTCTCTATCTCTCTCTCTCTCTATCTCTCTCTATATATCTCTCTCTCTCAATCTCTCTGTCTCTCTATCTCTCTGTCTCTCTCTCTCTCTATCTCTCTCTCTCTCTATCTCTCTGTCTCTCTCTCTATATCTCTCTCTCTCAATCTCTCTGTCTCTCTATCTCTCTGTCTCTCTCTCTATCTCTCTCTCTCTCTCAATCTCTATGTCTCTCTATCTCTGTCTCTCTCTCTCTATATCTCTCTCTCTCAATCTCTCTGTCTCTCTCTCTATATATCTCTGTCTCTCTCTCTCTATCTCTCTGTCTCTCTCTCTGTGTCTCTCTCTCAATCTCTCTGTCTCTCTCTGTGTCTCTCTCTCAATCTCTCTGTCTCTCTCTCTCTATCTCTCTCTCAATCTCTCTATCTCTCTCTCTCAATCTCTCTGTCTCTCTCTCTCTATCTCTCTGTCTCTTAATCTAGCTGTCTTTCTCCCTCTGTTCCTCTCTCACTCTCTCTCTCTCTTTCCCTCTCTGGCTGATTTAATTGTAAGTGTGGGTGACTGTAGGGTTCAGGCCCAGGGGTCACCAGGTCAACCTTATTTTCTCACCCCGGCTTCCTGGGCCCGCGGAGACAGGGTCAACGTGTCAAATTAAATCTCATTGCTTGGTTTCCCTCTCTATCGGCCCCGCCATGTATATTCATCGGCGCGGCAGCTGCCGCCACCTCTGGAAATTCACAAAAAGGTTAACTGCTAAAATAAATAATAAAAAACGCCCCGTTAAAACCGTTGACCTTGTAGAATAAGGCCTTTGCCTGCAGACTCCCAGGCTCTTTCTCCCCCCTTTTTCTCAGGCCAGCGCGGTAAGACTGGACACATTTACATCAAGAATAAAAGTATATATTTCAAATTCAAAGTTTCACACTGAAGTCAGCAACGGCGGAAATGAAAATCCGGTCGCGTCGAGGCCGAGAATAAAAAATCGTTTTGCTCGACAGAAAAAAGGCTGAAAATTTCAAACCCGAGAGCCAGCTCCCGGAGCGAGCGCCGGGCCCGGACGCCGTCGGCTGGCCGCCCCTGAATACAGATGCGTGCGTTCACTTGACTTATTAAAAGCTATATATTAGAAACGTCAGCGCACACGACAGTTCCATTTAGCCTTTATTTCTCAAATTCAGGGAGAGCTTAACCCCGGTTCAGAGGTTACAGGGGAGGTGACACTTAGCATAATTGCATAAGTGTGTTAACTGTTGTCCTCCCAGCTCTGCGCTCATATATAATGAATACACGCTCGCGCAATCCAGCACTGCTCAATAATACCATTATTTCATTAAAAGCATTTGACTAATCCCACACTTCAACTCAGATCAATCACTCAGTTCTGTTTTCTGTTCAACTGGACAAACTTCACAGGTTGGATATGACAGCCCATAGCGATGTAGTTGGTCTGGCACTGTAATCTCTTAGAAGGCCGTTTCGCTGCATTAAAGGCACAAAAAATGCTGTGTTTTCTGAGCAGCACATCAAAAAACTTTCATTTCACCTCCCTCCCCTGCTCCTCCGCCTTTGTCCTTTTGTACATCCACCAAGCATAATGTTCAGTTTGAGTCTAATCTGATTCCTCCTGGCCGTGCTAACAGAATTTCAGCTCTGTAATATCGTTGTGCGGCGGTGGCAGTGCCGGAGATTAGCTGCTCTAATGATCCTGTGCCCTCGCGCTCCGGTGGGCCACGGGACCGGCGCTCAGTCTCTCGCCCTCTGTGCCACCGCCTTTTTCTAACCTCAACGCACCGCCGGGCTTCTCGGAACGCGCTCATAATCTTTACAGAAAGTCCATCCAGCCCTGCGCCCGGTCCGCCTCGGCCCTCACCGTTACCGCCCTGTTCTCTTAAAACCATCAGACATAACTGAGAGTCTGTCTAAAGAGATGAGCATCAAGCACCTGTCTGAAGAAAACGAAATAAAATGCTGTTTCTGCTTAAAGACATTTGCAATCAAATGTATTGAAAGAAATGTGCACACAGCCTCTTCACGTATTGAGATGAAATGTCTAAACTAACAGCACATTTTACAAACAAAATGCTGCGCTTTTCTGAACCGATTCACCATTAAAATTTCTAAAGAAATTTGCAAACGTTGTGATGATTCATGAGTCGGCGAAAGCATCTTGGAAAATGATTCCTCTATGACATTGTAAAACCAGTGTCTGGGATACAGAGTCCTTTCTCACTTCCTCTTGCTTTTCTCAGTTTTTCTTTCTCTCCCTCAGATACACACACACACACACACACACAGTGAGCGCAGTGTGAGCGGGAAGCCCTTCGCAGACAGGGTGCTATCAGATGGCCCGGTGCGGAGGCGGGGGTGGGGGGATCAGAGAGAGGACCCCAGGCGATGGGCCTGATAAGGGTCTGGCCTGGGAGCAGCCATTGGAGGAGGAACTCAATTAACTCCTGACAGGCACTCACACTCCTCTGGGCTCAGAGGCAACAGTGAAGCCTCGCAGGCAGCTGCCGCACTGCCCTCCTCCTCTGGAGGCAGCCGGCGGTGCAGAGAGATCAGACTGAGGCCAGGCAACACACCGGGCGAATTTACTAAACACTGCAGGGGACCACAGCCGCGAGAACGGGGTCCAAACGCGCTGCTTTTATGTCAAAACCTCATTCCTTTTCTCTATTTGTCTGACAAAGGGACATTTTACACACATGTATTATTTTCAACCGTTTGAAAATGCCTTGTATAAAGATTTCTGGACCAATAAAAATCAATAATCTCTTTATATTATGTTACAGTCGATTTAAAAACTCTATGAAGTTGCCATTCTGGAGATGCCTGGTTTAGTCATGGTGTGTGTTTCAGTTTTACTATGGGCAATCAGTGGTTTGGTGTTTTGGCCACCAACGTGCAGACAATATGCTGTTTGAACTCGACACCATGCAAATTAAATGGGCCTTTTTTAGACAAAGTGCTCTCTCCAGGGGGAGGGGGTTCTAGCCAGACTGGCCCATTGAGGACCACTAGGAAATATGGAGAATGCCCCTGCCTAGCCATATAAATGCTTTGGGTTAACAGCTACCAAGGGAATATTGGGGCCCCAGACCTGGGGGGCAATTTCAAAATGTGTGTCTGTGTGTGTAAGAGGTAAGAAAGAGATTGAGAGAGAGAGAGAGAAAGAGAGAGAAAGAGAAACGAGTATACACCCAAAGCATCACCAGTGAAGGGTAGCAGGGCAGGAAAGGTAAGTGGCACTCGCCGCGCTCCGCTGGGATCCATTTGAGTCTGTGGCCGGAAGCAGCCCCTAATTTTGGACTCTCTCATTCATTAGTATTTTCTGGGCAGACAGGGAGCCGGCTAGAGGTGAAGGAGGAACTCTGTGTTATAAAGCATAAAACACAGCCCTTCACATGAACCCGACAAAGATTTACGATCAGCTGATCTAAAGAGGCAAATAAAAGACGAGGAGAAAAGGATATGGAGGGAGGGGAAGACGAGGGGAAAACAGGGGGAGCGCGAGGACGACAGGGTGGAACGGACGATGTTGGGACGTTTGCGATAAATATTGCGATATCTGAAGAAATAAAAAGAGCACCTGGAAAAAACGACTGGAGCTAATTCACTGTAAAACGGACAATAAGGACAAACTACGTTTTTTTACATTATAATCGGGTTCGAACCTGAGGGCCGGGATGGTACTGATTGGGTTAAACAAACGATGTTAGATTCGAGACATGATTGGTGAGTAGTCTGTCAAAATGCAATTACGATGTAACCGGCATCGCTCCTCGCACTTTTACTTCCAAACACTGTTCTGTTTAATTCATCCACCATGAATATCCAGCTACACATGGTGCCCAGTACGTGTGACTATACAGTCAAGCCACACCGGCCAAAATAATTATGGTGTTTTATTATTGTTTGCAGGTTAAACGACCAGGTTGGTTAAATCTGAAGCTTTTGTGGTCGGCAGTAAAAGTTTTGGTTGTGGGATCATTCATCAAACATTCATGTTTGAATTTGTTCATGTTTGTTAGTTTATGTGAGTGCTTTGAATCGGCAATATAAGACTGAAGGAACGTTTTATTGTGGAGTGGAGAACAACCTGAATGATGCAGGAAAGAGCAGAGCAGGCGGAGGGAGGGAGGGAGGGAGGAAGGGAGAGAGAGAGAAAGAAAGATAGAGACAGAGAGAGATCGAGAGAGAGAAAGACAGACAGAGGAAAAGAGAGAGAGACAGAGAGAGAGAAAGAAAGAGAGAGACCGAGAGAGAGGGAGACAGACAGAGAGACACAGAGAGATAGACAGAGAGAGAGCGACAGAGAGAGATAGAGAGAGACAGAGACAGAGAGAGACAGAGACAGAGACAAAGAGAGGTTAGGCAGAGAAAGAGAGAGAGAGAGACCGAGAGAGAGAGAGAGAGAGAGAGAGAGAGAGAAAGAGAGAGAGAGACAGAGAGAGAGAGAGAGAGAGAGCGAGAGAGCGAGAGAGAGAGAGACAGAGACAGAGAGAGGGAGGGCAGAGAAAGAGAGAGAGAGAGAGTGAGAGAGAGAGAGAGAGAGAGAGAGATAGGGCTGCGGATCAATAGTTGGTGTGGCCGGCTCGCTATGGTGGCTGGTGCTGGGTTACCACGAGGGGGACGGAGCCCGGGCCTAGCGGGCTGGCAATTAAGCTCCTGCGTCTCCAGCCCAGGATTAAATTTAGCCCCTCGCCCCGGCTTCTCCACTGCAGGCTTTATAAAACTATGAGCTCACTCATGACAACAACATGAGCCCCAGCCGTGCCCGCGGCCCCGAGCCAGCCTGACAGCCCCGGCCCAGACGTAGATCACATCTATTGATCATTCTCTTCCTTCCTGTTCCGGAGGGGGGGTCTTCACAGACGAAAACTCTGTAACCTGACGTAAACCCCGCGAGAGGGAGGACAGTTCAGCTGAAGAACTCCAATCAGCTTGGAAACTGACAGGGCTGCTCTAACGAGGAATCGTTTCTATCAGCATCTGCGTATTAAAGCGTCTGTCCAAGAAACGTAATGTCATGTAAAGTGTCGAGCATAAGAGGAATCCATGGTTTGGCAGAATATCTGAATACAGAGGCATTTATTCAGTAACGTCTTCCATTCATACATAAAAAGTAACATATTTAGATTTACATGCAAATAAATACATTCAGATTTCCTTTTGTCAAGTAAATGTTGCTCTGCTAAACTTCTGGAAGATTACAATACATTATTACTAGGGCTGTCAGTAGATTAAAATATTTAATCACAATTAATCTCATGTTTGCCGTAGTTAACTCGCGATTAATCGCACCTTTAAGTCTGTACTAAATATACTGTTTTTAAT
>JBBPDE010000001.1:23519142-23533775 GCA_037974605.1 Nannopetersius ansorgii
GAGAGGGGAGGGGAGAGGAGAGGAGAGGAGAGGAGGAGAGGTGCTAAGCGTCTCAGTGGTGGGCTTTTGAAGGACGCAGGAGGAGAGGGGAGCATGCAGAGTGGAGCGGGCGAGGGCGAAATAGTGCGGTGGGCTGCAATTCTGTCAGCAGAAGTGATGGCTGAGCGCTGGCGTTATTTGTCTTGCGCTGCCATATGGCCCTCGCGCCGGCGTGGGCATTAATGAGAGGGGGCCGGACCGCCGGGCAAGAACACCAGGGCCTCAGACACAGGTGATCTGTCACCATGGGGAAAGAGAGAGAGAGGGAGCGAGAACGAAAGAGGGGGGTGGGAGAGAGAGAGAGAGAGATAGAGAGAGAGAGGGTAAAAAGTTGAGGAGGAAAAGAAGGAGAGATGAGTTGGAGAAATGAGAGAAAGGTAAAAGAAGACAGGACAGACAGAGAAACAGAGAGAGCCAGAGACAGACAAAGAGAGAAAGGGCGAGAGAGACACGTTCTCTAATGAAAGCCCAAAAATAGAAAAAACTCTGCATGCCAACACTAAGGTAAACCCTTGCTGGTGAGATGATGCGGTTTCCCGTGTTCTTACACCATATGGACTGTGGTATTATTTAGGGCAAGGATATGATGTGAATGAGTGTATGAACAAGATTATCAAAACAGATCAAAAAGATCAAAACTGACTGATACAAAAAAAAAAAATCACGGTCACTACAGAACCCCATTATGTAACAACATAAAAGAATGTACAGAATTTGAGAAGAAGATGAGACCACCTCTGCATTGAATAAACATACATTTCTCAAATTTTAATGCTAATTTTTTGATGCACATTTTTTTTTGTCATCAAATGTGACATTTGATGTTATTTACCATTTGCAGGCTGTGAGGTTAGGTGAATGGGGCTCACTCAGTACTGACTGAAAGGGTGTCCATGTTTGTCACATATTTTCAGTATTATTTGAGGACAGTGAATGCCATTTTAAAACCTTAATCTATCTGCTTCTTGCAATTGAAGTAGTTCAAGGTTTCACGCATGTTTCAGAATATTGTCTTCTTGTAATATCCAACCTCTTTTCTTCTTCAGTTTCTACAGACGGTGGCGGATCAGTGCCCAGGATTTATTAATATTTCTTTCTTTCCTCTCTCCTCACAACATTTCACTGCCCCGAAGCAGATCTTCATGCTCAGCAGATGGCTAGGTGTTCATTAATAAAATACATATTAAAAGTAAAGAGGCCCCTTATAGTACAGTGTGAACACACCACAGCACTCAGTATGAACAGTGAAATTCTTTCTCTGTATTTAACCCATTCAGCAAATGAAGCAGGGGGCTGCCACCAATGAGGGGCGCAGGGAGCAGTGGGGGGGGGGAGATTACAAAGATCACAAAGTTTCCCTCTGATGACTTTTCTGTGTAAATGATTTGTGTGATGAAACTGCGGAGTCAGCCAGTGCATCACAATCCCTACGCAAGGGATTAAGCTTCCTGTTGGGTCTTGGCAGTTCTTGGGGGTTTAGCTTTGCCCAGCTGCTTGTTCAGAGGTTTTTCAATGCTTTTCTAGTTGGTGTGTTGAATTCAGCATTTTAAATTAACTTCTAGTTTACATTTTAAACTGAGAAAATCACAATCATTATGTGTCTAGATATCGTTTAGTCTTCCCTTTAGTTTCAGACTCAGTCTACTGCTTAGATTTACCTATGACTTTGAGGAGCAAGTACATCTTGAGAGGTTTGAAGTGACACATGACTTATTAGACTCTGGAACTGCTTAAATGTTAAGGCTTAATGAGTCAATTGAGCTTTGAGTCTCTAGCAGATTTACTGAAAGGGTGTTTAAACTTTTACACATTTTTTCAGGTTATTAATTCCTGCAAATAAACGGTAATTTTGCATTTAAAATTGTAGATATACCAGCTAATTTTCACAGCTGCATGTCTGTCATTTAATTTTGAACCACTAACACTTTAAACTTTAATAACTAATGAATAAAGTGAACGTTTGCTTGATCAGCACTGCATTTTATGATCATTTCACAAACTACAGGCAAAACGATCCAACCAAGACATGGTCTGTATTCACGATCAAGTAAATCAGGAGTATTTTCTCCATGTTTTGTATCGTCTTCTATATTTAATTATACTGCGATCGTACTGTGATATAAATACTATTTTCCTGAAGCCCTGGTCTGCGGTGGAATAAGCAATACTACAGGTGTGCTGCTTTTGGTTGGGAACTTTTCGGGAGCGGCTGCATTTGTATTGTTGGGTTAGTGACAGTGAGATGTGTTCTTGGCAGCCAATTTGAACCTGTAAAGTGGAGTGCTCATCCAATCCAAACAGTTTGATGAGTTCTCTCACAGCTAGCTCCAACACAATGTCTGCTAAGTGCTAAAGAGGTAAAGAGAGAGGTCTGAGCAACAGCTGGGTACAACCAGCACAATACCCACAGGAACTCTGGTAGACACCTCATCCTGTCACCCGGTAACACTGCTTAGTACGGACTCGAGAATCACACTGTCGCGCTGGAAAGCGTCTCTGTAGCACTCGCCTGATTACATCTCTCTCCGGGATCCCGCGAAGAGCGCCGCTTCCGTGCACAGACACAAATTAAGAGCAGAAAAGTAATTACCATTTAAACAATCAAACAGACGATATCTTTCCGAGCGCCGCTCTCCCGGACTCTAATATAACCAGAGAGAGCGCCAGCCCTGAGAGACGCCAGGGTAAAGATTTATACAGAGCAGATGCAGCCACAGAAACTGACATTGGATGACACCCACTGCATGATAAATCACAACAGACACACTCCAGACTCCGCGCTCAGGAAATCAACACAGACTGCAGGGCGAGGACGCGTACAAAGGACGGCAGAGAGAAGCACCTGCTGGAGACAGCTCCTATTCACACAAGCGCAACAGCTTTAAACGCCAGGTTAAATACTTCAGTACCGACTGCAGTTAAGAACAAAGTCCTCCTAATTAGGGCTGCAACGAACGGTCAATATTAAACACCAGTCAGTTCTAACAGCACAATCTGATTGGTTGCAACCCACTGTTGCAACTCCGCTGAGCACGGGTTCAATCAGATTCCCAAAATTTTTATGATTCCAGGAGAACCTGCAAATGCTATAACTGCACAAACACAGACAAGAACAATATAAATATAATAACATATTCAAGGCCAAACTCAACAGAAAATACTCAACTATATACACTATATGATACATAAACAATATGCTGTGATCAGTAACTAATAAAGTTACATTAATAAAACATAAAGTTAAGTAAGGACTCACTAACAGTAACTTTCTCATTTTAGCGCACAAAACAAATAAATGGTAACCTTAGATAACCTTAGATAATTTATCCGTTTCTGACTAATTCTGAGCCCTCTTTCAACATATGGATGTTTCGGTGGGCAGGTTCTGTGGGGTAGAAGAACTAACACAAGTTAAATAAAAAGGAGCTCATGAGAAACTAACAGAACAGAAATCAGCAAATGAGAGGAGAGGAGCTGAGGTGGAGAAAAACCCAGTTCATCTCTGTTTAAGCACAAACTGAAGACCCTGATTCCGCTCCAGTTTCAATGCTCTGTCCGTCATATGAAGGGTTCTACTGATTGACCAAAGAAACTCTCAGCTGCACATTTAATTAAAAAAATAATCCAGGCTTCTTTGCTTTACCTCTGCTTTGCTTTTTATTTGCTCTTTATTTAACTGATGTATAACAGTAATCAGTGAATTACTACGAATAACGTGATCTATGGCACTTGTTTTGGCAAGTGAATCACAGCCATCTTATTCCGGATTACGCAGGACCTCAACTGCTTAAATATTTAAAAAAAACAACAAAAAAAAACAAGCAAAAGCTACAAGCAAAACCGACACAATCACTGTTTTTATAGGCCCATGCACTTCTGCGGCAGAAGCTCTCCAGATCAGACTCTTTGGACAGTTTGCAACGATCCATTCCTAACATGGGTTTTCTAGGCTTTAACTGCAGCTGCGGTTTAAATTGGTTTTCTGCTCCTCAGGGCTATTTGCTAGCTAGCGTGGTCTCAATTGTGTTTAGTCCTGAGAATAAGTGGACTAACTTCTTTCTGGAGCAATTGATGCAGCAAATTTGACAGAGTTTAGCTCAGGCTCTGGCATAAAGAGTATTTCTTAGAACCTAAGGACCCTGATCACTGCCGGGGCCTAGTAGGTAGGATACTTGGCTCTGGACCAAAAGGTCATAAGTTTGAATCCTATCACCCTTGGGTTCGCTGTCCTACAGTCAGACACACTCAAACAGCACAACCTGTGCTGGGTTGCCAGATTTGGGAGGATCCTTCCTTTTTATGCACTCTATATGAACATAATTGTGTTTCAATTGTGTATTTCAATGAAATTGCATTAAACGCATGAATAAAAAATAAAAATAAGTGCAATTTTTTAATGCAAGAGATAAATACAATTATAATATTTCCTCCATTTAGGCACTAAACTGAAAAGTGTGATTGCTCTCCTTCTTTTCTATTTATTTTCTTTTTTAGGTATTTTAAACATTTTTATATCCAACAGAGGTCAGACTGTTCGAAAAATGAAAAGCCCCACTTGTCAGTTACATTCTGTTTTAAGGGAAGGGAAAATAATAAAAGGGAAGACGGTAAAAATAAAAGGGTCTTTGAACTTTCTAAATTTGTCTTTCAGACAGTTTTTGGGGTGAGGTTGACCCATTTTCTCCACCAGTTTTGGGGAAAGGGTCAATGAGGGACAACTAGTTTGTGTTTGGCCCCACAGGGAGTTTGAGGGGGCAGGGGTGAGGCTTTTTTTTAGGTTTTATGGGAAGCAACGTGGTAGCGTGGGGAGGTGAAGGACGGACTGGCCGGCCATTCCATCAGTCAGCGCAATAAATGGATGCAATCTGTATCCCTGCACAGCATTGGCTGTTTTTAAATTCCACCTCTTTTATCCAAATGAATGATGGACTCTGGTACAGTGCACTGTGCGGCAATATTAATATACATCAGAGGCCAGCGCCCCTCACTAAATCAGAAAACTGGGGGTATTTGTTATTTAAATGACAAACAGCGCACCAGGGAAGAGGCGCAGGCAGAGGAGACTTTGGAGAAGAGGTGGACAAACCAATTCAGATTTCAATCCTGCAGCGCTGTGCACGAGGGCCCAGGAACCATCAGTCTAATGAAAAAAGGCAGGCGGGCCGGCCCAAACGGACGAGGGGCTGACGCCTGGCACCATTTCCAATTCCGGCTCCCTCTCATCATCTTCATCCTTTCCGGGACTGGTCACAACAAGCAAGAGCTCCACGATCAGGCTTACATTGGAGTTCCCTTTAAAAACTGCACTGAAAAATACACTGAAACATGCTCTTAGAGCTACGGAAATAAAGTGTTACTGTAAAACACATCATTTGTAACGTATTTTAGCCAACCGAACTCAGTTTTAATGTTCGCAAAAAGCTTTTACAGCATGTTTTTGACACAATTGCAACTATTTAAAAGAAATAAAAATAACAGTGATGGGCCAGATTGTTAAAGTCATTGTTACAGCTGTATCTCTAAAGGGCTGTGAGACATTGTAGGACTTTTAAAATTATATATATATATATATTTAAAATATATCTCATCTTATATATATTTAAGGTTTGGACATAGTAACACGCTGTTTTTGCGGTGGGGGGGGCGGGGGGGGGGGGTAATGGTCAAAAGTAATGGACGCCTGATCATTACACCAACAGAGACTTTAATGACACTATATTCAGATACATAGACTGTAATATGGAGTTGGTCCGTCTTTGCAGCTGCTGTAATGCTCTGGACTCTTGAGTTGTATTTCTACAACAAACTAGATAAAATGTGAATGTCCTGCAGTAGCAAATAGCTTTGGTTTTATATTTGATTTGATTGCGTTTAAGTTGAGATTCAGAAGAAATATTTGAACTGTAACTGTGTAACTGTGTTAAAGGGCACACTGCTCTTAAAAAGCTCCTCATTAGTTTAAAGTGTTTGTAAACCAAATGTTATTGCACTTTTGTTCATACAGCAGGAGTACATTAATGAAAAGTGCACAAAACACTACTTTTGCACACACAAATAATACACTCACTAATACATTTACAGTGTGTTCACCATTTTAGTGAAGAATAAACATTGAAAATGTCACTGTTTATTCGTTAATACAGGCCTACAAAATGCCACCACACAATGGGCTATTAATGGGCTATTCAATTACAGTTAATGAGTGCATTTTAAGTTAAAGGACAGTCTAGAATTTCACTCTGCATCACCACACAACTAGTTAATTGTCAGTCATGCACTGTTACAGATGCGTTCATCTTATGAGTGAAAATTTTGACCTTTTTCCTTTAAAGTTGTTCACTCGACCAAAGCTCAACAAAAAGCTTTGGCTAAGTGGTAAAAACCTGTAGTGTCACCAACACACACACACACAAACACACACGCACACGCACACGCACGCACATGCAAGCGCACACACACACACACGCACACATACCCATCTGCCACAACATTAAAACCTATGACAGTTGAGAAATATATATTAGAAATATATTAATATAACATAAAGCATGTGAATGTTCTGTACTTAAAGTTAATGTGTTGGAATGTACAGAAATGTATAAGGTATAGGATATAGGGCATAAGGTATAGGGTATAGGGTATAGGGCATAAGGTATAGGGTATAGGGCATAAGGTATAGGGTATAAGGTAAAGGGTACAGGGTATAGGGCATAAGGTATAGGGCATAAGGTATAGGGTATAAGGTAAAGGGTACAGGGTATAGGGCATAAGGTATAGGGTATAGGGCATAAGGTAAAGGGTACAGGGTATAGGGCATAAGGTATAGGGCATAAGGTATAAGGTATAGGGTAAAGGGTATAGGGCATAAGGTACAGGGTATAGGGCATAAGGTACAGGGTATAGGGCATAAGGTATAGGGTATAAGGTATAGGGCATAAGGTATAGGGTATAGGGATGCGAGTGATTTTGACAAGAGTCAAACTGTGACGGCTAGACGACTGGGTTGAGCTTCTCCAGGCTGTTCCTGCAGTAGTCAGCAACCTGCAGTTGTGACTGCCTAAGATTCACCGATGTGTGTGTGGAAAGTGAAGAATGGACCTGTTCCACAGCTACTGCCGCATAAACTACTGAAACAGTTCATGCAGGCTGTGACAAAAGGTGTCAGAACACACAGTGAACATCACAGCTTGCTGCATATGGGGCTACGCTGCCACAGACTGGGCAGAATACTCGTGCTGACCCGTCCACAGTGTGGTTTTACATTCCACACATACCTTAAAAGTTTAATGTAAGCACATAAGTCGTAGAGGCATTCTGCTCTTGTACTGGTTTTTGTAAACCAGATTCTTTTGGGAAACTAGAAGAAACATCTCAGCACTGTGGAACCGGAAGAAGGCTTTATACAGTTGTATGCACTTGAGTTAATTCACATGTTTTCTTGATTTTCTATGTGTACAAAAGTATACACCCCCTACAAATGACTCTGAAAACTTTAATGTACTACTACTACTACTTTGCTCCTTACAGAAATTGTACTGACATATGCAGAAAATGTCAAATGTAAAGTTATTTCCGATAAAGGATGTGGTAACTTACAACCAACTGTCAGTGTCACTTTTACAAATGAATGTATATCATTTAACACCAGTTGAGGAGTAAGCAGTGTGCCAGAAAGTTCTGCTGTTTCTAAATATGCTGTTTCACAGTAGAAGCACATGACCGCAATGCACATGTTATAAACAAGTAGAAAGTATATTAAACAACAACAGAGCATTTTGCACACTGTTATTGACAACCAATAACATACACTGCAGGCCAGTCACCGTTACATATAAAGGCCGCTACTAACTTACTACTATTAGTAAGGCCTTACTAAGATAAGATGAGATAAGATGAGATAAGATGAGATAAGGTAAGATGAGATAAGATAAGATAAGATAAGATGAGATGAAATGAGATAAGATGAGATAAGATGAGATAAGATGAGATAAGATGAGATGAGATAAGATAAGATGAGATAAGATGAGATAAGATGAGATAAGATGAGATAAGATGAGATGAGATAAGATGAGATAAGGCTGCATCTGTCCCACAGTGGTAAATTTGCATTGTCATGGCAGAAAGTGGACAGAACAAAGATAAGAGCAGCCAAAGCACAAATAACAAAAAACGAGGAACAAGGAAAGCAAAATTGTGGTTTTATCTCATGATAACTTGGAGAAACTTAGCTTAACATGAAAGATTTGAGGACAGACCGTAATTATTTAAGTCACATGCAGCTCCATCGTTACGTAATGGGAGTATAAGGGCAATCTTCCAAACTCCAGTTATATTCCACCATCTACTGATGAATCGGAACCCTGAGCCAAAACTTTAGCAACAAGTCACGCTGCCAATCACAGAAGAACGACCTGTGCTTGATTCCTTATAATCGTATAGAGCGTATTTGGGAGTCTCTTAAAACCGAGAGGGACATTTCTGTACTGCATATTTATTTTGATCATTTTATCAACAAAATCCACAGCGCTTTTTCATCAGTGCTTTTTCAAAAAAAATCGAATGGCTTTCTAGGGTTTTTTTTTTTTGTGAAAATTAACACACTCATTTTTTTCAGCAAATCTTATTATTTCTTTTTTTGGGGGGAATTTAACACACTGAGGTAAAAAAAAAAAGAAACATAAATCATGTGGTTAACTGTAACTTTTGCACAGGCCACATTTCACGCTCATCCAATATGTTAAATTCAACAAATACACAGCAATTATGATCTCAAATGTGCAGAAACATGTCCACTACAGAGGATGTGCACTCATTTACATTTAGAAAATCACAAAAAAGTAATTTGACCAGTTTGGGGCCCAAACTTTTCCAAAGGTGAGAGTCATGGCCATTCTAGGCAAAACTACTATTAAAAGTACTAATATTGAAGTCAATTCTTAATTCGTAATGTTTACTTTTTTATATTTGTCTGTAACTCTTAGGGATTATATTTAATCATGTATATTATTATTATATTATCTTTTATTTATATTTGGAATGATCTGGCCAGTGGCCAGTACCTGAAGTGGTGGTGGGAACCGCTGTGGTTTTCCTCCTTCTCTTGATGTCTCCGGCACACAGCAACCCCATTTGCACGTTTGACTGTCGGCTGGAAAAGAAAATGGTTCACAGACACATATTTTAATAATACTCCTCATTAATTAAAATTATAAGCCATTCCTGAAATTAACACAGGTGGAGTTAAATAAAAAAATAAAAAACAAGTAAAAAACTCCAATGACAATCGCTATCAGACACTGAAAATACCTGGCTCGGAAAACTGCCACAGCTAGTAAGACAGAAAGAGAAAATACTGTTTAGAGTCTAAGGGTGCAGTTACAGACAGGGACAGAGTAAGATGTACTGTAGGAGTTTTAACAGAAATATCAGTGGAGGAAAAAGGAGGCGTGTGGGCCGTGTGTCTATGTCGCTGCCGGGTACAGATAAACAAATTACCCTGGCTACAGACCCCCCTGTGTCATATGTCAGAAGCCCCTCGCACAGTGAACCCTGATTACTCGGATGTAAAGTTAAGGTCAAGGTCCTCTCCGCTGCGGAGGGGGAAGGGACTGATGCTTTAAGAGCTGATGTGTGTGCATGTGTACACATCATCTGCTTCAATATGAGGGAAAAAAAAGAATACACTCACCAAAAGCAAATGCTCATTACAGTGCTGGATTCTCAGGGATGTTTTTAAACCGCCAGGTCGAATTCACATCAGGATTTTACACAGCACTGCTGTCATCTCAAAAATATATTTTTTTTAATTTTAAATGCAATTTACATTGTGGTAACATTTCTTCTTAAAGAATGGTTCAGGTGGTCCAAATTACTTGGGGAAAAATGACTTTGAATTAGGGATAAAAGCCACAAAAATGATAAGAGGAATTTCAATTTATTGTAAGGCTATCACAATTACTCCGAACTGAAAACGAACCAAAAAGATTAAATGACTGAAACTCACATTCTTGACGAATCAGCTTTAAACCATCATTATAAAGTCATGATCAGCAGTCTGAACATCTGCCACAAGGGGGCATATCACTGTTGTACATATAATTAAAAAAGAGAGAACCCACACCAGTAGGATCTTTTGAACATGCTTCTTTTCGTAGTCATACATTTTATGAATATGAAATAAATTATTTTTATTGTAAACTGCATGTGTATTTGTTTTATGAGTAGTTCTAAATAAAGAAATATTAACATGCACCGATCATACTGTCCGTATTTATACATTTTCAATGTTTACTTATTGTCTTAACCCATCTTTGAATAAAAGTCTGATTATATTTAAGCACATTAAATGTTTTTCTCCTTCTCCTGAAAAGCCATAATTTCTGAATCATAAGGTTTTCTTGCAATAGCGTCGATACAGTGAAGCCTATGTTTGAGAACATAAAAGAATGGATAGAGCAGCAGACGTCTGAAACCTGCCAGGGTGTAGGTCATTTCTGGCAGCCACATGAACCCCTCACCTCACACGTGTGTAGATAGGGCCCCGTCGCAGCCACCTTTTAACTGCCTGCGCATTCCCTGCCCTCAAAAGCCATAAATCACATGATACTGGTGCACCACCTGGGGAGGGGGGCTTGAGCGAAGTCTCTATGTTGTATAATCAATAGGTATAAAAATAAATGGCTTGACCGGTATTCTCCGCCTGCTACCCCTCTCTAATAAAATCCCCGTAATGCATATTTCATTTACTTTTATACTTATTGATTAGCTGTAGCCCAGTTAGTAAATCACGCGTCTATCGATCCCTCAATCGTAGCTCTGTCGGACAGCGTATAACCAGCCATTTGCTGCACTGATAAAGAGCTCAGCCATTGAACTCCCCACAGTAAATCTTTGCAAACTAACTTTTTAATTCCAAAATCAATGGGCGCTTAAACACCACATTATTTCACTCACTGCTGCTGCCCAGGCCGGTATTAAAAGTAATACCCAGATGCGCTAGTGTCTAATGCATGGGGCTATGGCCCTTTGCCTCTCCATCCTTAGCCAGCAATCCCTGTTTTTCTGCTTTTGCCTGGCAGTCAGTTAGAGACGCCAGGGCTCAGCAGAAGCTCTTCTGTCTCCAGGCTCTTTCTGCACATTTTGAAGTTCTGAGTTCATATCCTCAAGAAAGAATAATGGAAAAAACACATTTACATTAAAAACGGCTCGATATGTTCTAAGTAACAGGCCTGGAAAATGATAAACGTCCAAAAAGCCATAATACACAATGCAGCTATATCCTTTCCAAAGGCATTTATGGAAAGACACCTGTATAAAAATTTACAACAAAATGAATGGATTCCGTGTTAATCATGCCTGGCTGATAAATATGTCTCGTGGAATCAGTTGTCCTTATTAAAAGCTTTTAGTGTGAGAAAGAAAGCTTTTATGGGTGGAGTAAAAGTATCTGGAGGACGGGATTCATTATGTGGTTGAAAAGTTGTTTTGCTCAGAGTTTTTCCAATTGCAGGCAAGTTGGCTCACTATGCAGGACAACAGCACTTTCGACCGACAACCAAAGACGAGAGGGCAAAGCGAAGAAACGTTTAAAAGGTCAACCGAGTCGTCCAAAGACGCCTCGGACATTTTTAGCGCTGCCTGGTCCCTGAGGTGCGGAGTTAAAACCACTCCGAGGCGAGGGTCAATCGGCGTTCGCGTGCCTACGCCTCTGAAGCAGATATATCAATTAAAAATAATAAATCAAAAGGGTGCGAGAGCCGCAGCTAGCAGCCGGACCGCCATCTATTTTCATTAGGCTCCGGGGCGCTCCAGGTGTGAGGAGGATCTTAAGATGAATAGAGGTATTCAAATGAATCAAAAAGGATTAGGGTCCCCTGGGATTGCAATCAATGCAGGCAAATCAATAATCAATAGGCCACTCACACCAATATACTAACTGCTGACATAGAGATCTCACAATTAAAATGAAAAGCAGGCGAGAGGAGTGCCGGAGGACTATGATTTATCTGAAGGCGGCGAATGTCATTTAGAAATAAATAAAGTCGATCGAGAAAACTTGCGCGCAGGCGGGACGCGGTTATGCATTTTAACATGGCAGCGGTGTGTGAGGTATTAGAGGGCGATCCGTCACCGCATGACGCCCGTTCCCTCAGGATCCCACCCATAAAAAACAATCCGCGAAGAGCGAATAACTCTCACTCTACTGTATATGATCTAAACACTCGGAGGGACAATATAGAAACAATATTTTTATTGACCCAAACAACACATACACAATATATAATTTTACTGAGGACTGATTTAAAGGGACAGTGGAGGATAGAGACTTACTGACATTTCTTAAAAAATATAAAAAAAGTTACAGTATTATATTATATTATATTTACATTTTACATCTTTATGTATGTAATGCAAAGCAGTCTGAGCTGTATTTTGATGCATGTATATAAATAAATAATGATTAAGCGTTTCTGGGCGTCTACACTGTAGTTTAGAAATGCAGAGGGACCCCTTGATTTTACGGTTTACTTTATTTCTCCCTTTATTATTTTCAACATGATTAAGTAGTCACCCTGAAGAGCCAAATGAAGACTGTTTAAAATGAAAAGAACAAGGCCACCGATTTTACTTTTTGAGTTATTTAATCTGTTTCTAATCTAATCTAATCAGTTTTACAACAAATTAAATTAGATTGGGCAAAAAAAAAAGACCTGTTTAATGTGCTGCCTCTGTATAAGCTGATTAAATAAAAAAAAAACATTTATTACTGTCCTTTAATGTATTACTTCATCCGATGTACAACTGTTTGGCTTCACTTGCCATATGAAGTATTTATGAAGACAGTATTTAACTAAAAAACAATTACAAACTAGACACCAAGAGATATCTGCAGTATTGGGAACATCAATAAATGATTAAATCACAATTCAGTGTAACCACCTATTTAGAGAGAATTATCTACTTCAAGATTTACACACTTTCATTATGATTTACAGCTCTGTTCATCACTAGTGTTCTTCTTTTTCTGATTCTCAGTTTCCTACTCATCAAGTAAAACCTGTGAAGTTTTTTTTTATTTGTAAAAGTGCAGTAAAGTAAAGCGGCCTCCTATAGTCACACGTGAACACACCACAGCACAAAAAATCTTCCCCTGTATTTAACCAAGTGAAGCAGGGGGCTGCGACCAACAAGGGGCACGGGAAGCAGTGTGTGGGGATGGTACCTTGCTCAAGGGCACCACAGTGATGACACTAGCAGTGCTGGGATTCAAACCCACAACCTTCTGATTGCAGGGGCAACTTCCTAACCACCTGCCCCAGCAGTGAGGTTCCTGACCAAGGGAGCTTCTCCGCACTACACCAATCAAAGTTCTTAGGAAGATATCTAATGCTACAACCACCTGCATCCTCCACATAATCAAACCGTTAGTCACTCTGGACAGAAGCCTTTGGCACAAGCATTATCTGGTTGGGATTTTAACTCCAAACTTTTGATTCTGAACCATTTTCTATCTATCCAGTCTTCTAATTGTTTGCCACCCTGCTTCAGAACAGAGCTGTAGACAAATTACACACTTATAGAAGATACAGCTCCCGTTAAATAAAGAGCCAGAGCGCGATGACAGAGAACACATGTTACACTTTGTGATCCCTTCATCCTCACTTGCAGTGCAAGTTATGAGCAAAACACATGCTGGTCCTGTCAGAGCCATGTTGATATTAAATTCTGTCTCTCTGTCCAAATCCGAATCCTCATGAGGAGGAAACTGAGAACTCAATTCCAGTTTTTAATATTCATTGGGTTTTTTTTGCCCAATTTTCTGCCCACCTCCAGTTTCATCCACTAGCTAAGACTCCCCCAATCACGCGAGACCACAAACACTGGGCAAGCACATGTTGTGTGAAGCTCCACGTCTTTTCAAACTGTTGATGATCTACCATTACTGAACAGCACAGTGCATAGAGAACTATACCAGTATTACACCAATACAGGGGTGGAGGTAGCTCAGTGGGTAGGATACTTGCCTCCAGACCAAGAGGTCATGGGTTCGAATCCTGCCTTCAGCAAAACCACCACTGGGTCGCTGAGCAAGACCCTTAATCCCTTAATCCCAGGTTGCTCCAGGGAGAGACTGCCCCCTATAGTTAGAGAATGGAAGTCGCTTTGGATAAAAGCGTCTGATAAATGCCGTAAATGTAAATGTAACATCTAACAGATTTCTGCACTGGACAGCATCACACGTGTGCTGAGGGGTTGATGGGGGGCATCCTACCCAGGCTAACTGATTTCTCTTGGAGACATGGGTGGCTGTGGCATCGACAAGTGTCCTTAATTAACTCTTAAACTTTTCTTACATTTTGTTTCATTATCGTTCCCTTTGGTCTCTTTGAGACAGGCAGAATATCTATTAAAAGTTAAGCTGTTCAATCCATCCCATACTTGTGTTTGTAAGAAGCCAGGAGCCAGTTGCGTTTCTCCAGCACTCAGTGCCTCTCATAAACCCAGGCATTCACCATTTTTTACATTTACATTTATGGCATTTATCAGACGCTTTTATCCAAAGCGACTTCCATTCCCTACCTACAGGGGGCAGT
>JBBPDE010000001.1:23600156-23613110 GCA_037974605.1 Nannopetersius ansorgii
AGTTTATCAGGATCTGTAGGAGCAAAAGTAACGATATAAGAACAAAGAAAGATCAATATAAAACAATAAACAATTTCTTGCTGTATAAATATAAGTAAAGATATGGGTAAACAGCATAAACAGCAAATATATGCAACAAAATGTAACTACTGTTAATGTAGCTGTAACATCTGGATTAAATTAGAACATCTTACGGAAAAACACATTCCGCATCAGCTTCAGTTTTGACTGGTGTAATTACATTACATTACACTTACATTACATTACACTTACTGCGTAACTATAAAAACTGTATTTGTAACAGTGAATACATCGTTAGTAGTTATATTTGTCACGGTTCGGCTTTTCAGTTTTTGAGTCTGTTTTCAGTTCTGTGTATTGAGGACTTTTATTTTGATTCATGTTCTGTTCTGGTTTTGTCAGGTGTTCTTGTGTTCCACCTGTCTTGTGTTTTGGTTCTGATTATGTTTAGTATTTATGTTTAGTTCTGTTTGTGTCTGCACCAGTTATCTGTCCATCACCTCATTTACTGCACATTATCCTGTTTCTCGTTCCTGATCCTGGTGGCCCTCGTGCCCGTTTGTGTTATTCTTGTTTTCATTAAATAAAGTAAACACAGCATGGAACCCTGGTCTCCAGTCTCGTCCGTGCTCCGAGGAAGCTCATGGTTGAGGGCTAGCCCCCTCGACCCTGACAATATTGTTCATGTGTGCATTGCTCTTGCGTAATTGCACAAATATTAAGCACTTGACATAAAATGGGACCAGTTTAATAAAATGCAGCAATTTCCCCGAAAACATTTGACAGACAGTGTACAGGGGTAATCTGACTTCCCCTTTACTACTTTATGTCTGTGTTGTCCTCTCTAAAATCCATCTAAATCTGTACCAGCTGAAAAGAACACAGGAAAAACACCAGGCCTTTAGTGTATCCACGAATTAGTCCAGCCATACTGCCAGTTGCATCTGAGTAAAATTATGAATAACTGATGCTTTTTAACAAACTAACAGTGGAAACAGCATCAAAGACAGCTGCATCATAATAAACCATACCTGAATAAGCATAAAGCTCAAAGAGCTTTTCTAGACAATAGTGCACTATGGCCTGTTTAGTCTACTGACATATACAATACAGAGACAGCATTGTTTTAAATGCACTGTGTGTAATTAATATGGTGACACAAGTAATCACATTAGTAGGTCGGTAACACTAATGGGTCTAGAATGTGATGTTGGATCATGCAACATATAATTGAATCTTATAAATAGCCAGAGGTCACTTGATAAAGTTCAGTTCCAAACCAGAACCGACAAATAAGTAGAGCGGATTTAACTACACTGGTGTGGAAGCTATTTTCAATAACATTTTTTAATTAAGGTTAGTGTACCTTGGTGGTGCGGCCACTTGCATAGTGAGGTCCTCTTCCTGTACCTCGTCCAGATCAGGGATCACAGGGATGTCTAAAAACAACACGGAGAGCAACAGTATCACACGCGGCGCGCTGGTTCTGTTGCTGGAAGAGTTTCAGTTACCATTTGGTTAGAGACTTGAACATAAGCGCTGAGGAACATGATGTTCGGAACATCGCCGTGGGTTAGAAGCAGATTGGCAGTTGGCACTGATCGGAGATTGAGGGGGAGAAAAGGGAAAAGGAGGGCCGAAGGATTAAACGCATCTTTTTTCAACTGACCACAACAAAGATTCTGAACTTTTTTTAATGGAATTTATAACACTGAAGCTCTGGGAGCATGTGAGGCCATATGCTGCTCGCTACCGCTGGGTGTTGGTGAAAGCTGCAACATCTCTCACATCCCTCGAATCAGGAGGCTTCACAGATGCCGTCTGTCTCCTCTGTTAATTTTTGTTTACGTTGTGTGTGAATTCGTGCTTGATTCCCACCCTCTCTTTTCCTGCTCCATCTCCCGCCCCGACTCTTCATCATCTCTCTCTCTCTCTCTCTCTCTCTCTCTCTGCTATCCTCTTCCGTGCTGCCCCCTGTCACTGTGACCAGGCGGCCATGAATATTCAGTGATCGAGGCGGCATCTCTTCCTGCTGCGTGGCAGGGCTCTGGCCAGGGGCTCCCCGGAAAGCGTTCACCACCCCTCCCCCCACACACACCCCTGCTCAGCCCCCACAACCCACGCACCCCACCTTACCCCCCACTACCCAAGCATTTGGGCCTTGTCAGCAGTGGCTACCCTAAGGACCCTTCGGGCTGGAAAGGCGACCTCCGTGTCCGTTCGGGCTGGGCCGGGCTCCAGGCGTGCGGGCCCATCTGTGTGGGGTCGGAAGTCACGGCGAGCCCTGGCAGGAGCCACGGTGCCAGGAGCCGCCTGCCCGCCGCTCAAAACAGTGGGAACCCACTTTAATTGGCAAAACTCAACAGGACAGAGCATGGCGTCACTCCCAAAGAAGGACGGGGTGAACTTTCACAGGCACCCCCCCACCCCACACACACCTCTTTTTTGGATGGACTTTTGTTGGAGTGAGTGAGTGTAAGTGTGTGTATTTTGGAGAGTGCACTTGATGCATTAGTGATATAAACAACAGAAGCCACTGAACAGTCCTTTTAGGCTTATTATCTGTTGAAAAAAACTGAACAGTTTGGCAAAAAAATCCAGTTTAAACAATTTTCCACTTATCCTGCATATAAGTCAATCCAATTTTGAGTCCACATTCTGCTTCTGTACTTTAGCACTAGAGCTACGAGGCTAGAAGTTAGCAGTCACCAAATCTCTTTGGTAAATATGTCACCAAAACTCCTCTTAAACTGCATCCAGATCTTTAAGGTGATAAAGGTGACATGTAGCTGAATGTGTCCAGGTACACGTTGAAGTTTCGTTCATTTTTATAGCTTATAGTATGTCATGGAATGTATTTATGACTATGGACACAGCAATGTTAGTCTTGCACCTCCGATAATAAGAAGCAGACTGGTTGGTTGACTGCATCTGGGATAAGTGGAAAACTGAAATTTGCAACTTAAATCATTTTTAAGCTAAAATACATAAATACATGCATATTTTAGAGGTGCCCCGATCAGATATAGGCCAAAATCATTGGCAAAAACTGAACTATCACATAATGCTTAACTAAACTTTGAGCAACAAGCCATTAAGAGAGATCTATAGGAATTAAAATACTGCTAATCACCCAAACAGTGATTTTTTTTAAATCAAAAAACCACTGGCAATTCATCTGTGTGTGCAGAACACCATAATGGACAAATTGAGCAATATATGGGTTTAGAAACTATTTTATTAGTTGTTTTAGAGAAGGAATATACAGCATATACTCTCATCATTATCAGTATCGGTAGAGGACACAAAAGAGTAGTGTGACCCTTAGTGTATATGTGTGTGTGTGTGTGTGTGTGTGTGTGTGTGTGTGTGTGTGTGTGTGTGTTTTTAAGTATGTTTACACATAAACCTTTCATTGGTGATAAACGTGTACAAAAACACTTTCCACTTTCACCTTCATGACACCACCAAGGAAAAATCAATAAACAGTGGGATCACTGCAATCACCATGAATGCAATCAGTTAGATATTTCTGAACAACTTCAAGAAGCCAGGACACACTCTGGGGAATTTTTTTTCCACCGTAAGACTCAGGTCACAGCAACATGCCACCCAACTCATGTTAAATTCCATCACCCTGACACTGATAACAAGCCCTCTTATCCCTCCATTGATAACTTCTTGCTTTTCTCTTATTTTTAATTAAATCTAATTAAAAATGCCAGCCTCGTTTAGTCACTGACAAGATTCATCTGCGTTTCTGATATCCAAATAAATGCAGGCGCGCGCCGAGCGCTGCTTCATATTCATGAGGTCCTGGGTGACACTTTGTCCTCTCATTTCCAAAGCAGTGCGTTCAGCAGAATGCGTCCCCCCCGGACCCCCAATCAAATTTAATGGTCTTAGTGCAATGACATCAAAAAGCCTCTATGTCCAGCTCTTCGCAAATAGATTCCAGGCTTGTCCCCCCGCCACCCTCCCCTCGTCTCAGCAAATAATGCACTATCAACACAATTCTATGAGAGTTCAATGTGAACCAGAGAGGGCTAGGCTTTCTGTATGCAAACGTCATGATTAAGAGGCGAAAGCAAAACAATGTCTGTAAATGAGGTTCCAAAGCAGCCTATTATGAGAGGTCAAGAGGGAAAAGGACACAGTCAAACACCAACAAAAAGCAGGGCTTCGTTTCACCACTGTACTGAGGATCTGCTAAAATATCCCATTCAAGGGGCCCACCTTGGTTACCTGCTCAGATAGAAAATTCAGTATTTCTCAAGGCTCTGTAACTGCCACAGCCCAAAAACCAGCCTGTGGCATTCACTCTCTCCAAAGTAATCAAAGTTATATTTACTGGGTCAGACCCTAAACCACCAGAGTTGCTGTGTATCTGACTACATCATAGACTCTGGGCTCTAGAAGGTTGTGTTGGACTGGCTTGTTAAACTGACCGACTTTTATTCAAAACCAACAATAGAACTCACTATAAGGCAACATTCATGCTAACACAGACCATAACACTCGAAAATACTAAATAAATAAAAAAAGAAATAAAAGTGCCACTCAAAAAAAGAACCTATACAAGCTTTACTGTTGCTTCAGTATTTGCTGTGTTTGGTTGAACTTTTCGTAAAAATGCCAGCATCGAAATGCTAACCATCAACATCAATGTTATCAACAGGAGCATTAAACAACAAACATAATTCGTAATATACTAATAAACACAGTAGGTGCAGAAAATGCTTTGGCTTTCAAACTATTTCTTGTGTACATAATAAAACCTAAATCATTTTGTAAAAATGCATCACCACTCAAACTTCTCTCAACCCACTCAAACTGCATGGCTGGCTGAGGGAGGCTGGCTCAGACATGGCTGGCTGAGGGAGTAAGGGTTGTTTTTTTATAGCTCACAATAATTATATACATTTACCAATGTCACCTGGACTCTTTATGTGACTAATACGTTTTAGTGTTGTCCTCACAGCTGCAGGGCTAAACTAAAGAAGCAACCTTTGAACACCAGGCATGTCTTGTTTGACCACCAGAGTTTAATTTTTGTGTCTATTTGATTTTTATGCCAAATTCATTACTTACCAACAACTGTTGCATGCATTGTGCGCTGTCAGTACATCATTTGTTCTACATGAAGGAGGGTACCTGTGCCTATAATTCTCCAAAGTGAACGAAAATGCAGAGAAAATATGAAATAAATTAAAGAAAAGTAATTAACCAAATTTAATGCTGTTTTGGAATGTGCTTCCACTCACTCTGAATGTATTGAACATTAGCACACTTTACTGACATTGCCTTCTCGAAGTGTGCAAGCAGTAGCTTTGCTCTTCATCCCTTCTCTTTACTTTGGCAATTTCAACCCTTATTTCCCCTGCTGCTTGGTAGAAAAATGGAACAATTATTCCAGACTGTGCTTTGCTGAGAGTCCTGACATATTTGTGTGGCGAGGCTCAAGGCTCCAGGGGGTGTGGGAGCAATGTTCCCAGCAGAGAGGCAATCCAGGCAGGGAATGGTGTGGTCCTGCACACGCACGAGTGCTGCCACACAGAAATCTAAACCCTATAAGGTGTGGGAATGTGGGTATGACTTCACCATTCGAGTAATAAATAACAGGCCAAAATAACCAGGCTTGAGGGTAAACATGGACTTACCACAGACACATACAGTGTATGTCTATTAATATCACATATACCAGCAATTGGAGCTCTCATGCTGATCTCGGATAGATGCTGAACATAAATTAAATTTATAGGTCAATTATACCCAGTTAACAAATCCAGCATCTTGGCCTACTGCACATTTCTGCACCTGCAATCAATTTGGCTGCCGCCCACTGTGCCTGGTTTTCTGTAATTGAGTATCATGCCCAAGCAGTAAGTGATTGTCAAAGTGGAGACTTCTCCAAATCTGTCTCCACTGAGACAAGCTGAGCAGCCTCACTAGCAGGGCCGCAGGGGGTACTCACCGCTCTCATCATCAGAGCCCTCGGGGGTCTGTGGTCTCAGCCGCCGGCTAACACACAAACAAGAAGAGAGAGGGTCCGTTAAAACAGAGGCGATGCGATTGTTTCTTAAACAGCACCAAAACAAGTCTTGGAACAGCCTTGACTAAGATAAGCCTGTATTAATGCCTTTTGCGGTGAATATGTCCTGTGTGCTTTACAGGAGCAGGTAAAGAGGTGGAGGAAAGCATAGAGCCAGCCATCTTGGCCCTCAACCTCAACTAAAGTGATGAGAACTCCACCATGATGTCTTTTAATCAGGCAAAGTGATTGTTCTTGGAACGTCAGGATTAGTTGCAACCAAGGACAATTTCCAGCCAACGGTAATTTCCCCCTTTTAGCAACAGGCATAAACAAACATTTCTGTTCCCACTTTTACTACAATTCCATTTGATTTAATCAGCAACGTGGAATAATAATAACAGAAATAATGATGATAATAAAACATTAAAATGAAAAGAAAGGCTTGGAACTTACTCTTCAGCCTCCTCAGCACCTTGCCTTCTCCCAGATCTTTGGAGGTCAAAAGGGAGAAAACATTTAAAATAATCAAGTTAAATTTTTCATGCGATAAAACTGTATGTAAATTGAATCCTGTTTTGTCAATAATCAGTGGCTCTAACAAGGAATACGTTCTGCGTTTGAATTAAACAGCACAGTTTCATTTTTTCTGGTGTTCCTTAATGTGCCAACTTGATTAATTGTAGTTTATTTGAACCATATCTTAATAAAACCCGTACAGAGGAATGATTATTTACACTATAAACATGCAGACGGATAAAAAAAAAAAAAAGAAGCAGCTCAGACAGACTCGAGTTTGTCCTCCACTCTTTAAGGTATGCCAGTCTGTTCCGGTCAGGGCAGCACTTGTTGATTAAGCAGATAAAACAAATGATTGTTGTTCTGATTAATCATGTACAATATGAATCCAAGGGTTTCTCCATGAGTCTAGTGCCCCCTACTGGGCAAGAAATCAAAGGGTCCATTCCAAACTGAGAAATAAGTTTGTTTACCTTAACACAAATTCACATATTTTTTGTCTAGAAAAGCCTTAAAATTTTTCATTTCTTCTTTTTTCTGAGTCACTAGGCTTGGGGGCTGGAGCCTGGAGCCTATATCAGCGTTCATATGGCGAAAGGCAGATAAACACAAATACATTGGTTTCCCTTGCTCTTTTCCAGTTTAAATGTACTTAACAGGTTTGCAGTATCAGTGTTTGTGATTAATTATTGATAAATTATAGATAAATGTTTAGCATATGTACTGAGTGCAAGTGTCGTTTTACAGTGAACCTAAACCACATGCACAAGCTGGATGCAGTTTTAATGAGTTTGGAAGGTTTGGAGAAAAGATTTGGGTGATTATTGAATTCTAGTGTTTGTTAACACTGTTAGCTCCAACACCAAAACCTAAAGAAGCAAAATTTGAATGTCAAACATGTCGTCTCTGATCGGAGTGAGTGGTTCTTCACCAAATGGTTCCTTCTATACAGCTATTTTTTCTTTAAGAGGTTCTTTAAGAAACATTAAGAAAAATATAGTTCTGTATTGTTAATGACGAAGCTGTATTTATTCAAGATTTCTTAATATTCTCTAATGAATTTGATAGAACAACAGTTACATGCTGCAAAAGTCTTTGCAGATTTGCTCCATACTAAAACCTTGCTGCCCTTCTCGTGTGTCCTGTCCCGCCGGAGCCACATTTAAGACACATTACGGGCTCCTTGATTAAGACTCATGTAAGGTAAAGCGATAGACATGGTAAAACTGTCTGGAAAAAGTTGTTAGGGATAAAATATATTGTGACAACCTGGCTTCAAAGGTTCATCAATAAACTGACAGATCAGTTAGTGTCAATTAGGAGTGATAGATCGGCAAATCCTGGGATTTCTGCTGTGGGATTAGTGCGAGCAGGGCGGCGGTGATTGAGCACGAGGGGTGACATTGAGCGGAAAAAAGTCCTTGCCTGCTCTAGAGGGGACCATTAGTTACTTTGTTTCAGAGAGGAGGATCAATGCATTGCGAACCCCCTTAACACCTTATATAGCAGTCTCTCCACTCACATCTCTCTCTCTCTCTCTCTCTCTATCCCAAACACAGAAAATCAAGATAGGTTAGGCAGACACACAGAACCGACACCCTGACCTTTCTTGAGACAGATTCTCTCTACTATTTGAACCAGTGACTCAGAAAACGATGCAAATGAATCCAATCGCGTTGGCTTGTTCACTTCAATGTGCCAGTATATGTATCTCCAGCTCTGAAGGAGAGAACCAGTGAAGCAGCAGAGTACAGAATCAACAAAATACTTGTGTGCACTGACACTGTCTTGTGGACCAATATGAGAGACTGAGGTTTTTCTCCATCTGAGCGCTACCCTTTAATTTGCAGGACAGGAATATGGAACTATATGGCAAGCTATATTTATCACTATAGGAAACAATAGTAATGTAATTAATTAATCCAGTTAGTGGCGATTACACTGATATTCCATAGAAAACAGTGCCCCCTTGTGGCTGATACTGTTTACTGCATGATTCACTGACCATAACAAAAACCTTTTTTCAAAAATCCCCTTTATAAGCAAATGTTGGAGGTTGCACCCAGTTGGGAGACTGCAATACCTTTTAGACTGTTTTGGAGTCATTTCTGGCCAAATATGATGAATAAAAGTGTAGTCAAGTCAACTATAATATTCCTGGGAGACACAAAAATCAGCTCGATAAATCACAATATTAAATAGTCATTATTTTAGAAGGAATTAAGAGCACCAGTGAAATTCAGGCCCAAATAATTTCAGTTATATGTAAGCTTTGACTTCTCTTCAGAGTCACTTAAAGGGTAAAAAAAAAAGGGATTTATTTACACTATTAGTTTTATTACTGTTTGGTTCACATTAGAGCTATAATACAGTTGTGTAGGTTTGTGTGTGGGATTTACTGTATATTTCTAACTTAAATGTATAGTTTACAGGGCCCCAATATTTCGTGCATTTCATTATTTTTCCTCACGTATTTGTGTAGACAATGTCCAGCTTCTTTTTATCCTTTAGAATGAAACAGGTTGTTTTTGTCACTGTGCCTTCAAGACAAATATATGTAAATGATTTGTGTTCATATTGGTTATTTAGTAATGCCTGACTAATAAAAGCAGCACACACTAAAACACTCCATAGGCAGTGGCCGGACAACTGTAAGCTGAATAGGCACATATGTTGAAGTGCATTGCTATTCATGACGTGAAAACAATGAAATCGAAACTGGCAGTCTGTGCAGCTAAAGTTGGACAGTCTGGATTGTACAGTGTTTATGTAACACATTATGTAACACATTGACTTGTTTTATTTCAAAAATCAGAAAATCAGCTGTGTAAGTGCCTTGAATACAGTTAAGAAATTAGTATTGTTTATGCATAAAGGACTACATATAAATCTACACTCACATACTCCCAGCCAGAGGCACCAGAGAGACAGTAAAGTGCAGAGTAAAGACTGTTTAACAATTTATTCCTATGCATAGGCCCCCTTTCAAGTACTGTCAGGTGAACTGTGTTTTTCTTTTCACTTATTCATCTACAGCTGACAGAAAGAGAGGAAGCTTGAGGGAACTCACTTGGCAGAGCCTGTTCCAGTGGTCTCCTCAGCCCAGCCTCCTTGTCGGCGAGTTGGCTTAGGCGGGGGTCCCTAATAATAAAAGAAAGACAATACCAATGAGAAAAATCCATGAGTTTATTCCCAAAAATAACAACTGAAGAGCTACAACAGCTGCACGATGTGTTCTAGATGAAGACTAAACTTCAGATGCTATGTAAATGGCAACATATTACCAGTAGAGGGCAGTGCCCCACTGCTTTTTTGAAAACTACTCCACACCAAATGCCTCAAGTGACAGTGTTGGGGCAGCTATTAATAATAATAATAATAATGTATTTTATTTATAGAACATTTCAAGGCACTCAAGGACACCTTAGAATACAGAGTAATTTAAAAGCTTCACTTGGTGAATGGGTGTAAGGCCTGACACGGGAGACACTAATGACACAGAACGGTCCAAACCTGAGCAGTGTTCCAGGTCTTCCAGCAGACCAATCAGGACTAGATCTGCTTCACCTGAATACTAGGGGAAGGACCTATATATAGACTTGTTTGGATTGAAGTCAGTGCGAAGTTTACTTGCCTTGTGGTAGTTCTCCGAGCCTGTTTTTCTGTAGTTTCATGTTTGTTGGTTCTGACCCTGTTTCTGCTCTCTTTGACTTCCCCTTTTTGCCTTTCGGACTTTGGACTCTTACTACTTTGGATTACTCGGGTTTTGACTCTTTTTGCCTGTCTTCGGATTACTCTTTTGGACTGAGGATTTTGTACATTAAAAAACCTTTTGTTTTCTACTCTGCCTTTGGATCCTTGCTTTGCAATCATTACAATGGGTTAAATGCAGAGAAGAATTTGGTGCTGTTGTTTGTTTACACATAACAAATGGTCACTTTACACTTACAAACTGAAAAATAATTGTTTTATTTTTATTTTTATTTTATTATTGTGTCTGTGCAGTCGTAACATAATCTATTTTTTCCAGAATGAGTGAATTCTGATTCGGATTCTAACAACTAGACAGCATAGTTTCATTAAAGTTTGTCATTTCATTTCTGGTTCTGTTTATTGTCTTTAAGCACAGACAGTAATCTAAAAGAACGGAATATAAAAGAACCGAATCATTACGTTTCCTAAACCCACTCAATTAGCATAGGGTCGGATGACTCATGACTCATAATTAGCAACTTTGCACCAGGTGTCTGGTGGGTTTCGGTGACGGCAGGCCCACTGGTGTCTGGTTTGGAGGGCGCTGGAGCATGAGCAGCATAAGGAACAGCAGACTGTGGGAACTGCACAGAGGCCTAGAGGGCTGCCTATGCATGACCCAAAATAGCTGCAGGGTAAAAAAAAAAAAGCCATTCGCTCTCTCACTCTCATTCTTAGATTCTGAAATAGGGCTGAAAGCAGTCAATCGGGCTAAGATTAAATACGTCAAACAGGAAAAAAAATAGAGGGCCAACTTCTGAATGACGGAACAGTGCATAGAGGGAAGGAAGTCAGGCAGGCAGGAAACAAATTGGTTTGAAAAATGCACAGCATTTCTCATTACCAAATTGGGTCTGTAAATGACACAGAGCCCTGGAGGAATTTCTTTACTTTCAACATGAAAGAACAAATAATTTCCCATTACTGGGGCGGTTCAGCAGGGCTATTTGTGAAGCTGGATGTCCACACGCAGACATGGAAAATGGGGAACAGAGCAGGGAAAGGCATTCGGCTTGTCTTAATAAAAACGAGAGGTTAAAGTCATTTCAGAAGGAGACTGTGGAAAGAGTAAAGCAGGTCGAATAAATGACAGTGTGCTCACCCATGCACTTAGCCTTCACATAGTCAGCTTAATTATACAGCATAACAGATTTTATTTCGTTTCAGCTACTAAATATTTAGTACATGAGTTTGTGATGATTTCATTAGATCTTCTTTTGCTATCTAGATACATGAATCTGGTTGTGGAGGCCTGGCATCAGCACAATTTATGACTTTACTGGTCAAACAAACCTGGTTCAACTCTCAATTGCCTAGTTTAATGAACATGTTTGCATAGGGAAAGTATCAACGTCTAAAGAAATACTTTTGCTTCTTTAGTTTAGAGCTACAGGGCTTACAAAGCTAACAGATACTGAAAAAAATAAGCTAAAACTGTATTGTGCAAAAGTCTTGGGCACCTAAGTCATTTTCTCAGTGAAGTGAACTTTAGAATAAATGAAAAAAACCACAAATCAGTAAAAAGCCTCAAGATTAGTTTGTAAAAAGTAGTTGATGTTGTGTGATTTGGCGAGGAGAGCCCAGGTTCGGTTCCAGATTCCTCCTCGGTTGTTTAGATTTGTGAAACTCCATTGATTTAGTTTAATGAAGGACTGATTGAGTCAAACCAGGTTTCTGATGGAAACTACAGTAATACTGGACTTCCACCTAAAACACACTGATATAGTAAACATAAGATTTGTATTTTAATAATATTTATTAATTCTAGCTTTATTTAGTATATTTATTAACATAAATGTGGAAAAAACTCACTGGTCATCTAAACAATGTTTAAATATTATTTTCGCAAATGTCTAAGACTTTTGCAAAACTTCTGTGGGCAGTCTTTTTAGACAACTCAGAGGACTGATCTCAGTGCTTTTCGTTTTATTCTTCTTAAAGCCCTGTATTTTTATTATTGTAAATTAAATTAATTTATTACTGTATTTTCTCTGCTTACACTAAAGAGAACAAAAGCGCACACCAATGAAAATGTGCTTGCATGAATTACAGTACAGTCTATACAGGCCAAACATCGGTATTTACATTCCAGTACTGGCATAATTGTTCATTACTAAGACTAGGTAATTGTCACTGTCAAAATTAAATATACTTTTTTTAAAAAAACACTGACATTCAATTATACTTTCCAATAGTACACATGTAAGCATAAAAAAAGAAAGAACCACCATTATCTGTCCCACCTAATCAAGACATGACAGAGTCGAGGTTTTCCTTGAATGTCAAAAATGTGACTTTTCTGATGCCGAAGATATTTTTAGAGTAGAGCACAATTTAAAACTCTCTTAGCTGGTCTGGTCACACGACATTGCAACTGCAAAAAATTTATGTAATGCAGTAGGGGGGTTGCAGAGGGCACGAGAATCCTGTTTTTTCCTCAGTAAAGTTAGGCTAATTTAGGAACTTTACAGAAAAAACGTGAAGAAAAAAAAACATTGCTAAAATTCCTGGGGAAGAAAAACTGACCCATGTACAGCTCTCACCAGTCCTGGGGACAAACCAAGACCTCCATACTCAAGATGCCAATGTGCTGGCGTAAGAATGCTGAAAAAGCTGACCACAATGAACTT
>JBBPDE010000001.1:23621843-23635200 GCA_037974605.1 Nannopetersius ansorgii
ACACACACACACACACACACACACACACACACACACACACACACACACACACACACACACACACACACACACTTTTATCCTCCTCTTCATCCCTGATCAAGTGGAAAAAAGTCTTACTTCTGCAGCAAGCTTTAGCGCATTATCTCATCTAAGCACAGTCAGCCTACAAGGCTCTGTGTGTGTGTGTGTGTGTGTGTGTGTGTGTGAGAGAGAGGGAGTAAGTGTGTGTGTCATTATTGATTCAAGAGACGCCTCATTCAGAGTGCAGAGACACACAAGAGCACTGTATTGTAGTGGTGCTGCTTACTCTAAGACTTTAAATAGCCAGAGGAGTCATTCAGTCAAATGGTCACTTAACACAGGTCAAGAGAATCCAAAAGAAATGCGTTTGAATGATCTCCTGGGTGACCCAGTTTCAAAAGAAAGAGGAATCGTTTGTAGACGGAAGCCAAAACCGTATCAGGTTGTTCGTGACACAAAAGGCAGAAAAAGTGATCACTCTTATTTGTATCTGTGATTACATAACAAGAATTACTTTCTGAATTCGAGTTCGCTTCTGCCTGTAGTGGTAGAAAGTGTTATATTTATAGTGTATATATATTTTAAATAGATAGATAGATAGATAGATAGATATATAGATACCGTAGATAGATAGATAGATAGATAGATAGATAGATAGATAGATAGATAGATAGATAGATAGATAGATAGATAGATAGAGAAGGAGAGAGAGAGTAGAGATGAGTTTTTTGTACTCAATTGAAGTTGACATATGAAATGAAATAGGCCCAGGTCTTCACGGACATCCTTTTACACTCCGAACGTTGTTTCTTGTTAAAACGCGGCCCAAATTCTTCCTCAGCAGCTGGCCGGCACGTGACCCTCTTTGCTTCTCTGTTCCATTTCCTGTGTTTACCTCCACTCTCTGACATCTCCAGCAGCCCCTCTGGGCACTGTGGCTGCCCCGACTGCAGAGATTGCTTTTTCAGAAGTCTCTGTGTGATGTCACCTGTCGGAGGTTGGAGGTACATCCCAGACACAGGAAGAGAGGATGGGGGTGGGGGCGAGGGGGGAGCTGGGCTGTCTGGGCTGACAGGACCTTTATAGGATGCTTAGGGAGTGATGGAGGATTATAGAAACTGCCGATCTTTCACTGGGCAGTACATTTTTTGGGGATGATCTCAGTGATTATCGCAATAGATCTCTTTTACACTCGTGCCCTGTTTACCAAAACCAAACTATTCCAGGTTCTGAACTGAACACGTTGTTCTTTGTCTACAGAACCAAAGACTAGTGTATTTAATTGCACTTACAAAGAAAGAGAGAGTACTGACCATGTCATTGTCAAACGATTAGGCACATTACGCTGATACTACTATCAGAGGTGGTTACAATTTTCATACAAGGCCTAGCCATGTCTCTGGGGTCCCACTCAGAGTCAAATATCGAGTTTTTAGTAGAGACTTTTAGTCCAGTCCCTTTATTCACTACAGGTATTGTGAGGTACAAAGTAAACCTGCCAGGTGCAACATGGCTTTAAATAATGGGCCTTTCATAAGGGTTAGAAAACCTCCAGTCTGACAGAACTGAAGCACTACACCCAGTAAATGGTGCGTGTAAGCGGCGTTTTAAAGAAAGGCAAAACTACATGAAACTACCAGATAGTCAGTCGTGTGTGTAGCAAGTGTACTATTTAGTTAAACAGAGGAAGGATTTAAAGGAATGTGGTGTGTAACTAATACTTTAACTACATTAAAAGCTGTATTAGCTGTGTGGAATAGAAACGGTTGATCTGTGTCACTGCGCACTGACAGGCAAAGGCTGGAAATGAACAGTTTGGTTTCTTCTCTGCTTCAGGGCTGATGGCTCTAATTGAATCCATTTTCTTCATGTTTTTTTCCACAGGTTGAACTTTCACGAATCTTTGGTCTTGAGTTTGAGCCGA
The DNA here is from genome assembly GCA_037974605.1 of Nannopetersius ansorgii. NCBI lineage: Eukaryota > Metazoa > Chordata > Actinopteri > Characiformes > Alestidae > Nannopetersius > Nannopetersius ansorgii. The sequence goes on from JBBPDE010000001.1 coordinate 23,623,789, forward strand.
GTAACGCGTCAGTTAACTGTGACTCGAGTCCAAGCTGCTGACTCAACTCCCATCGCTGACAAATACTCTAAATATCCTATATCCTGTTACACTATGACATATTTTTATGAATAAAATATGAGCAGCAAACATTAAAGGTTGCGAGACTTGATCCTATGTATACTTTATATCAGAAGTTCCAGTACTTTTAGACTAAGGCCTCCTTTATGGATAAGTGCCAACTCTCTAGCCCCCCCCCACACACACACACACATCCACCCACTCGAACCTCACCCACCTTGACTCTGTACAGTGACATCATCACTCTTTTAGATAAGGCAGGTTTAATCATTTAACACAACTGAAAATGACTAATGAGAGATACTACGTCTGAATTTGTTCTAACCTTCTTTAGTGCCCTCCTCCAGCAATGGGTCATGGTCCCCTAGTTTGAGAACCACTGAGCGATAATGATGACTTAGGACTAGGGTCTATATCTTTTACTCAGCTGTTTTCGTTCACACTGACAAACGCTGAGGTCAGACAGACTCACCGAGCTGCTGGCCTTCAACTCGAATCAGATAAAGAGGGCTGTAAATTAAAATTTTGTATTTCATCCAATTATGCCAACAACCCCCCCACACACTCACAGTCATGGAACAAATGACCTAAAGGCTAAAGCGTTGGCAAAAATAGGCTATAATGTGAAATCCACCTTAAACCATTGCAATGGGAAAAATGAGGTCACCCAAAAGGAAACCAAAGACTTGATTAGAATTTCAAATCTCCCCTCAAAGTGGGGCTTTCCACCTTCAGCAGGAGGACTACAGAGAGGAAAGTTCTGAAAGAGGGTGATAGACAGTACAGAACAAGTCTAGTGTAGCTTCTCGGGCTTTGTGGAAAGTTACTATGATATTTGACTGAACTTTGAAATGGTTGCTTGGAAAAGGGACATGGAAAAAGTTATTAGACGGGTTGCCAAATCTGTAAACAGGTATTAAAGATCAGATGCAGTTCACGCTTTATGAAGAATGGTATTCCAGACCGATCATGTTGTCATACAGTGCTCCGAAGACATTGTGTCCTTGTTAACCACAAGGGTACCTAAATAGCTGATGACTTGGCTGTAAATTGGTGTTTCCATTTGGCTTATAAATTGTAGCCATGTGTTTGTTTTGTTCGGTGCTGCATGCACCCAGCCTATTAAACTAATATGCGAATTGAGTTGAGTTAGTGTCCAGAAAATAAAATTAAAAAAGAGAAACAAGCACTTAACTGCAGCGCTTCAGAAGGAGGTGAACACAGGAGTCTCTGCGCTGCACAGCAGTCCAATTGGCATAATCTGTTTATTACATAAATATAGCCTACCACATGTCTCATGCCATCCAACCAGCTAGGGATTTCTTGGATTGCTAATGGACTGTGGTCTGTCATCAACTCACTTAGCTCTTAGAAGTCATTTAGAGTAATTTTACATGAAACAGTTGAACAATCTGATGATCCTAGAGGACCTTGAAGGCTGTTTATATGTCATTGAAAGGCACCATTGCGTATGTGGGCAGGTCTAGTATTATAGCAGGCACAAATCACAGTGTTGCTAATCAGCTGACAGACCTTCCTCCTCCAGAAACACTCAGCCTTTGGGAGTTCACGGCTCCCAGGCACCTGTTCTGTAGTGGAGGGAGTGGGAGGAACCGCAGCAGTATCCCAGGCCCGTTCGGCCTAGTTCACCAACCTTACTCGGGACATTTGGTTTTCATTTCATGACTTCAACTTGTTGCTAACTTCTCCTCCGTAAAGCACAAACAGATGGGACGCGGCTTCGCCTCCACACTCTCCTCAAGCGAGTAATCGCTTTCATTCACATCAGAGGGAGATTGAGATCTGAGACTCAGAATTGAATTTAGGCAGTGATGCTCCATAAAAGTGGACTCAGAGAGACTTTTGCCCTCGTACCTTGCAGATGACCTGCCCTCCTGTCCCAAAGGAATAACATCTAAAGTGTTCCGCTTCAACGTCTCATCCATGGAGAAGAATTCCACCAATCTGTTCCGAGCAGAATTCCGCGCCCTGCGGGTGCCCAACTCCAGCGCCAAGAGGAACGAGCAGCGCATTGAGCTCTATCAGGTAGGAGGATTACTCATTACTGTAAGTGCTTTCCATGACAAACACAGAAACTGAGCTCAGAAGTGGATTTCAAGAGCTAATGCACAGCATGTCCTTGGTTGTAACAAATGATGAGGGATGTTATACTGGCACTAGGCGAGCTTGTTCCAAAGAAAAGACATTAAGTAGCAGCAGCACATACTAAAACACATTTAACCCTTTAATAATTCACATTATGTCAACACTCTACTATTGCCCATAACAAATGTTTTTTTCCTTAATGATTTCTCATCGTTTTAATATTCCTATAACTTGCATTCACATCATTCTTTAACTCCTCACATTCCCAGACTTATTACATACCTAAGGATTATTATTTAGTAATAACAGGGTTAACAAAACAATTAAAAGTCTGGAACTAAGTGAGGAATGGAAGCCTGTTGGCCTGGCACAAGTATTACATAACCACCTGATCGCAATTATTTTGTACATTTCTCAAGAAGAAAATTTGAACTGAATGTGTTTTTTATTTGTTGTGCAAATGCATGATAAATAATTGCAAAGCAAAAACATTTTTCTGACGTTGCAGTGCAGAAATAAATGTGTATTTAATCATTAATAAGACATTTAGAAGGCAGCAGTAAGTAAAGTTTGTTTATTCGATCATTATTAAGACCTTTAGGGGGCAGCAGTGAGTAATGTTTGTTTATTCGATCGTTATTTAGACCTTTAGGGGCAGCAGTGAGTAATGTTTGTTTATTCGATCGTTATTTAGACATTTATAGGGCATCAGTGAGTAATGTTTGTTTATTTGGCAATTAACCATCAGCTGAAATTTCATGATCATGACAGGCCTAAAAGCCTGGACTTAGACAAATAGTGATCTAGAGGAAAAACAAAAGCTGACAGACTTTTCAAAGACAAACACAGAAGTCTTAGGTATCAAGAGCACATTGATGGAGCTAGAAAATATTTTGGCTTGTGGGTATATTTGTACTTCTTGTAAGCTGTTTGCAATCACATGCCTTGACATTACAATTACAAAGCACATTCATTTGAAGGCCTATCTGCCCCTCTCAACCCATTTGATTATCATTAGTAAAGTGGAGCATATTTTGCTACTACCACGGTTTTCCACTCCAAGCAAAGAAAAACAGAAGTGTATTAGTGATGTATTCACCTTCGTATCCTTCAAATATACTGTAACTGCTAAAAATAGTAGAGTAACTACTATGTAAATAATATGTAAGTTATGTAGCTGGAGGGTGTGGGATTGAAATGTGGGCCCACATGTAGCCCTTTAGGGGTTACAGGAATCTTTGGGCTATTTTTTTAATTCACACAGTTAACTCCCAAGACTCCAGTTTCTTAACACCAGACATTATATTATATATCATCATGGATCTGAACGTGGGACCAAAAAGGACACTGAATACTGAATTTATATCACGTCTCCTAACTCTCTCTTGCTTCTCCATTTTTTCAAAGCACTGATCTTTATTCCAGGCACCAACGAATGGATTATACAGAAGTGCTTTTGCACAATTTAGCTGAACAAAGGAAGTATTCTGAGAAAGCCTGAGTAAAGCATGCTTTTCTGCCAGTGTCATAGCCAGAGCGTGGTAACGTAATACCTTTAGCAGGGCTGAAAGTTGTAGGAGATATATTGTGCATAGAGCCATATATATATATATATATATATATATATATATATATAGTAAATGTGTGTGTGCTTGTGCCTCTACTTAATACATTTATCAAGCCTTCCAGTCTTCATAAATGTAATACATTACTGAGCTCTGGCTTAATACGTACATACATTTAAATGTATATATGTACATACTGTGTGTATATACATACATAAATATACAAACATAAACACACATGCATATATATATATATATATAATATAAAGTGTTTAAATGAGGTGAGAGGGGATTTTGGGTCGGTTTCCTCATTAATCTCCCCAGAGAGGCTGGGAGCCCTGATCAGGTTCCAGCGTTTCCTGCCAGAGAGACGTGCGTCTCCGGCCCTGCATACCACTTCTCCTCTCCGCCAGGCGCTGGCCAGGGCGCAGGCCCGGCCTGACAGACCCACAGATGGTTTCCAGGAGCCCTGCAGGAGATAGAGGCCTGGGTCAGCCACTAGAAGGAGGCGGTCGAGGGAAAAGGGAGGGGGTGCAAAGCCGGTCCCTGACCCCCACACACTTGCCTCAAGCTGATTGGCAGAAGTTCTAGTAGCTCTAACTATTGTGGGAGTGGTCTCGCGAGGCCCCCATCATCAGCTCAAGTCAGGCAGGAAGTTAGATTAGGTCCTGACACTGCTCAGAAACCCACTTACTGCAGACTCAACACTTCTAATGCACTACAGTGGTCACCAAGCAAAAGCGAAGCGATAGACATCATAGAACAGACGGTTTCAGACTCAGACTTTCTGTATAGACTGGGAAAAAGTCTGGAACTAGGCTTTATTACTTTATTTACCCAAATTCAGTGCGAGTGTAAACCAGTGCTGAGTAAATCTTGGAGAAGCAGTTTATTCCAAAGTGGTAAAGGGAGCAACATGCAGGCATTAACATGCAATATGGGGATATCTCACACACCGGGAGTCACATTTTCCATGAGGGAGAGAGGAGAATGCTTTGGCCTTGGGCATCCTCGAGTGTCTGGCTCAGACAACATTGGCAAGGCCAACGTCTGGAGCTTGCGTGTATATGTGTGTGTGTGTTGATACGGCCGCTCACACCAACAGCACACATGTCAACCGAACCAATAAAAATAGGAACAGGGGCGATAAAAAAATAGTCAAATTTGGGGGAAAATCGTGAGCCTGGACAAATAATTACCATTGAGTCCAGCGATTGTCTCAAAGGAAATCCGGGTGTGTTTGTATGAGTTTACTTGTTCCTGAGTGCTGCACTGATTTGTGCGAACATGCTTTCCAGCATTTTAATGGCAAACACCCACTGTAACACACCTACACACAAAATGAAAACATTTGCCAATATTTTGCTGGTAAAAGACTATGTCCATGACAATTAACTCGTAGTTTACATTTGACCTTCATACTGAATGGGTGCTGCTCTCTGCTGTTTGATTGACAGATACTTCGGCCCGACGAGCACATTGCAAAGCAGAGGTATATTGGGGGCAAGAACGTCCTGACAAAGGGAACCCCAGAGTGGGTCTCGTTTGACGTCACCGAGACGGTGAGAGAGTGGCTCATGTACAGAGGTGAGTTAAAGCAAAACTGCTTATGATGGGTTTATAACATGTTTATTACTTATTCACAGATTCTATATGTCTGCATATGTAAAAAGACTACAAACTGGTTTTAGACAGTAGCATTAGATACACATTTTGATTGACCGACACGTTTAATCAGGACCCTGGTTCTGTAAAGGTGTACCTCAGTAACGTCTTTGCCAAACATCTTCACACTGGTATTACATTCGTGATTTATCCCCAACCAGAAGAGAACAGAATTCACTCCCAGCTCAGGTTTTACCACAGACACCCTCAGGTACTGAAAGGCCCTGTTGGGTCCAGTCTGAAACCCCGATACAATAAAACCGGGACCTTCTGTACTGGAAGACCGATGACTACGGGAAAAAAGCGCAGCTCCGCTTTGACATTATTATGTCTTGTTCACGTGTGAGACATAATAAGCTCCTGAAATGTCTAACCAAGGCAAACATCTTGAAATAGATAGATTTTCTGAACCACCCAAGTTGAGTTTGCATTTTTCAGTGAAAAAAAACCCAAAACGGAATCTGGAAACTCATTTTAAAGAGAACAGTCGTGAAAATAAATGTGTCGGATAGTAAATTGTGTTTGTCCCGGCCATAGTTGTAGAGGAATAGCTGGAACTTAATGAAGTGCAAAATGAAAACGTTTAAATCATGGTTTGAGGAAGTAACAAATAACAATCTGTATTAATATGAAAACAGTTTTGACAAGACACAGGATTTAGACCATTTAGTCAGCGTCTAGCATGCCTTGCACGCAGCGTGCTCTTATATTTTTATGATTTAGCGCTGTTTGACTCGAGCGCTAAGGTCAGTGTCTTTCAATGATGACTCGCAAAGAGGAGAACCTCAACACAGCTCTTTCCCTTTTCTCCCCACGTGCTGTGCAGAGACTAACCTCGGCCTGGAGATCAGCGTGCACTGTCCCTGTCACACCTTCAGCCCAAACGGTGACATCATCGAGAACATCAACGAGGTGCTGGAAGTCAAATTCAAAGGTGAGATCCACTGGAGCCAGGAAAAGCACATAGACTTCCATCTTTCTTCCCTCAGCTTGATTGCGGATTGGCAGGAATGATACAACTTCTACACTTCAGTCCTTTTATATCGCTTTGAGCCAATCTTTCCGATGGAAAGGTTTTTCTCACTTAAGAAAATTACATACATTGATTTTGCGGCACTACGATGAATGCACTTCAAATGCACTTCTTGGCGCAGAAGTTTGTCACTCTTGAGTAATTAGTCAAAGGCTTAGTCAGCGGGTCTGTAAGGCATTGAGTCGATATTACTCAACTGTTTTGTAGAATTCGGGAAATTGTCATATTGCATCATTACTTAGCGAATCAGTGTTGGGACCCTTTAGTTGGAGTTTGTACAGAGCTGACTCATTTCTTTGCTGCTTTGCTCTCCGGTTTTTAACCGGGATAACATAAATGCTTCCTGACGTCCCATCCAACACATATGGGTCCGAGTCGTAGAGGGAGATAATGCTGAGGGAGACAGAGATTGCGAGGCTTGATCATGGGAACGCACTTGAGTGTGGAATCTCACTTAGTGTTGGGGGGCCTCAGGGTCTGGGGGTTTTGGGAATTCTCCCTACTCCATCAACAGTCTTCAGTGCAAGGAATGCGCTGCTGCCACGGGCGCTCAGACTCTTGGCTCTGAATTAAAGAGGGGCGTCCACTGGCGACGCCTCTCCTGGGACCCGAGCTGCTTTTTCTATCAGGGACAGATTGGATGAGCAGACGGCTGATGGGGAGACTGGAAGGGCCAGTTCAGATGGGATGATCTGTAGAACAATGGCCAGTAGTGGGCTGACACACCAGAGCTTTGGGGAAAGCAAGCAGAGGTGCGGCTTTTATTTGGACTTCATGACGCACTGAGCTGTGTTTGCTCTCTAGGTATGGAAACTGACTACGATGAGCAGTACCGCCTGGACCTGGGCAGTCTGAGGAGGCAGAAGGAGCAGCTCCTGCCCCACCTCATCCTGATGATGCTGCCGCCCCATCGCCTGGACGTGCCGCCAACATCCAGACGACGCAAAAGGGCACTGGACACCAACTACTGCTTCTCGTGAGGGGTTTCCCTTTTTCTTAATGTCAATTCCCTTTTTCTTAATGTTAATATACAATCAAAAAATAAAAAAACAAAGAGGCCCAAAGAGTTTTTGAAGGGATGCTATAGAAGAACCCCTTTGGTGTGTATATATATATAGGGCTGGGCACATTAAAGATTATATCATTAACACCGGCAATTAATTTTTTAAAAATGACTCTTATTTTGAAAGTTCATTTTTCTTTGCTCAACACTTTAACAGGGACCCTCGCTTCTGACTGCTCCTGCTGGTCCCTGTTCAGGAAAAAAACTGATTTATCTGTTTAAAACACTGATAATGAGGAGTTTGGGGATTATAATAGTTATAAAGCTTTAATGGTTCTGCCCTCATTCTATAGATAAAACGTGAATGCCCTGTCAGGGGCCAATAGCTTTGATTTATATTTTATTAGATTAATGTTTAAGTTGAGATTTACAGAAATATTTGAACTGTAATTTAGAGCAGTTCTTTTTTTAAAAGGTTCACAATACACTACTTTTGAATGCACTATTGAATATATATATATATGCAGGTTCAGCATGGCAACAGGTTTTCTTTCCAGTCAAGCAGGAGCGCTGAATTCACTTATTTCTTATTTATTTATCGGTCATATTATGTGGGAATGAAGGGCTGCAGGGTATATGTTGTTATTGGACACAAGTAACAAATTATACACAAACAATACAAACACATACAAGGAAAATAGGCCGCGGGCTCTCCTCGTGTCCGTGTAATGCACCACTGGGTGTTCTGGTTTCCTCCAGGTCCAAAGATGTCCACATCAGGTGAACAGGAGATGTTCAATTGCCCCTGGCTGTGAGTGTGTTTATGTCTGACCTGTGAAGGACTGATGACCTGTTGCCCAATGCACTTCTTCGGTTAGGCTCCAGATAATAGATGGGTGGATGTAAATACGTTCTGGCTTCCTTCTAACTCACCAAAGCCTCGCTGAACCCGAACATAGTCGCATCATGGAAAATAATAATGAAAAAAAACCCAGCATCAACAAAACATTTGTATTTCATCACTTGTGTGAGTTTACTAGTCCTCTCTAGTCCACATTCCAATTACTATCAGCACACCACAGTTCCCTTCAGAGGCCGTATGACTAAACCTTTAATTGGCATCTGACAGCTTTAAGCATGGAAGAAGAATCAGCAAGTTGAGATCTGTCCCTGTGTAAAAACTGGAGTGGGCTCATCTGCAGCTCGCTCCTCAGAGAGAGGATCCCTCGCTTTACCTCACCGACAGCATTAGACGCCTGGGCTCGGTCCAGGGGGAAAAAAATGACACACCTTGCAGTGGAATTTCTGAGCCTCCAAAGACACAGCCTGGGCTGTTTATAAGGCAATACAGGATGAAACAGAAGGCTTAAAACATCGAGTAAGAATTGGCTGTATTACCTCATCGAGGCTATGGAAATGTCTTTGAACGAATGCCGCAAGTGTGCCAAGACCGTACCGGAATAAAGAGGTGTATGGTGCACTTGGTAATGAATAGAGGCAGCGGGGCAATTGATCAGTCTGTCTCTCTTTCTCTCTCTGCAGGAACTATGAGGAGAACTGCTGTGTTCGCCGTCTCTACATCGATTTCCGTCAGGATCTGGGCTGGAGGTGGATTCACGAGCCGAAAGGATACCACGCCAACTTCTGCTCAGGACCGTGCCCATACCTGCGCAGTGCTGACACCACACACAGCACGGTGAGCGGCTGACCTCACAGGGACACGGCTCTTTTGGTCTGTTTACTCTTGCTGCAGCAGAGCAGCCCTGCTTTTACACTAAGGGCCTTCCACACCAACACCAGCAATCACAAACAGCACCTTAATAGTACACAGAGTTGCCAGTGTAGGATCAATTAAGCGTCCTTTCTTTATACAGTTGTATGCAAAAATGACGAATGCTATTTGTAAAAGTACACATTCTCCTTTTTTCCTAGTAAGATAATGAGTATACTTTTTAAATTTAAAGTTACTTCTAATGTTTAACTTATTTGCTAGATTTTAAATTAATATCAAATTCCCTTCTTAGCCCCCCTCCCTGTATCTCTCAATGGTAATGGCCCAACATAGGGCTTGTATGGGTGGTGGACCATTTCCAGTATGGTAGTGGTATATCAGGCACAGCAGTGTTGCAGGGTGTTTTTAAACACAGTGCTGGGTTGGGAATAGTCCACCAACATAAATATCCAACCAACAGTTGTTCACTGATGAAGGGCTACAGGATATCAAGCACAAGGAACACAATTTCTTCTTGTACAAGGTGTACAGTGAGACACTACAACGCCAGTAAATTGCTGAGAATGTCTCACCACCTAAATGTCACCTGGCCAGTGATGTTCCTCTCCCATTAATAGATGGGTTGGATGGTGGCAGATGAATTGTGTAGCCATAAATGAGCTTCAGTCAGACATTTTAAACAGTATGGTACCTGTATGGTATGGCGTACCTGTTAAACTGTCCGATACATGTAGCGACAGAGTGGCTGTACAAACTTAACTTGGTATCGTTTTTTCAGCGTTTTAAACGGCATCACATCTTCCCTCCCTCCGCAGTTGCTGAGCCTGTACAACACTCTGAACCCAGAGGCGTCAGCCTCGCCCTGCTGTGTGCCACAGGACCTGGAGCCTCTGACCATCCTCTACTATGTGGGGCGAACACCCAAGGTGGAGCAGCTTTCCAACATGATTGTCAAATCCTGCAAGTGCAGCTGAGAGTCTCAGGGTCGGTGGCAACCCCACAGAGGTCCTAACACTTTAGAAAGAAGAGGGGGAGTGAGAGGGGTGGGAACTGGACTTAAAAATACCTCTATGTATCCTTCTCACTCAGTTTGAGGCCCTGGAGCATGACGCTTCAAAGCACTACATCGCCTACAAGTTTTGTTTTCAGGTGGACCTGCCACCAAACGCTACTCTACCAACCCTCGGACCTCCACTTAGACCATCTGAACTGCCTTTTCCCCTGTTCTTTTCCTTGCTTTCTCAGCATTTGAACTGTCTACGCCTCCATGCAACTATCTTGGGCATTTCTGAACCAGTCGAATTACTTAAAATGATGCTTACTTAGTGACACGTGCAGAAGCTGCTTTATCCAGGATGACTCAGCAGCTGCGTTCGGGACATCAAGGAAGACTGATAATGCCTACTGGATACATTAAAAACAGACTTAAGTGCATTGCCTAGCTCTTGCTAAGGCGATTGGCAGGTTTTTCTTTTTTTTGTTTAAAATGTAAAGCCTTTGACGCACAGGATTCATCTATGCTGAAAGTCGAGCTGTGGTCTTCACAGTGCCCTACACTGTTCGTCTACAAGACAGGCAAACAGACGCCAATAATCGTACAAATAATGTTAATAACGATACAGATATGCTGGAAAAATGTTTTGTTTTGATTGATTACCTCCGCTACACATTGAAATCTGAGGGTTTTAGGGACATTCACTCATTAGGCCTACATGAAGCAGACACTTCAGTGTAAAATGATGTATGACACTACATGAACTGTAAACTAGATCACAAACTGTACATTTCTGAATTGCTATTACTCTTGAGAACACCTTTTTTTTAATTAAAAAATAGTCATGGACAAATACTTTGGAGATTTTCTGCGACAGTTATGAAAGTAAGCTAAAGTGCATGAAGTACTCTCAGTGATTATACTGTGGTGTACTGAAAACACTCCATGTCTTTAAAACTGGACAAACCGGTGTCTTACAGTGGTTATAAAGAGGACACTCTTCTGTGGAAGTGCATGCTCAAATGTATGGAATTCATTCGCATCAAGCCACTAAAGACATTTTTTCCAGTGTGGAGGCTGTCTGTCCAATCTGAGTACTGCAGAGTTCGAGGTGTCCAGTTTTAATATATGAGAGCTACCAGCCTGAGAAGATGTGGACCTTCCTCCAAAGTACACCACCGGTCAAAAGTTTTAGAACACCCCAATGTTTCAAGCTTTATTTAATTGAATTTCAAACAGTTCAGGTCCAATGAA
>JBBPDE010000001.1:23698764-23716644 GCA_037974605.1 Nannopetersius ansorgii
TTCCATTCCCTACCTACAGGGGGCAGTCTCCCTGGAGCAACTTGGGGTTAAGGGTCTTGCTCAGGAACCCAGTGGTGCTGAAGGTAGGATTCGAACCTGTGATCTCTTGGTCCAGAGGCAAGTATCCTACCACTAGGCCACCACCATCCCCACGACTGTATACCAGGGGTCACCAACCTTTTTGAAACTGAGAGCTACTTCACAGGTACTAAGCCATACAAAGGGCCTCAGTTTGATACACTATAACAGAGTTTACCTAAACTTATCACAACTTCATGTATAATAAACATGTTTTAAATGATTTTATTCAGATAGTCATTTTCTAATCTATATAAATGCCAAAGTGATTAAAGAAGAATAGCAACAGGATAAGATTAAATGTTGCCCACTGGTGAGTTGTGCTATTTTTAGAACAGGTCTGCAGGCTCCTCATGTGGTCCTTGGGGGCACCATGTTGGTGACCCCTGCTGTATACAATCATTTCTGAACTGAACTACAATAAATCGAATTAAACAGGCCTATTTGTGCCCTATTTGCAAAGAAACGTGTAGTTGGTCAGAGCTCTTTAAGTACTGATATTTACCACATGCTCAAAAAAGCTTCTGTTGCATAATTTATCACGATAACAGTAAATATCATCATATTGCCCATCCCTACTTGGAAATGTCAACACTATTTTCTTCCATAAAGCCAGAGTCTTCCTTTTTAGTGTACAATACTGCTGTATTTCACAGGGTGGACACCACATGTGGAATAATGAGAATTCTTTGGCATCGTGAGCACCTGAATGCCTGCAAAGCCACTGGAATGTCTAAGATAAAAGTTGGATTGGGAATTCTGCCAGGATTTACTACAGACAGTTAATAACGGTGTATGGTGAAAATAAACTTGAGTGTCACTCTGTGAAGACCACACTTGTGCCAAGGCTAATACCAACAGGCCAACCGTTTTATACTTTATCCCAGTCAATCTGACCCCTGAGTCTCTCCAAGCCACACCTAGCCAATATATATTCAGTTCCCACAGTTTTATTTCCACAGTGAATTGGACAGATGGTGATGTGACATCTGTATTACACAACCAGTAATCCCTAAGTAGAGAAGCTGTATGAGCGTCAGATTCTTTTACTATATGTTGAAGCACTGCAAATCTTCCCTAATAACTCAAGGAGGGACTGCAAGTCAGTTCATAAAACTTAAAATACGTCATTGTTATTGTTTTTACAAACTATTTCCCCTTATGTTCAATATTCAAACTTTTTAAACATTATTACATTTCTCCAAATCAGAAGAAAAACACTGCCCCAGCACTTACACCTTTGCAGCACACTGTAATCTTAATCTCTTTTAAAGGTCTTAGGGAAAATCTACACTCGTTAAACCTGATATTGCTCATCCATTAGTGAGACAATGGAAAGCTTTGTAGATTTAGTGCATATTCAACAGAAACATTCCTGCTGCCATCTGGTGGCCTCTCTGCTCAGATGAACAGGCTATTTGACATAAGGATTTCGGTGCTTGGACAGAGTGCCTAATTACAGTCATTTTTGCCTGCACTGGTTTTATACATGGCTACTGATCTCTGAAGCCTGTAAACAGAAAGACCTCTCAGAAACAAAAAATCAGGCCAGGCCTCGATAAATAAAGATAAGATTTATTCAGATAAGATTAAATCCATTAAAAAAATCTAAGAAAGAAAGAAAGATACCAAGGCTCACCTGGCAAGCCCTTCTTCATAAACATAGATGATTATGGGGTCATAGGAAGTCACCAGCACATACAACCTCACATCAAATTTAAAATCTGCAGAAAAGTATACAAAAAATCATTACACAATAGAAAATTACTTGCTTTTTCTTTACTAATTTTCTTTTCTTTACATACTCACCATCAATCAGTAATGGGTCGTTAATGTATCGAGACACAAGCAGATTTTCATCTAGTGGAATCTGACTTGGCTGGAAGAGGCAAAAAGACCAGCAAGATTTATAATCGGCATGATTACCTGTCACTTTTTAACTCCCGCATCAAACTCATAATTCTCACGTTTTTAATCCACTTTGAGTCAAAATCAGTACTGTTTGCATTCCTTGTGTAGAGAGTTTCTGAACAGCCTGTTTGTGTTTCAACATCAGAAATACATCTGACTATTTCACAGACCAACAGTTCATGTACTGATTTGCATCATTTCATATCTGATGATATCTTAACCAGCATTATTACACACAGTTTTGCCTATTAAACATCTTAAGGTAGAACGTGAGTGCATGGTCAGATTCTCGTTACATTGTATATCTAAACCAACAGCAAAGAGGGGCATTCCTGTGTTTGAAATTCGTTTCAGGTGGGGGCTGTTAGAACATGAAGCTTAAGAGCTCCTGCCACCAGCTTCAGATCTGGCACTAGTTCACAGAAAACACACAAACATTAACCATTCCCTGTTCCAAATAACACTAACATTCTTTCCACCTTTTTCATGAGGACGGTGGGTGCTACATAGTATGGTCAAAGATGAAAAACATCAGAAACTCAGCCAAGAGAGGATTCCTTGATGTGTGTGATTTACTCAGAGGCACCTTATTGTCTAGGAAACACATCTCTGGAAACAGTGAGCACAGCTGCACTTCTCTATACAATCAACTGGGTCTAATTATAAAACAACCAAAATAGGCAAAAAGCAAGTTAATATGCAAACATGCCACAATACTCTGTATGCTCTGTACATTGTATAGTCTATACCAGGGGAAGGCAACTCCAGTCCTGGAGGGTCGATGTCCAGCAAAGTTTGATGGTAGTTCTCCTCAAACACATTCACTAAACCTGACAATTAACTGGCGAGGTGAATCGGGTGTTTCTGAGCAAGGAAAGCACCAAAACGTGCTGGAGGTGGTGCCCGGAGGTGCCTACCACTAGTCTATCTCATAGTCAATACAATACTTTATAGTTCAGTCTCCTACCTACAACATAGTCTAGTTTGCAGTCTATTTTGTATCTTTTTTTTGATACTTGCTTAAAGATGAATTGGTCCTTGTACACTTAGTACTTATTCTGAAAATATTTAGATTCTGATTAAGAGGGAGTTTGTCTTTATTTATAATAAAAAAATAAAACTTATTATTTATAATAAGGTCCACACCTTTTACAATTGTTGACAATTATGTAAGAATATGACATATGATTTAAACTCAATTCAGGATACATTTAGGTGGTAAAGTGACAAACAGTGTGAAGTGTGAGTCACAGCTAAACTGATGAACAGAGCTACTTTGTAAGCATAAAAGTGAAAGGCAACTGAATGCTTCTTTAGTATCAGGTGCAGTGGGTTTCCACTTACATTGCTGACCAGGTAGATGCCTCTGCCTCTGGAGGATGCCACAGGTTTGATGATCCATGGGCCCTTATCCTTGCCAAAGGAGTCTACAGTTCAAACGAGGAGAGGGAGGAAGACATTAAAGTCCAGCGGAAGAGCAAATGAGTGCACAGCTTTCATACTTTATGATGTTTACTTTCAGCAGGAGCAAAAAGCTAAACAGAGATGTTAGCGAAGCTTATGGGGAGGGAACTCACTGCAGAATTCCTGGTATTCAGCAGGAAGCACGAAGGTCTGGGGCACAATGTGAAAGTTTTGAGAGCCGTACGTCTGCTGCATCCTCTGAATGTTTTTATAAAGCCGATCTTTCCGCGTCAGCTCATATGACCTGGAAACAAACACGGACATTAACCACAAGAGTGAAAGAATGAGGTGAACATCTAAAATGGTTGGAGATTATAAAACCATGTAATAAAACAATTGGAGCAACACGTCCACTATTGAGGGACATCCAAAGAAAACATCTGAAAATACAGTGAACACAAAATGAGACAGTCGTGCTGCAAACTGAATTAAACTTCATACTGTGTGGCAACAAACTGCAGAATTATATACACTGTCACACACAAAGCATGTCACACACATTTCAACATCAGAAAAAAATGGTACTTGTTTATTTAGCAGCTTTGCCTACAACAGTAAACAAGTTATAATTCCCAATTACAAAAACAAAGCACAGACACAGGCCAACATACCTGGGAAAGTGGTTGACTTTCTGGAAATCCTGAAGAGTGCGGAGCAGGTAAGTCTTAGGGTGGGTACCTGTCCACATCAGGTTGAAGTCATTGCTATTTGGGTGTACCTAAACGCAGTCAAGGATATACATACAAATCAGTCTGTCACGCACAACACACACAACACACCACACCACAACACTGTCAAAGGAGTGGGATATATTAGGCAGCACTTGAAGTCGAAGAAACTACTCTGATCCACTGAGGACCCACTTTGAAACTTATAGGACATAAAAGGATCTGTTGCTAATATATATAATATATAAACTAACTGTGCTAGGTAACTAAACACACTTTCTATTACATTATATTGAATATTCTTAAACACTACAATAATATTTAAATCAAACCAAACACCCTAAAATAACTTATTTTCTAGCATACAGTACTTCCATTTTTCCCAGTAGAAACACTGACCTTTCTATAACACAGTCAAACTACTCCAATCTGCTGCCCCTCCCCTCACCCTGCCTCTCTCTCCTGCTCTTTTTGTGGAGGCAGATTTGGCATCGCCATTTGTACTGGCTACGAGAAACCCAGATGTTAGCAATAGAAGTTTATTAAACCTTGGCTCAAGTGCTGCTGTGGCAGATACTAGCCCTGCCTTTGATTATATGATTTTAGGGGAAGTCCAGCAGTACTGAAGTGAAATAAAATGGGCATTAATAGTAAGTACTCAGATGGCGTGATAATAGTGCAAGCACTCCCTCGTGAACCCGGATTAGCAATTCTGGAGGCCGGTCACTTTACATTCCTGAGCTTTGACATCGCCGGTGTCAGTTTGGGGAAAACAAAGACTCCTTTACTGTATTCTGTTTAACAGATGCAAGAGACTTACAGTATAGTGGTTGATTAACCCACCTAGAATCAGTGCTGATTAGACCCTTTCACGCTATAAGATAAATAATTTATATATTATATAGATAAATATTTTATATATTTTATGCATTAAATAAAGATTTTATAGATGGTTTTAAGCAGTGTCCATCAACAACTAAAGTCAAATGTGTAGCATACAAAATTAAATACATGGTGATATGCCTTGTAGGTACTTAATTACCTAACTCAACAACAGCCTTTTTGCATCGGTGAACATGACTCTAAAGGTCTGTTACGTGCCCTGGCACGTATTTTTGTTTCTCTCTCGTCTCTCGTATCCTGAGTCGTAGGTGCTTGTGATTGGTCCACCTACTACTGCTACTGCTTTTAGGGTCTAATGATTTCAATACAGCATCGAAAAATTAAAAGGAAAAGAAAAGATAAAGAAACTGAAATTTCTATTTTCTTCACAATTACAGTCTTTTGTGGAAAGCGCTCTATCAGTGAACCAGGCCTCTGAGTTTGTTTGGGTATAATTAAATGTTCTGAAAATGCTCGGTTTCAGTATTTATGGCAGGCGGTGCGACAGGACAGAAAAGCACAGCGCAGGCTGCTGCCAAACCGGGACAAAACCAGACAGGCCATTTCTTTTATATTAGTAACTTAGGTGACTACTCAGTGGGAGATGATCAATGTATTAATGCTTTTTTATTTTCACTTCAAAAAATAACATCCCTGACTCAATCATGTAAGGTTTAAAAGGTTTAGCATGTTTTGTACAAGTTTTCATGGTGCTTTATGTGTGTATTTGTGCAACCAAATTTTGGAAGCACTGTCTTCCACTATATCTAGGTGCTGTGTATCAGAGGACCTTGACCTCAGAATCCAATATCGCACCAAAAATTTAAATATGTTTTTCATTAACCTGCTTCTTTGGGTATTTCTTTGTGGCTTCCTCCTTTTAATGCATGAACATATTAACATAATAGCAAAATTCATCTACTCAGATACTGCTTAAAGTACTACGCAAAAGACTTAAACTTAAGTGTAAAAGCTGGACAGTAGTATTAGTGTTAAAATATTAATATTAAAATGAATACAAATAACATTATTTCAGTAAAGAGTGGTTTTATGTACGCCAATAACCATTTCCAGAACTCTTTCCTCATGTAAGTCCAACACTCATTTTATCTACCATCAAATACCTGGTTTGGCTCGTTTTACTTCATTAGATTAAATTAATCGTGCTGCTTATAGAATTTTATAAATCCACACAAAGACTGGAGGCAGAAATCTGAAACCAAACCCTGTGGTGTCCTAAACAACTCACAAAATATCAACTTCTTTTTAGAAAAAAGGAAATCTTGATACTTTTTTACTGCTTTCTTGTTTGTTTCAGCTTATTCTATTGTTCACTTGTATTTTTGCTTTCAGAAAGAACCCACTGCTGATATAAAATTGTTTTAATCACTGATGATTAAAACAATTTTCAAGACTTCAAGACACAGTACTGTATATCTTCTCAACAACTTAGAGGCCTTTTGAACTTTGTGTATTATTACACCCCTACATGGCTCTATGTAAAGGCTAGCTTTCAGAATACTTTATGTAGTAGGTTATTATAGTCTGACAGGAATTTTTGTCAGTAGTGGGCTCTCAGTGTATTATATCAGTGCACCTACCTCACGGAATCCATGATTCACAAGTATGCCACGTACAAGTCGGCTTTCGGTGCGTACAATCTTGAAACCCAAGTTATATTTTTCTGCAAAAAAGATGTAATTAATTACAGCTTAGGACTTCAGATCCTCAGTATTTCAACAGTAATGAAACACATGTTATGCAAAAATGAATGATATGCATGGGCTAATGAAGGCTCACTGAGTAGGCACCAAAAGCTTGCAACACTGCAAAAGACACCCATTGAGAGGTAATGTGTGCTTGGCAGGCTGCATAAAACAATGTGCAAGCTAATTACATCTTCATTTCCCTGCCATAAGTCTCTATTAGATTCATGGCTTTAAAACAGATGGAAACTGTTGTTTCCTAATTGCCTTAATACCTCCTATGGAGCAGATATTTTTGTCTTTTAACACAATGGCTTCAGCATGGAAGAGTAAAACAGGGATCTTTCTGCTGATGCCACTCCAGGCAATGCAGAGGTGGCTTCTAAAAGGAAAGGGACACAAGAAAAGAGAGATATAATTAGTTAAATGCAGAGATTTCAAAGATTGTCCAATTAATATATAGCATATGTAATATGTCATATTAACACATTCTGCTGAATAAAACTTAGCGGGTCTTTGTGCAGCTCTAGCACAAGAAACACTCACAAAATGAGAACATCAGTAATCAAATACAGAATTTATCCACTTATTCAACCAGTGGCCTTGGTAGGATGGCATGTTGATGGTGTGCTTTATTGCTGGCGATAAGCTGATCACATAAACAGACAGACATATAAACAGTGTCTGCACTGTCTGTTTATGCTTATCTTTCCAGGCCTGTCAGAAAACAGATACACTGACCGGTCTGGAATGGTTACATGTAAGATAAGACATGCCCAACAAATCCAATGAAAGCAAACAAATAAGTTGTCACAACACAGGTCAGCACAGAAAAAAAGAAAGATTGGCCCAGGAATATAAAATATGGCTTATAATAAACTCATATGTATTCCAATTTATGATAGTATTTTGACCATTTATGTAAATTCCCACACATTAGATGTCACATATTCTACATCATGAAACGTTCTTGAAGTAAAGTGGGGGGGGGGGTTCCAATCTTGCCCACCCTAAATAATCGACTTTTACCAGTACATGATCCACTCATTAGACATTAACGAGCTGGATAAAAGGAAAGCTCTTTCTAGTTTTGTATCAGAGCTAAATCCGGAGTCAAATCAGAGTCAGAGTTTCTCAGCACCTGCCAGCTTTTTCACACATGCATCTTAAAACAGAGCAGGAATAATTTAATGCGTTCTCTGATGATCACATAAGGAAGTAAAATGACATCTTGGACCTCTGAATAAGATTAAACAGAACTTTAAACAATACTTAGTTATTTTGGGATTGACTACAGCAGACAGTGCCCATTTAAGTCATGCCAAGTATAGCTCCTAGATTATCTCTATAAATATCAAAGCACCACCTGTTAATACTATAGCAGGTCACATATAGAAATATGAAGAAACCTAAATGTTACTTATTGTTGTTGCAGTTTGTGTGCACATACAATGTTAAAGTGATCAATTTAAAGCCGAGATGAGCTGCACAGGCACTTACTCCTTCTCATCTTCTGCCAGAGAGTCAAAATCCTCTTTATCCCGGGTTACAGCTGGCATTTCCACCTCAGAGATGGAGACGTTCTGCTCTGTGTCACCTAAAAGAGGTTATGACAGGACACATCTCCAACCTGCAGACACAATTCAAAAACAAAGCGATGTTTACTAAACAAATAGACTTCCTCTTGTAATCATGGATAAAATTCTCTTTAGAATCCAAGCCAAGTAGTGAACACCATGCAAACTAATCACTGTTCCTTTCATGTCTATTTATGTAAATGCCAGTTGGTTTTATTTTCAGAGAAGGCCACCTGCAGCCTTCAACCATCAAAACATTATAATTCTAACCTGAATTTACTCTGCAGGGGTAGTAATAGTCTATATTAAGTCAGTAAACCTTTGTTGTCAGATGCCTGGGATACAGTTAAATTAGTTGAATGACCATATCAGGTTACCTTTGATACTAAAAGCACTGACATTTCACTTCATGTTGTACTGTACAATTATGTGTAAGACATGTATCAGAATCAGTAAAGACACAGTCAGTAACACCTGTTATCTAACTTAAACGACCTTACATCACTACTTCAAATATTGCATCTTTAGTATTAAAACAGTTACTTAGCTTAAATAGTCAAGATTAGAGCGAAACATAGTCACAATCATATGTACCTTTAAAATCCATGACATTTTGTACTTATGTATGTGACATATAAATGATCTTGAATCTTAGACCAGATTAACTAATGCTGTTAAACAGTTATCAGTCAGTAGTGCCCAGTATGTTCTGTTATCTAACTTATCTAACCTTACTTTAGAACATATATATTTTAAATACTGCAGATTTAGTCTTAAAAGTTATTTTAGCAATCCAGAATGGAGCAAAACGTGGTTGGTAATATTAACGTTCACGAACAGCAATGACTGACTCGGGGGCACATTGCGCTAGATTTGATGGCATAATTTTGTATATGGCATCTTGAATCTTGGACTAGATTAACTCTTGCTGTCAAACATAGTCAGTGACTGTAAGCATGACCACTTGTCGAATTCATCTAACTGTACTTCAATACATGACTACTAGAAATATTGCAGCTTCAGTTTTAAAACAGTTATTTTAGCGTACATAGCCAAGATTGGTGCAAAATACGAGGATAGTTAGGTTAGTAGAATTAAAATACATGAACACTGATTTTATACTAAAATTAGGAAATTAAAATAACAGTGCTCTGCTGAATAGTTAAGGCATTAACTAACGCTGGATTGGACGTAATTAGCTTAGCCTAGCTAGCCAACAGTAAAAAAAAACACAGTTAACACTGTTAACATGTGCTTCCAATGCGGGTCAGCAAAACGTAGTGTTGAATAACAGTGTACTGCCTCCAAACGTACCTTTTATGAGTGATAAAAAGTGTTCAGCAGAGAAAACAGGTGCAGCTGATGTTACCCTAAGTGGCTAGCTCTCCTAGTGCTAACGCTGTAACTATAACAACCAACTGGCAACCACAGAGCTGCGCATGCGCAGGGCTCCTTGTCAGTGATGCTGAGGTCCACGTGTCTCCTGTCTGAAGCACAAGATTAAACTTAAACCTGCACTAAACAGGATTTTAAGTGAAGTCAGCAGCAGGACTGCAGTTTAGCTTAAAACCAGGCTTAATCCATGTCTGAGAAATAAGCCTCTACAGCTGCTTGCAGTATGCAGTATTGATCGCAAAAAGTGTTTATTATAATAAAACTTTTATTTTTATAGCACCATTCATTCATTTGAATACAGCTCAATGTTCTTTACATATATAACCTTAAGATGTCAACAATAAAAAGAGCAGTAAAATAAGCAATAAAAATGATTAATTTATTAAAATCCAATAATAAAACTAATGAAAGGGGCACAGAAAGACAAGTCAACCAGCATGTGAACGGAAGATTGAAAACAAGTCAACAGACAATACCGCCATGGGTAAAAAAAAAAAAAAAAAAGTAAAATAGATAAATATAAAACAGAGGTTACTAACTAAAGCCAGGATATAAAAGTGTGCTATCAGCTGCATTTTAAAAATATTGAGGGAGGAAGGATGACAAATATTTAAGGACAACTCGTTCCAGTTCTTTGATCTATAAAAACAAAATGCTGCTTCCCCATATTTCTTGTATTTTGCTTTTGGACTGTTTAACAAGCCAGAACCTGATGATCTTACGGATCTATTTGGACCTTACTCGGTCAGACACCTTGAAATATATGAACAGAGATACAGAGACACGTACAACATAAAAGTCTAAATAAATGTCATAAAAATCTGTTGAAAAGAAAATCTCAATATGAAATACCCTACGCTATATTCAGAAATGCTGGGTATTCATACTAATTAAGTGAATTTCTAACAACACACATTGTAAGAGTAAATTATTGCACATGGTAAAGATCAATAGTATTTATGTTAAATGGTGAAACTACTGCAGATGATGATAATGCTTTACCGCAGATAAGAGCATTGCACAATACTGCACATGGTAGACTATTGCACAAACTAGCAAAATAATAGTGATGATTTAAACCCAAAAAGAAATTGCACAACGAAGTAGCAAAAGGCCATTGCACAGATTATTGTGGATGTGTGACAGCAAGGGATTTTGGGGCATCAAGAAATGACCCTGGTCTTGTTTTATAGCAGTGCTTTTCACACAAATTTATGCTGAAACGAAACTTTAAATTAAAAATAATGTCTAATTCACTACTATATACAACTTACTATTGCTGTTACTAGTACAACAAAATAAAATATGCAATATCTGAGACTGTTAGTATATGTATTATGTATGGTTCAATTAAACCTTCATGCAACGTTTAGAAATATATATTTTACCTGAACTTTAATTTGAAAAATATAATACTATTCAGTCTTGAGTACTTTCGGCTGCTGTGTATGAAAGGTATTATTACTATTATTAGTAGCAGTAGTAGTAGCAGTAGTAGTATTAGTATTATTATAATAAATAGGAGGAGGGGGAGGAGTGTTATTATTATATTATTATTATTTACTGTTATTATTATCAGTAGTAGTGTTATTATTATTATTATTATTATTATTATTATTATTATTATTATTATTATTATTATTATTATTAGAAGTAGTGTTAGTACAACAATGACAGGTATTTACTATATTATAGATGGTCATCACCACCTTTGCTGTTAGACAGACTTGACTTTGCAGATTAAAAGCTTTGCAGCAAGTAATAAGAGCAACCAGGTCTGCTCTGGCCTTCGAGCAGAACATCTACCCCAGATACTGCAAGACCTGAGCAATCAGGATCATCAAGGACTATTTGATGGTCATCTGTTCCACCTGCTAAATTTGTTCAAACGATTCTGTAGCCTTATGACCAGTCCTCGGGTAATAAAGCTCCTCAACCCAGATCTGCCTTACAGGCACACATAGGTAGATAGCCAAATGGTTGGCCGTGGGTACAATCAATAAGAAACACGCCACTGTCTCTCTTTCATTATTTGCAAATGTATTAAAAGGGTGTAAAACTGGAATGTAATGTGAGTGTTACTCAGACTGTGTCTGCCACAGCTTTTGTAAAGTGTTATGTAAACAATCATTTTATGAATGAGGGGTGGAGGTAGCTCAGTGGGTAGGACAATTGCCCCCAGACCAAAAGGTCATGGGTTTGAATCGTACCTTCTGCACCACCACTGGGTCCCTGAGCAAGACCCTTAACCCTGAGTTTCTCCAGGGAGAGACTGCCCCCTGTAGGTAGGGAATGGAAGTCGCTTTGGATAAAAGTGTCTGATAAATGCCGTAAATGTAAATGTAAATGAATGGTTAAAATCTGGGGCAGCTGGTGGACATGTGGTTAGGGCATTGGGGGTTTGAATCCCAGGACTGCTTGTGGCATCACTGAGGAACCCTAAGCAAGGTACCATCCCAACACACTGCTCCCTGGATGCCCTTCACTGGTGGCAGCCCCCTGCTTTACTTGGTGAGTGGGTTAAATGCAGAAAAGGAATTTCACACTGTGCTGTGGTGCCTTCACGTATGGCCATAAGGAGCAATTTCGCTTTATTCCAGTCCACTGTCATATACGGTAATATAGTTTGTGTTTGTGCTTATATTAGTGGTTGCACGGTAATGAGGCCCTTCTTCTTTTAGCTAGGCTGGTTTTGGTAAATTTAATGATATTTTTGAATAGCAGTAAACAAGTTTTTCTTTCCTGATTGTGGGTGTTGTTAGCAGTTGACTCTGTGGAGGTCGCACACAGTAAATATCCTGAATTTCTTGAGTTCAGCCCGCTGCCTTAACTCGTGCGTTGCTCGTCAGATCCGCGTAGCTCGGCTATGATTGGTGGAATCAAAAAGTGGGCGTTGCCTTAGAAGCACATTTTTCCAAACGGCCCAATCAGGAATCGGTCCGACTGTGTCGAGCAGTCAGTAATTGGTGCGGTGTTGTGTCCCCACAGTAATTATTACAGGAGGGGGAAGTGTCCAAACATCGTGTTTTGCAGAACAGAGGGTTCGATACGATTCTAGAGGAGGTGTAAGCTTCTGGCATTGATGCAGAAAGGAGAGAGAAGCTTGTGATCTCAGGTAGGAGGAATATAACATTATTAGACATACCACCCATACAGAATACCGACTGAGGACAAAAGTATTGAGACACACCTGTTTTCCAGGATTTGGGCTAGGCCTCTTACGTCCAGTGAAGGGCAATCTTAATGTTTCTGCAGAACGCAGATTGTGTGCCAGGCCTTCTGGTCCAGCATCAGTGCCTGACCTCATAAATGATCTACACAATGAAAGGGAAAAAATTTCCACAGAAAACCCCAAATCTTGTGGAAAGCCTTCAAAGGAGGGGAACCTTCTCCATATTAAAGTCATTAGATTTGAAAGCAAAGTCCCTGATGGTGTAATGGCCAGACGTCCCAATACTTTTGTCCATATAATGTCGAAATGAACTAATTTATCTGCTAATGCCAGCTGTGTTTTGTAGATTATTTGTACTATTGACGTTTAACCTGCATTTAGCTATGTATGACTTGATTATGACCTGATTATATCTAATAATAAAATAAATATCAGATTTTTTTAAATTCTATGAGTGTGCTGGATTCACTACTGCGAGCCCTTTCCTTAATGAGCATCTGTTGGTGTTCTCTGAAGATATGAGTCGTTTTCTGAACGTGCTGAGGAGCTGGCTGGTCATGGTGTCAGTCATTGCTATGGGAAACACAGTCCAGAGCTTCCGAGACCACAGCTTCCTCTCCGAGAAACTTTACACGGGCATGCCAGATTTTGGTGAGTGCAAACAAATGCTATAGACACAGATTTACACTGCATTTATAGATACATGCGGTTCTCTTCTGATGTCCTTTTTTTTTACAGTTTACTGTATCTTTCCCCTCAGTTCTAGGACACACAGTCTTTCCTTTATAGTTTACTGTATTATTTGTTTCCTTGGATTTCAGGAGCTGACGTCCTTTTTTTTCCATTTACTGCATCTTTTCCATGCAATTGGAAAAATATGTACAATCTTTCAGATTCTAATACAGCAGTGGTTGCACAGTGGAAGTTCACATCAGAACACATCACCTGCAGTTGTGGAAAGCTATGACCTGCTGTTACTGTTGTAATTCCGATTATGGGCCGGTTTCCCAATCAGGGATTAAACCTAGTCTTGGATTACATTCTACTTTCAGTGGAGAAACTCTGTTCAGAACACTGTGTAGACGACTGGGCTTAATCCTTATAGTATTAATCCTTATACTGACCTTTTAAATTCATTTTCTGGACTCTATAGCTAGTAAATGATGACTAGACATTCATTTATGTGTTTAATAACAGCACTAAAATGCTAAAATATTAAAATACTAGAAATGTGAGCTACCCTTAACTAACTGTAAATTAGATTTTTTTTCAGTGAAGCATGTTTCCTCCATGTAAAGACATAAGTCAGACAGATGCTGGCTAAACTGATGATGATACGTTAACCTTAGTGAACCTTAACACTTTATAACTCGGGCTATTTCTTCCTCAGTAAATGGCCTTCAAGCCAGGACCTTTGGCATATGGACCTTACTGTCATCCATCATTCGTTGTGCCTGTGCTGTGGACATTCAGAACAGAACGTAAGGCTTTTTTTTTTTTTAAGGAGTGTGTGTGTAATGACAAATGTGCAAAGAAGTTCATGCTTGCTTTATCCTTCCCTCCCTTTCCCCATCTTAGGCTTTACCATATAACCATGTGGACCTTTGTTCTGGCTCTTGGACACTTCCTATCTGAAGCCTTTATCTATAAAACAGCCCCGCTGACCATTGGAGTCATGGCCCCACTTTTTGTGGCTGGTAAGTTGGGCAGGTGTAATATAACGAGTGATGAAAGAAAGATATTTAGGACTTTGGCAGTATCATGCTGCTTCTTAAAGCAAAAAATTGTACAATAGAAAACTTCCAATCCTTTATATTGGAAGTCTCTATACAATACTGTATTGTTATAGTCTCCCTAGTGCCCCCCCCCCCCACCCCCATAGTATTTTGTATTTTATTTTTTAGGTAAAGTATAACAAATATATTTACATCCATATGGGTTCAATTATAACTCATCCCACCTGTTTTACCCTCATTGTTGATCTGTCTGAGTGCTGCTGTCGTGTTGTGTGTTGCACCTGTTGTCCAGGAGGACGGTATTTCGTCTCACTGTGTACTTGACTTGAAATGGCTTGGTGAGGATCAGTAGTGCAGTTGTATCTGTGTAGGCTGATATATTATGATAAATTACATATAATATAAATTAATACAAGCCAATACAACACCAAGAAATAATTGACAGGACTTGCTTTTTTTTTAAGGACATTCAGGTGTGTTTTATGGATAAATGTTTAAAATTTTGTAACTGAACTCTTTTACTGTGTTCTAATGTGAGTGCAGGGTGTTATAGAACGGAAATGAGAACAGCAGAGAACATTGCAACACGTAAAGCAGCAGCATGCTGGTTCTGTGACTCATGACTGGATAAGTTATTTGCCCTTGGTCATGGTCAAATCGAAACCAAGCACAAAACACACACAAATGTTAATTTTTAGCTGGCTATGTGACATATTGCTCACTTCAGAGGTTGATGCTTGCGGTTTAACTCCATATACGCACCACTAAAATGAGGGATAGTTAGGGCTGGGCGATTTGGCCTGAAATCAAAATCACGATTAATTGAACATTTTAACTCGATTACGATTAATGAACGATTATTTTATTTATTTTTTTGCCCTCGTAGTTCACTGACAAGTTGCTCAGTTGTCTCAGTGTTTGAGCTCTCCGTGCTCGACATGACGGCGGAATAACGTAACATAACGCAGCGGGGTCACGTGACTCCAGTGTTTTTAAAGGGAAAGTAGTCGAAATAATCGAACTGAAGAAATTTGATCGATTATAGGTTCTGAATGTCGATTTCGATTACTTTTCGATTAATCGCCCAGCCCTAGGGGGAGGATTCAATTACTCTGAGAACCAAACATCCATTTTTGACTCTTTTCTTTTTTGTGCAGAATTTTATGACCGCTATGTCATATATTATACTCTTAAAAATATCTCAACTCCTAAGTTCATAATGGAAAGACCAGTAGACATGTTTTAGAATTACTTCAGAATTAATTAGTAGGGAAAAAATATCAAAAATCTGTTTTGCTTTTTGCTGCAACTTCCTCCCAACAGAGTTTAAAACACCCGAGCAAGCAGGTTCACAAGCATCAGTTAGGTCGTCAGCAGCTCATTATTTATGAATCTTAACATAGGGCTTCTTTATTACGGACCTTTGCTTTCACTGCATGTTGGCCTCATTGTTTTTTCTCCTAACGTTTTGTTCCAGGTTTTTCCATTGTGGGCATGTTAATTGGGTTCCAGTGTATCGCAGAGCCACAGGAAGTTAGTGGAGCACGCCAGAAGAAGAGAAACTGAATCTATGCCTCAGTGATTCAATGTCCTTCTGGGCCTAGATGTGACAGTATGGGTTCATTACTGTCACCTAAAGACAAAGACATTGAAACGGAACAGGACAAGTGAACGCCCAGGGCACACTGACCACTGTGTGGGTCTACAGGCTGTGCGTTTATGTCATACTTTTCATCAATTATCTCATGAAATAAGACTGAGGCCATTGATGTCAGTCGTCTCAGCCTTAACTGCAAGGCATTTAAAGCATGCAGTGTTTCTTAATACTGGGGCATTAATACGTAGAATGTTTTAAATTGTACTTTTGTTCAATTATTGTGGTGTTTATGAGATGAATGTTTATTTTTGTTGGCATGCACTAAGTGTCCTTCAGTGCGTCTATATAAACCTGAGCATCTCTTGATATTGTCGTAATTGCTCTGAATGTATAGGTCTTTTCTAAACATAAAGGGCCCATATCACTAAACATATCACTAAAAGCCCTTTTGGAAATGTTTAAAACTCTGATGTACTATGAACAATGTGAATATAAAGAGTCAAAAAGGTAACGTTCCTCAGACTATACAGTACATACAGTATCTTAAAAAAGAGCCTTTTTTAATTGTAAAGGATGAAGAGATGGTGGAAAAAAAATAACTGTTTTGCTACACAAACCCAAATAAAATAAAATAAATAGATAAAAAAACCTGTAAAACTGTGGGCCTTGTGAGGAAAAAATGATTTGCTGAATGAACTGATATAAAAAATAAAGGTTTCTGAATAAAAACATTTATTTCACCAGATTTCATGTTTACATAGTCTGCATGTGGGAAACAGTCGACAGAAAAATACCTCTATATTCATTATTGCTCTTCATTCACCACACGGACACAAAATCTGAGTATGAAGTTAAATGTGAAGTCAGTTCAGTCGAATCTCCATTTCTGTTAGGAAACACAGCTGGGATCAAGTGCTTGAAGTGGGGTCCTGTTCACAGTGTATGGTGTGTATATGTGTCTCTCCTGTGCATAGATTTAAAAAGGAAGATAACTTACATATCAGAGATCACATCACCAGATCATATACATATTTCAACAGCATAAGAATGTAACAGCAATTTTCCCAATGAGACCACTTTATGCAATGAGTTCTAATGCAAGGAAATGCGATTAAGTGCTGGAGAACGTCCCTCATGGGTACCAGTTACGTCCTGCCAAGAAGCTACTAATGCCATACAGTCCAAAATCACCCAGTCTTGATGTTTGATGGATACTTGGCTCCTTTGTTTAGAACTAAAATAGTACACACATACTTTATGACATTTTAAGATGAGTTAGTTTTAAATACATCAATTACGTTAAATGATTAATGAATGGAAATTATTCATATCAATAAACATTCTGGCGATATTAGTCTTCAGACAGCAAACCCTAGTGCACCTATATAATAAAACTTATTAAGGTCTCTTGTGTCTGATCATATAATACAGATATGTCTTGTGCTATGGATTTAAAACCGAAAGTAAGTCTCCTGAAAAAAAAAAAATGTTTTGATGAAGGCAAAATATACTGCTCAAAAAAATAAAGGGAACACTTAAACGACACAATGTAACTTAAAGTCAGTCACGCGTCTGTGAAATCAAACTGTACACTTAGGAGGCAAAACTGTACACCTGGAGTGTGTCCGAAACCGCGCACTACGGTCAGTGCACTGAGATGTAGTGCGTAGTGCGCACTGCCTTCAGTAGTACAC
>JBBPDE010000001.1:23721295-23732136 GCA_037974605.1 Nannopetersius ansorgii
GGGACCTTTCGCGTGTGAGGCGAACGTGATAACCACTACACTACAGAAACCTGCTCAGGACCGAACGCCTCAGGGAATAATCAATTAGCGTTACGGACCGTCTTTACAGTCGGAAGTTAAAATATACACTGCGGAGGTAATCGAATGCACAAAATAACTCCAAAACTAGTAACCCCCAGCAGACTAGTAAAAGTCAGCTTGTGATCCCATCACACCTGTTTGAAGTTTGCAGCGCTACACTCTGATAGAGACAGTCTAATGTTAAAATACACACAGGTGCTCCTTATGAGGTACGCGCCAATCCTTAAAGCCTGTAGGCATGGTCAAGATCACATGTCGAAAGTTAAACGGACGTTCAGCCTGTAGAATAAAAGTGATTTAAGTGACTTTGAACGCGGCATGTCTTTCTCTCCTAAAACGAGAAAATATCCGTCTCTGGGCCGTATGTCCTGTTGACGCCGGAGGTGAATGGCCAGTCTGGTCAGTGCTTATAGGAAGGGAACAGTAACTCAATAACAATTATTTACACTCGGATAATACTTGCTTGGTACCATTCTGTAAATGTAGGGACAGAATTGAAAGCCTGACACAATTAGGCCATGTTGTTCTTCAGGAATGCGACTTAGACGCAACACTGACGCAATATCATTACACACTGTACACCGTAAACAGTCATTACCACTCATCTGCTATTACACAGATATGGTTAGTGGAAGTCGAATGTGTGATGTCTGTCTCATGTTCCCCTGCTGGTATCAGTTTATCTTGTTCTAAAACCACCATTGTTTTTTAAAACTGTGGTAATTCAGGTCAGGTGAACTCCAGAGAGCAATAAATTAGGTGAGACTTCAAACCCCTCAGGGTGTTGTGTTTACAGCTGTGGGCTCATCGAAGCAGCTCACAGAGGACCTAAAACTAAAGATAACACACTATAGGCTACAAAACTAAAGAAGTATAACCTAAAAATGTCTATCTAAACATTTTGTGCTTGTACATTTCTCTGTAATGCCATTAAGGAATGGAAGTTTAGGAAGAACTGCTGAAGTCAAGTGAACGTTCGAGATCAAGAAAACATCAGACTGGTGAGGTCCGCAAAGCAAAACTCCCACATCACTGGCAAGAATCTGCAGGAAGATTACGCTGGCACAAGAATAGCGATGCACAGGCTGACTCTGCAGTGCCATTACACAAACATCGTTTACATGGAAGGATCATCAGAGAGTCAGAAGTCTTCAGTGCTACAATGAGACAAAGCAGAGGGTTTCTGATAGCAGGTGCTGTGGTACATTTGGAGAAAAAGCGACCATTCCAACAAAGGAACATCCTGTGAAATGTTAAGCATGATGGGTATGTGTTAGGTGTTGGGACTGGGTGGCAGCCAGAGTCATAGGTAATGCTCTGGGAATAGAATCAAGGAAGGATTTCACTAAAACATATACAAAGCCTGGAGGCTAATGTCACACATACAGTGGAGAAACCGAAGAAGAAAAGTTGGACAAAACAATGATCCATCAGAATGAACCTTGAACAACTAAAAGAACATCCGATTAAGGCACAAGTCCATCGTATGAAGGCTTTTGTTTTTTAAAAATACGATTGGACTTGTGCATTTTGTAAGAAAAATTGGATAAAAACCTCCAAGTCGAGAAGAGAAAGACGGTTAGGTGGCTACATAAAATATTTAAGAGGTTGTTTACAGCTAAAGGTGGTCCTCAATAAGAACTGACAAAAAGGGGTACCCAAACTACCATGTTAAATTCAGCACATAAATAACTCTTGTGTATTGAAATGCACTGAATGTTTGGTGTAACTTTGTTGCATTCATTAATCATACATTAACAGGTGTGTTCCAAGCATTTAAATACAACTGTAAATACTCAATCATTCATTTTCTGTAACCGCTTAATCATTAATAGGGTCGCGGGTATCCAGAGCCTATCCCATTGCCAACGGGCAGAAAGCTCTGGGCACAGCCCACCACAGGGCGCACACACACACACACACACACACACCATTCTTCAACTGTATACATTATTTAGCCAATACCTTCAATCAAAGTCAGTGATAATAATTAACTGCAGACCATGGAACAACTTTGTGTACAGTCTGGCTGACTGATATCCAGATGTTGAATTTTTATTTTCGCATTTTTGTGCCTCATTTAGCATTATTTCATATAATGTAACACGTTATTTGATACAAATGTGGCTTTCTTATTCATTTGACAGAGGGGAAAAACCAGACACGGGAGAATGCACCGGAGGTATCAAACAGTTGGAAATGAATGGATTTAATCATTAAGGACTGCAGAATATACCACCCAAATACATGTTTGTATATTGCAAAATATAACATTTGGAGTCCTGTTTAATATTCGTTGCATTTGCACTTCTTCACAGCCATTAACCACAAACGAGTAAGTCACAGAGAAAAAAGGGTTATATAACTATTTGTTGCAGAAATATAAAATGTATCACATCAAGTGATAACAGTCCATATAATGTAATGTACAAGAAGTATAAAAATCAGAAAATATATATAAATTGTAGGTAACTAATAAAACAGATTGATGTAAACAGTTAATATATATATATGTGCATACGTGACGCCTGCGTCAAAACAAAAAAATGCTATTGTGGGCAAGTCGTGACTCAGTATCACAAAGACACATGGAGTGTAGTAGGCCACAAATCATCCAGTTATGTTGGTGAAAGGCCACAAACATGAATGGCAACGCTGAGTCTGTCGACCTTATCGTCAGACATGACACTGTGAGAAAGTGAGTGCTGTCACTCCTCCGAACCTCTTATCTGTCCATCCCGTTGGATGGCGATGATGAACCTATTAGGCACTGAATGACCACAAATAGAAAAAAGGTAACAGTAATACAATTTCGTAACTGTCAGCACATAGCCCAATCTGATTGGGACATGTCATCGTGGCTGGATGGGTGGGTGGAGGTGGAGTTTTTGGGGAGGGGGGGTGTTCCACAAATGCTCTCAAACTCGAAGCTTTCAGGATGGAGTGCTACACTCATTCTTCCTTAAATGTCCAAGAGTCTAGAGCTAAGTGCTTCTAGCTAGCTGTATGGAAGCTAACCTGTAAACAGTAACTGTGGAAAGGCACCACTCTGATCCACTGCGCCTCCTCATTTAGCCTCCAGCTGCTCAAGCAAGGGGTTAGTCTCGCTCTCGGGGGTTTTCACACTGTCCGTCCTAACGATGCACGTGGGCCGGTGACGGTTGAGCATGAGGATGAGCTGCTGGCGCTCGTGCTTCAGCTCCTCGATCTGTGCTTTCAGCTCTGAGTTCATCATCTCCAGACGCTCTGACTCCTGATGCCACAGTTTGAGAAGACACAAACAATGAGAGCTGCCTGGTTTGATGTAGTGTTAGTAGTATTGGTGCATTAGCGTTCTCTAGCGCTCTAATATGACAATGACTGTGGGTTACACAAAGCTCAGTTACTGTTTTAACGTAGTTTGAACTCGGTATAGGTTTACATAACAGTCACTACAACCACAAGGAGCACTATTATTTCACTATTATCTTTAGGAACACATAAGAATACCAACCCGCTGTAGATACTCCGTCCGTTCTTTCTTTTTGTTTCGACATCGCGCTGCTGCCACTTTGTTTTTCTCTCGTCTTCTTTTCCTCCTCTCCTCTTCCTCGTCCTTCTAAGAAGGGATGGAAATATCAGGCTTAGGCATCATTTCAACTTTCACTTCTGCACTGATGAATGGATAAGTACAATTGCCAAGTTGTTAACAAAATATTCTTTAAATATTCCTGGTTAAAGGAAGTTAAGTGTAGTGAATATGCGTTTAACTGGTTTTACCTTTCCATATGTCCAGAGAATTTTTCACAAGTGTGCAGAAATGTGTCCTCTGTGTAAGACAGATTGTCCACTAGATGGAGTTGTTTTTCTTGTGAATTCCTTTCTCTATATGTATGTGCTGCATTGCTTATGAACCTGAGACTAATTTAAAGGGCCCCGTTTAATTGAAAACTAAATGGTTTATCGTATCTTGTGGGATAAAAAAGCATTATGTAATATTTAAAGCTAAGCTTGTATTAAATTCAGTGTGTTTGTGATGTCATGGCTGCATTTAGATTAGATTAGATTAGATTAAACTTTATTGTCAATACACATGTACAAGTACAAGGCAACGAAATGCAGTTTAGGTCCAACCAGAAGTGCAATAAGCAGCAATTACAGGATAAAAGTATAAGTTATAAGTGCACGTAAGGTTATTTATCCACCTATTCTTTCTATGAGACTGCTTTTTAAATGAGCGTAGCCAATAAGAACAGAGGATATTTACATAAAAGCAGGGAAACAAAAATTCTAAGCGGTAAAGAGGAACTGGAAAATGGTCATGCCAGAATGGAATACATGTGTGTTTTGGTACTTACAACCACAACAACGTTACAAGTGGACTTTACAGTGAAAATTAAACACAAAAAATGAAGGATTTGAACCCTTTAAAAAAGACTGTATAATTAGAATTCTTTTAGACTACGACTGTTATGAATGTTTTCAGTAACCTCAAACTGACACTATGCGATTTAAACAATAAATAAAGCCGAAAACACAAAATTAACAAACATTTTTGTGTAATGTGATGTTCAGGATAGTGCTTTGAATTCACAGTATCATTTAGCCAGCCCCTCAAAACCTAAAAGTCCAGCAGTCAGCTGAAGCCTCGAGCGAAATTTATTATGCAAATACTACTGGAGCAAGTTAAACCACTTCAATGCCTCACCTCTGCTTTAATGGGAAGATGGCGTTTGCCCAGCTTGCCTAGGAGGTGCAGCGGGGACAGCATGGCCCCCAGGCTGCACAGGTCGGCGTATTTAAGCTGGTCTGTTAGCGTGGTGGCGGAGATGCCTGCCAGCGGGCCGAGGCTGGGCAGAGAGCCTGCCGTCACTGAGGGGTCAGGGATCTGTCCGGGCATCATGTCACACACGCCCTTGACCACAGCTGGAGGAGAGACCATGAGAGGGGTTGGTTTGAGCTCATTTTTACTTAAGTACCATCTCTATGGAAACAAAACATGCTGCAGCAAACAAACAGAGCAATCCTCCCGCAAGGTCTTGGTCATTTGTGCGTCTATAGATGGTGCAGGATGAAAGAGCCCCACTACCTGTATTTGTGCATTTCTGAGCTAGACGACGTGTTTGATGGTGACGTAAGCGTAATTCATGAAGTCATTTTGCATTTTGCCTACTGAAGCTGCATAAAGCAGAAAGCACGACCAGTTACCCCACTTTCAGATATGTGGCTTTTCAGGAGCTTTTCCAGAAAGACCCACAGCTCCGCTGGACGATAGGCGTCTTATCAGTTCCGGACTCAAAAGTGCTGATTTCTGTCACACCATGTTATTATCATATCATCATCCGTCACATCATGTTTTCATCACTACTTGGGGACTTGGCAAGATAACAAAATGCAGGTTTCTAAGCTTTACACACACATAGACACGCAGTTATGAGAGTATGTAACGGCCCGCAGCCTTGTAGTAATGAGTGTAAGGGCCTAAAGGCAGAGCTTCCAGATTTCTTCAGCAGTAATAAAAGTCATATGCTGAAAGCCACTGGACCTCTGAAAAAAAGGAGCGAATGCCAGGATCATTTAAAAAGATATTACCATGATCTACCAGCATTTCATCATTTCGTTAATTAGGATGTAAAGTCTTTCAGGTGTGGCTTCATGTGAAATGCCCCCTTCCAGGGAAAGTGCTGCTCATAACAGAAGCATCCGCAGCTTTAAACGCCTCTAAAAGCCACTTCACAGGAAGTTATTACATGGAACAGTAAAGATGACTCTACACTCTCAGAAAAACACCACCTTCTAGGGTACAAACACTCACTGGGGAGTCTCAAGGGCATATCTTCTATACCTTTACGTAGAGAATTTAATTGTATCATATTCTCTTAAAGTTGTATTTTTACAGATGCACTGACTTCTGTTTTGGTTTGAGCCTCATTATTTTAATTTTGTATTTTAAAAGGGTCTGAAAAGGTCCATTTATGCTGCTTTCCCTTTCAGTGTAGCTTTAAATCTCAGCTAAGGTGCATCACAAGATCTTAAGGACCACTTAATACCTTTCAGGGTACATTTACACTCGTTTTAAGAGACATTGGCTTCTGCAAAATAGTTCTGAGATAAACGTTTGAGCTTAAATGTAGATACACATGCCAAGTTTTTTAAGGTTAAACTGCAGATCACTGCGCATGAAAACACACAAGACACATCCAGGTTCAGGTGACATTTTGGGAGTCGGTTTCTCTACGATAAACCACTTCCAATCAAACCCACTCTGAATTTTAACAGTTAAAAAAAAAAGAGGTAGAATTCCCCTTTATCAAGTCAAATATATCACTACATCACACAGAGACAAGATGATGAGTAAAAATACAGTACAAAGATTGAGTAAAAGCATATAAACACAAGCCTGTTGTAGATTTCCAGTTACCTTTCCCCCCTGCTGTTCTCTCTCTTCACCTATCAGTTCTATCAGTTCTCGCTCACTCCATGTCTTGGATATTTCTCACAAGCTCCTTCTCCACCCTTTCTTCTGCATGTACAGTGCACTCCCATTTACAGCCGCTTTGGCAAGTCTCGCTCCATTTTTTTCCTCCGTTCGCTCTGCAGAGGCCAGGGGGAGAGGCACACAGCAGTGCTTGCACAAAAGTAGACCCAGACACATTCCCTTTTATTCCGTGGAGAGAAGAAGAGATGGAGCCAGCCAAGACCCGCCTGCTGCCCATGTTCCCCCCAGACAGGCCTGCTCTCTCCCTCTCCCTCTCTCTCTCTGTCAGCCCAGTGGAATGTGGCAAGAGAGGAACAGGACAATGTCATCAGCCTCCGCCACTGGCCCGCTCCTAAACTGTTTTTTTGGTTTTTTTTCTTTTTCAAAAAAATCCTGCTTTTAATGAGACGGCAAAGGAATCTGAGAGCCCCATTTTCCATCTGCTCTGAATGTTGCCTACGCAGAGAAACACAAAAGACGACTGTTGCTAGTTAATTCTTGAATTCTCTACCTATTTTTTTTTTTTTGCTTTCATAATAGCACTTCTCCAATTCAGTGTGAGCACAATTTAAAAAAAAGCCAAACCGACGTCGGGGCAGGTTTTGACGCATGTGTGACTTTCAGTGACTACCTTCCAACAACGAGCCTCCACGAACACTTCCAACACCTTAAAAACAAGTGCTTTCAGGTGTCGAGCGGAGGTATGCAAACCACTCGGAAGGAAAGAACGGCCCGATGGGTTTGATGTAACTCCAGTTTGTAGTGTTGCAAGAGTCAAGAGCACGAAAGTCAGTCGTGGAGTTCCCTGCCCTGCCTCACCGCACCAAAACATATTAAAGGGTCTAAATCCAGCTGTTGAGCTGTTTGACCACTAAAAGTACTGAATAGTCCATCGTTAAAAACTATATTCTGTCCCAAGCGTTAGCCTTTGCTTGCCAAATCTGCACTCGTGTGCAAAAGTTTGTGCACACCTGCTCAAATTCTGTTTTGTCGATTATCTTGTGTAAACAAACACGCAGCCTCTACAGAGAGCCTTCCTCTGCACATTTTAGTGTACAGTTTCAGTTTATTTACTAAATATAACATATTGTAGAAGGAATACCTAACAAAACAGCTTTTTAAATCGATATTTTTCCCTGTAGAGCTTATTATCACACAAAATGATATTTGACAGGGGGGGTGTTCAATATATTTAACCCGATCTTCCATCCCCCGAACAGCTCAAAGGATGAGTTACAAATACGAGCAACAAGGGAATCCACAGTGTAGTCGCAAAACCTGCAGGAGCCTATTAAACGGAGTTTTAGATGAGTATAATATGCCTACAAATCCCCCATCCTACTGAATACCATTAGCTGTTTCCTGAGTAAATCTACCCAAATCTCCATCCTTGAAATTTGTAGCACACTTCCAAATAAAACTCCACGCGGGCCAGTCAGGACAAGCATGTATTCAAGCGATGACAGCATGAGTAATTTGGAAAAATAAACGGAATACAACAGTGTTCCCTTTGTTTAGATTTTCACCAGAAAGCTCTATAGAGCACTGTAATACAGAATGTGTTGCTCTTGGTCGGGGCCTATATTGAGCACTAAACCTCAAATATTGGTGCACTGAATTACTGCAAAAGTATTATTAAAGGCCCTTTTAAAATGAAATATAGTGCATTATAAAATCATAACTTGCCAGAATAAGTCACCAAACGTAACTGTCATGCAAAAGTTTGGGTGCCCCTGGCCAAACAGCATACACTAGGGATGCACCGATCGATCGGCCAGTGATCGGAAACAGACAATTTCAGACCGATCTTTTTTTGGGGGGTTTATTTATTTGTTTTTGTATTAGATTTTATTTATTTACATTTGTAAAGAAATTTTGTAATAAAAAAAAGCTTTATATTAAAGAACATTAGATGTAGAGTTGCCACTATCATATGTCACTATTATAACAGTAACCTGTAAACAGGGAAAGTAACTACCGCGGTACATTAAAAAAGTTGAAACCCAGCAGCTCTAATTTTCTGTTATCTGGGGAAAAAAATCGGTATCGGAAAAATCGTTATCGGTCGATCACACTTACAAAAAAATCGGTAATCGGAATCGGCCAAGAAAATTGCAATCAGTGCATCCCTACTTTTTACTGTTAATTTGTTAGTGAAATTAAACCATAAAATGTACCCAGTGCAAACAATATGGCACCTTTTATATTTCCAATATGTTAATGAACAGAAATTGCGCACTGAAGTGTGAACAGAATGTGTATAAAATGTGCCCTCTAAAGGATGTGTCAGTGTATTTTTGAACCAGGCATGTGTTTTGCAAAAAAAAAATCAGTTTAGATCACCAAGCATCACCAACTAATCACTAACAACAAGCAAAGTCGAAAGGTCCACCAAATAATCTGGCACTGCACTATTCCAGCCAGCGGCCAGCAGGCAAATGAGCATAAATAAATCAAACGAACAAAGCAAACGATCCTCAAACATGGTGTTCATTAAGCATTATTCAAATTTCCTCTACGCCTCGTAACCAGCATCTGCGTAAAAAGCCACGATTGACTAAGTCAGCTCAGCTGCTCTACACACAGAGTGGCTGGCTTCGATTAGTGCTTCTGCACAGAAAAACAACAAACCTGTCGGCCCGTATTAATCAATACAACCAGGAAATATGTGCAACGGACAACTGGGACAAGGTCCAAGTTTTTAAAAACAAGAAAGAGTGGAGAAAACAGAAAAAGTAAAAGAAAAGCACCTTGCTACTTTATCTATTCAATAAACTGGACATTCTGTTGAGCAACAAGACCTTTGCATCACACACTGACAGCAATGGATCAGACCATGAAGTGGCTTAGTGCTATCTAAGGGAAAAATATCCAGCATCAGCACATTGTCCTTCCAGCACATTGTTCTTCCACAGAACAGAACACAAGCACAAACAACTGATGCGTATATTTATATATGTGTAATAGGGTTTCTACACACACACACACTATATATGTATATAGTTAGCCAAATAGATAGAGATATACTTATGTATGTGTGTGTGCGTCGTATAGTGTGTAGTATAATATAGTATAGTAGATATATATAGATACATAGATATAGGTGTATAGTGATATACATATATATGCACACATGCATCCTAAATGAGATTCAAACAAAAACAGTCCCTGCAATTTTGCTAACTATCTGAAGACATTAAGTGTAGATAAATGCATGTGAAAATAAATTCTAATAATTAAAAATCTTGATCCCTTGCATAATATACAAAGTAAGTACTGTAAGGTCTGAAAATCAGTTTCAGTTCCGAAAAGTCGCGCAGAAAAACAAGAGGGCGAGGAAATCTGGAAGCAGTGAAACTTCTCGTTGCATAACAGTGTTATTATGACGTTGTCTATAATGCTACATAATGACATTGACCTTTACGGCTCCAAGACACTTCAGCCTGCACTGTCAGAGCGCGCTGCGCCACGGAATGGTGTTTAGTGGACAACAGTGAACCTAAAGATGCAGGACTCTAATGTAAATTAATATGAATAAGTGCCTCATGCGATATGAATGCATCATTTGTGTCATTACAGTGCAAACAGAAAGTGAAAGTTCACATGGATTTGCAGAACCTGTGGGGAAAGATGGCTCAAGAGATATTCATGCTACTTTAGTTGCAAACATAGAACTATCATACCTTTCTGGCTACACTAAACCGAGCTACGCATTCACAGGAGGCTGATGGCGTGTGAACAAACTCAAGGTAACCTGCCAAACTCATCCAAACCACATGACGCCTCACAGTCTTACTGTTACCTGTGGCCTTGAATCGCTTCTTCACTTCATCAACAGACCTTCCCTCCTAGTGCATGATTAAACATATATATATATATATATATAACAACACGGTCAGGTCTACCTCATCACTCCTCAATTCATCTGAAAGACTAGGAATGGTTCTCAAAAGTGTCCTTCATCATAAGAGGCCAAACAGCAGTCCATTTATTATGTGGTCCTACTCACTTACATAACTTAAACATAGCATTTTTTGGCAGGTTTACAGTTTACATATTGGTAAAAAAAAAAAAAAAACTTTTACTATTTTAATAAAGAAGTGACTGTGGCATGGGACACATTTAAAGCAATTAATCTGTGTTAATAGCGGGTTCACACATTTTCCAGGGGTGGCAAGACCTTTGTTTAAGACTGTGTGCATATATACATACATACATGGAAGGAGAGAGAGAGAGAGAGAGAGAGAGAGAGAGAGAGAGAGAGAGAGAGAGAGGTGCTATGCATAGTTCTTATCTTAACATA
>JBBPDE010000001.1:23764143-23776398 GCA_037974605.1 Nannopetersius ansorgii
ACACACACACACACACACACACACACACACACACACACACACACACACACACACACACACACACACACACACCATGAAAAAGCACTTTAAAGAAATGATTAGCAGAAAAGTAGTGTTACCCAGTGCATGTTTTGTGCTGGTTACATAACGGTGCTATCAGAGACATGTTTGGGCCTGTCCTATTATACACATATAAAATATGTAAAATACTTAAAACGAATGTAACTGACTGGTTCTGAAACCCTCCCAGCACCTTTTCAAGCAACAAACAGTTTTGTCTGAGTTGCTGGACGCTCATTTAGAACCTAGAGGCTCACCTCGTCCCATGCTGGAGAGAGATATAGACACTGGAGAGGCCAAGACATAATTCTGAAAGCTTTATGCTTTTCTTAGGACTGGATTTAATTTTGGTACGATTTTGAAGAACTTTGAGATCATCCTGTTTTGAATGACCTTTTGTCCAATGACAGGTAAACCAGAAGAAATAGAGTGAGCGAGTATTTTTTCATGATCAAACACAAAGTGCTTGTCAGTGTACTGAAGACAGGCCTGATATGTCTCTTCAAAAACCAATAGTTTGAATCTTTCTGGTTAAATAATGTTTCTAAAAAAAAACATTTTATGTATTTCTAATGTTTTCCTGTAATAACAGCAGAATATTGTTTATTTGTAAAAAAAAAATCAGAGTGTGGGCCTAAACTTCTGGCCTCTAGTGTAGATCAAAAAGTAATTGAAGCAAGTGATAGTCTTCTATTGTATTTGCCTTGCAGACCCAGCACAAAGATAAAGGATTAACTAGCCAATTGACTATATACAACTGGGAATCCAAACATGTACATTTCGACTGTTTTAACTGATGAAATGATGAAACGGTCCCTTTATCACTGCTGGCAATACAGTGAACCCCAACAGCAGATGCTGAAGAGAAGAAAGAACAGAATCTCATACATACTTGGGTCTCCTGATTGCTGAATTGAGCACAGCCACACGGTCTTCCAACTCCCTGCAAGGTAAGGCGATTTTATGCTGTATTGAGTGGTTCCATAATTTTGGACTGACCTACTTGAACACACTGGAATAGTTTGCTGCAGCAAAAATAACCACATAAATATTTCACAAAGCAAAGTATTTTTCCTCTTCAGTAACGTACTAACACTCTTCTGTCCTCTGAACAATCTTTCCTTATGAAACACACTGGTGATTTCCCCCATGATACTCACTGTCTAACACAAGCGATGATGGGCTGCTCGAGAATTTGGTCAGCAGTAGGTCTCTTCTCTGGATCCTGTAAACAAAACATTTTAAATGTGTTAAACTTTGATTAACTTAATTATACCCTGTATAACTATAACCAATTAGAAACCATAAAAAGAAATACCTGGAACTGCATGTGCTTACCTGATCTAAGCATGCATACACGATCTTGATAAGCCCCGCTGAATAAACGTCAGATTTGACCTCCATGGTCCAGTTGCCCTGGACAATCTTCACGCACAGGTTTAGAGGATTCTGCAGAGTTCAAAATGTACAATAAGCAGTGCTTCATCTTTAACTATGAAGGTATATTGGGGTGGCATAGGGAAAAAGGCCTAAAAAGGAATATAGGAATACCGTCGCATCAAAGGTCCTGGTGAGAGTCAGAAGTTCATATAAGACACAGCCCATGGCCCAGATGTCGGATTTAAAGTTGTACTTCACCCCTTGACAAAGTTCAGGCGACATGTAGTATGGTGTACCTACACACTGGAATGACACGGCAGAAATGTATACGATACTCATTCAAGTATTAAATGCTGACAAACCATCGACGTGTCAGGAATATCCCCGAAGGTACACTGGGGAGCAATGGCAGATTTCTTTTTTCCTTTGTATTTTATTACCCTAGTTCAGCCTTTCCAAATTTCACTCTCAAATTCTTTGATAACTTTGATAAGTGTGCTTGCTCAAATGCAGCAGTTGTCTGACCCTTTAAACTAGTGTGTCTGTGGGGGCGTGGCCTGAGGCCTCTTATGAAGTTTCATTTGGTTTGGTTACTGTACAGAGCCAGAAAGTATCATCTTCTGAAACTTCATTCATTTCAATGGGATTAAAAATGAGCGAAAGTGAATGGGGAAAAAGGGATGAGCAAAAGACTCTGAAATCTGAAATTTGAGCCCGATTCATTCCCTATGGGCCATTTTTTCGCCGGAAAAATGGGAATAACAAACAAACGACAACACGTAGTATGATCTAGCTGCAATAATATTTC
This sequence comes from Nannopetersius ansorgii, assembly GCA_037974605.1. Classification (NCBI taxonomy): domain Eukaryota; kingdom Metazoa; phylum Chordata; class Actinopteri; order Characiformes; family Alestidae; genus Nannopetersius; species Nannopetersius ansorgii. Next base: position 23,766,392 of record JBBPDE010000001.1, read on the forward strand.
TGTGTATTTTCAGTACCTTAGTTTAGCCTTTATAAAATTCTCTTTTCTTTAGTTTGCAATAATGTCATTGTACACTCTTACAGGGCAAATTTCACTTCATCTTATACTTCAATAACTATATATACGGCAAAATTAGGAATCTTGAATTAAAGACATCCAGACTGTGGAAAAAAAAAAGGATTCTGGAAATGAAGACAAAGTGCTGTGTTCTTCCATAAACTGCTATCATGGATGTTTTTTTCCCCAAAATAGACATCCCCTTCATAACCACAAATACATTACAGCAGGGGTATCCAATCTTATCCACAGAGAACCAGTATGACTTCAGGTTTTCATTCCAACAAAGCAGGTGTTCAAAAGATCAAATGTTTGAAGGCTAAGATCAAGTGATGAGACAAGAAGAATCAGGAGCGCTCCCACTAGCCTGGATTAAAACCTGCAGGCACACCAGGCCTCTGCAGATCAGACTGGACACCCACTGCACAACTGTTTATGAAAAGAAATATTCAGAAAAATATGGATATACATGCATTGCTCTTTATTACATTTGTATAACAGCAGATGCCTGGGGCCAGCTTAAACTGCGTCACTCTAAATCTATAAATAGGCATGAAAGAGGAAGGAAGCAAATTATTTCACTATAAAATGTAAAGCAGCTGAAATCACCCACCGTCTCAGCCATCGAATACTCGGAGTCCAGCTTCTTGGCCAAACCATAGTCTCCGAGCTTTATCAAGTTTGTCTTAGTGAGGAAGATATTTAATGTTTTGATGTCCCTTGATGTCAAAAAAGGAAAATAAATGCGTATTAATCTCCCACCACATCATAAACAATTAATAAAGTCACAAGCGGTAGAATATGCAGGACTAACAAAACTTAACAGAAGTAAACTGAGATACCTTACCTGTGCAGGACACCAGCTTTATGGATATGACCCACAGCTGAGGCAATCTGGTACAAAAACCATATGACAACCTGGAAAAAGAAAACCAAGAGCTGAGTACAAGACATTATTAGCCCTTATTACTATGTAAAACACATTTTTAACTGTAAATGACTTAATTCTCAAAAAAAAAAAAAATTTAAATAACACTTCATTTATACTGTACCTCTTCTGTGAACAGCTTCCCCTTCTGTTGGTTAATTTTGTCATAGAGATTCCCACCTGGACAAACAATCAATCAATCAATCAATCAATCAATCAATCAATCAATCAACAAATAAATAAAATACTTACTGAACAAAGTCTTTGAATTCTTTTTATTTAATATTTTGTACATCCATTAAATAAATGCCTGGAGTATTTTCAGTGTAGAGTATATTCTACAGAGTTTTTATTAGATTTAATTTAGACTTCATATTTAATATATTTCTTGTCTCCGTACAGTAGAAACATAAGCAATTTCCTCCAGGATCAATAAAGTTTTCTGATGCTGAAATAGACAACAAAGTGTAAATGTAAAGCGTTTTCTGACCATTGCAGTACTCCAGCTCAATCAGCAGGGTGTTCTTGTCCATGAAGTGGTTGAAATATGCTATGATGTTGTTATGCTGGAGAATGGACAGGATGCTGATTTCATTCATGACATCTCTGCGCTTTTTATCGGAGAGGTTATTCAGATCAATCTCTTTCCAAACCACCAACGAATTATCCTGATGGAAAGAGAATGACTTGTTAGCTTACTGACATTCTTATTGGGGTAAAATACAAATAAAAAGTGATGATGTGACAAAAGGAACAACTCCTCATCCTCAAACAACAAAGCCCTGTCTGATAAAATCTAATAAAGATTTCTCACAAAAGACATTCGTTAAAAGATGGCACTGCAGGATTTGCTCAAGGGTACAGGACAGGGTAATGGGTTTGTCTGCCTATATTTCAATCCCTTTCAATTTCACAGCCCTTCACCCTCAACTGGATTTAAATCAATACAAAAACAAACAATTCATGGGCAATATCAATTTTTGCCATTTTTTTAATCACAATAATTGGTTCTTACATGACCAATTTCCAAACTTTTCATACCGCAATTAAACAGTCTGTTTAATAGTGTCTTAAAGACATATCTGACCTCTGATCTGATCGGCTGCCTCATCGAATGAGCAGCCCAGGCTGAAACACCTTTATAACTTCACAGTGAACAGGAAGAGCTAAACTGATATAGGCCGAGTAGATTGATGTATGTAACTGCACTTCATTTTGTGACATCACAAAAACAACCAATTAAAAACTTCTTGCAGCTTAGGCCATGTCCACATGTACATGGGTAATTCTGAAAAAGGAGAGTTTTTTATATACGTTTTGGCTTTTCCTCCACATGTAAACAGCGTTTTGGATCAGTGAAAACACGAGGCTTTGAAAACTCTGGCCAAAGTGGCGGTTTCTGAAAACTCTGTTTCTGCGTTCACTTGTGGATAAGAAAAACGAAGTGTTTGGCGTCAGACTGTGTGCCACTCATACGATGTCACAGTATGGCCGGGTTTGCATTAGGTTTGCATTAGGTTTTCGTCTACAATGCCCGACATTTACAAAGTACTACTGCAATGAACCTTGTTAGGAGTTCTGGCCTTTTTATATTAGAGGTGTCAAATGACGTAATGAGGTCCCCCCTCAACCAAGGCTTCTGATTGCTTAAAAAGCTGCATTAATTAAAGGAGCTGCATCTCTGAACTTTAAAAGGAGCGAAGCTGTTTTTCTGTTATACGTGTCTTTTAGTTAATCGTCTTTTGGAGCAAAAGACAGAATTTGGTGTCAAATCCCATGCATCCTGCTCTCACTCTGGCATTTCTAACTTGTGTGAGAAAGCTGAAAAGGGGTCAGGATGAGTTCAGGAAGGGACAATGTGTGAATAAAAGCAGGTTTTCAGTGGTGTAACCTAATCTTAATGGTTTAAACCATTATGAAACTAAACATTCTGTCATATGTGAACACACCATAGCACACAGTGTGAACAGCACGGAATTCTTCCTCTGCATTTAACCCATTCACTAAGCGAAGCAGCAGGCAGCCAGAAACACAGCACCCGGGGAGCAGCGTGTGGGGACAGTACCTTGCTCAGGGTACCTCAGGGGTGCCACTCGCAGCCTTGGAAATCGAACCCACAACTGGCCAATTCAAGCTGCCCCTGAAGCATAAGGATCAGTGTTGTGTCTTACCTCAGTTCTTCTGTATAAGGTGGCTTCACCAAAAGCTCCTTTACCCAGGACCCGAATAGGAATGTAGTGGAGTTTTTCTTCTTCGCCACCAAACGTGCTAGATGTTTGTTGGCCAGTGACAGATTCACATCCCGAGTCCGAGAGAGATGCGTAGTGCCTCTCATAATCTTCCAGAGACATTTTCTTGAGAGTGGTCTAGGATACAAGGATGCTAAAGTTAGCTGACCCCCACATTAACTGCTTAGTCAAAAGAGCATTTTTTTATCTTTGTAATATCCTGTGCATCTCTTTTCATGAAGGATACACTTATTCGTGTTTTTAAAACGTCTTATCTTGATTACTGTAATCAAGTTCTGCTCTTTTTCATATTCTTTCTACAAAAAACAATGCTAGACTTCAGTCTGTGCAAAACTCTACAGCTCTGTTTAAGCTACATCTCAATACCTTCAAGCCTCTCTGTGGTTCTGCACCCCACTGCCAAAAGTGGTTGGACAAAAGTATTGGGATACCTGACGATTACACTAACAGATACTTTAGTAACATTGCATTCAAATCAAGAGACTGTATATGGTCTCCCTTTGCTGCTAGTGGGTCCCCCACGCAGGTACTGATGTTCGAGGAGAAGGTCTGTCTCACAATCTGTTACAGTTCATCCCAAAGGTGCTGAATGGGGTTGAGGTCAGGGCTCTATGTGGTCCAGTCAAGTTGTTCCACACCGAACTCATCCAAACATGTCTTTATAGAGCTTGCTTTGTGCACTGGGACACAGTCATGCTGGAATAGAAAAGGTTCTTCCCCAAACTTTGAAGTATGGGGTTGTCCAAAATGTATTAGCATGGTGAAGCGTTAAGGCTGCGCCTCAATGGAAGCAATGGGTCTCGTCCATATCCGGAAAAACCTGTGTCCCAATACTTTTGTCCATGTACGTTCATCTGCTACTTCTTTCTTTGATGGCCCCAAATTTTGTCTTCAATAGGCTCCCAAACTCTGGAACACCCTCCTTCATTAGATATTCCCCAATGCTTCCTCTCAGTCTTCCTTCAAAACCCAATAACATCGATGCCTTTTCCACTATCTCGTGTTTCTGCTCTTTTTCCCTATTGCAGTTGTAATTTGAACTGTTTATGTTTTTGTTTACTACAGTCTGGCATGTTGTTTCTGATTTATGTGTACTTGTAAAGCAACTTGAACTTTGAATTTGAGAAAGATGCTATATACACCAGTTAACATTATTAAATGACTGTTACTGGGACATAAAATACTGCTAAAAGGCTTATTTTTGTCATTATGTCATTATGAACTTTACCTGGTTAATGTTAGTTTCCATGCCAACACTCACTTTACTCCTCTCACAAATAAACCTAATATTATTGTAAACACATCTGAGTCAATGAAATTCAACAATAATAGCTGTTTACTATATTAAACCTTAGACAAACAGTAAATAAACAACATTTCCATCTCTTTACCTCACATCAACACTCGACCACAACTCTGATGTTAGCTACCTTGCTAAACTGACTTACCTCGCTAGCTAACCTACAGCCTTAAAAAGTTCAAATTCTCCACAAATCCCATAAAACACCACACGTCTGACGGCAGAGTAGTAACTCGAAGGCCCCAGTGTTATAATTACGCATTAAAGAAGACTCTAGCTGTCCGTTATAACTAATGAAAACTTTTTGTCGAGCTCTGCTTCTCCACCAGCTGTAAGGCGTAGCCAAGGGAATCGATTCCGACAGTGACTCATTGAATAGGTTATTTTACAAGGTTCATTGTGAGACGGCTCCAAAACGATCACATAACATATCCCACCAACAAAACAGTGTACAGATAAATATTTAATTTAAAAGTAGTATACTTAATTTAAGTTCAGTTTTCTTGCAAAAACCTGACGTTTTGTCTCCGTTATTTTTGCGTTAAATGTCCGTTCAATCGCCTCCAAACGACTGTAAAGAATCGAATCAGTTGACTCACACATGTGCACTTCAGAGTAAAAGTGTATTTTGAAGAATGCAGGTTTTAAAAGCTATGCATGTTTAGGGAAAGCATTAATGCGAGAGGATGTCTAGATTCAAAATAGCTTGTTATGTGATAATCCTGTAGAATTGGGCTTTTAAGACTTGCCAGTATATGGAGGTTTGCTGTGTGGACCTTTATTTTATTAAAGCCACATCTTGCAAAGTTGCAGCCAACTGGGATCTGGGGGCTGAACTGGAGGCAGTTTGGCTAACAGGTCATGACCCACCTACACTATATGGACAAAAGTATTGGGACATACCTATCTAAGGATTTGGGTATAGTCCGTTACCACTGGTGAAGGACAATCTTAAGGCTTCAGCACACAAAGACATTCTGAACAATGCCATTATGTCCATTTTTGTAGACCCAGTTTGGGAAGAACCTTTTCTATTCCAGTATGACTATGCCCTAGCGCACAAAACAAGGTCCATAAAGACATGGTTGGAAGCCAGGCCTTCTCATCCAACATCAGTGACTGACCACATAAGTGCTATACAAAAGGAATTGGCACAATTTCTATGATCTTTGCAAGTCCACCCCCAGTTCTTTTGTCTTTTGAGCTGCAGCAGATTCAGCTCACACCAGTATTCTAAGGTGTCCCCACCCTTGATACATCCGACTACATGAGAGTATGAACTGGTAACTGACTTTTATCCACATCTCATAAAATATTTATAATGGGGGTAAAATTAAACCATTAATTTTACAATTAACAAAAGAAACAAGTTGGATGTACAAAAGAACAGTTATTTTTATTAAACAATACAAAGTGTAAATAAAACAAAATGTGATCCAAATGGATACGTAAGATTTAATATTAGTAACTGAGTGCAAAAATATTTACAACCTGTCATCAAGCTATTTAAGGCAAAGAAACAAGTTGGATGTACAAAAGAACAGTTATTTTTTATTAAACAATACAAAGTGTAAATAGAACAAACAATGTGATCCAAATGGATACGTAAGATTTAATATTAGTAACTGAATCAAGTTATTCAAGGCTGTTTGCCCTAGAGATGAAGTTTTCTATCATTTCTTTCAGCTGTTGCAGGTCTGACTGGTCCTCATGAATGATTTCAGTCATCTTGTTCATCTTTTTCAGTTGGTTTTTACAATGTTCCTGAAATTAGGCACACAAAATGTTTAATTAATAGACTGTATAAGAATCTGACAGTTATACAGGTATTTAGAGCATTTAGACAGCATACGAAAATATTCTGACTAGGTTTCATTGTTAAGGCATCATTTAAAATAATCAAAGCCTACAATTTAAAGCCAACTCCCAACCGATATGGCTACTCTTGGAACAAAGCAACTGATCATCCCTTAGGTTGCTAAATCCCTGCATATTCTTTCACAACATATACTCTCTTAAAAACAAGCTACTCTGTACTAAATGCCATCATAGGTTTATGCTTTAATAATCAATCTGACCCTCAGTGGGTTTATATGCTGAGGTAACAGAGCTTGTATTTTTAAAGATCTTAAGTTATTAGGGAGGTTAGTTCATTCTTACTTCAACTATGCCCAAGTGGTGGACTGTAGCTTCGAAGACCAATGTAAGATTGTTTGCCACCAACCGGCTCTCCTCTTTGGTTTCCTGAAACACAAGGTGGTACCTGTTGGTAGAAAAACAGATTATTGTTTTATTCTGTTGTCCAGAAGAATATTATGATCAGTTAAAAGCAAGTTATGCATCAACTCTTACTGATGTTGGGCTGCTTTGAGTTGTTCCTCAGCCTCCTCATAGCCATCCATGACCTTCTTTTCTAGAAGCCTTTGGTTTCTTTCAGCAGAGTCCACATCTGCTGCCCACTTTTCCTCCTCATGAGCCATCTCCTACTCAGACCAAGATTTGTTTATTTATAGCATGAAAAACCAATACATTTTACCCCAATGCTTAAAATATGGCTGTAAAGTTGTATTACATATTTGTCACAAACATTTTGAATATGAAATTCTGGTGAAATCTATTATAAAGGTATAAAGAATATTGCAAAGTTTCAATCAAACACTAATATACTGGCAAAGAACTAGCTGTTTAAATTTTTTTTTATTCATCTATTATTTATTTGGTGTATATATGGGTTGAAAGATATTACTGCACCAATTTATCATCTTAAGGTACCCCAAGTGTTGAAATAATAATTAAATGTTTTAAAACCCAACTCTGTCTGACATACATTCATGTCGTTCTCCCGCTGCTGGTCCAATCGGCAGATCTGCTCCTTTAGAAGCTTTATGTCGTTCCCCTTCTCAGAAATGTTTGACTTCACCTTAAGCAGCAGGAAACAAGAAATACTTTATGTGTCTGTGGCGTTTCTCAGCACCTTAGATTGCTAATGCACACATTACATATTGTAGACAGAAGAAGCTAAAATGATTCTCTAAGAAAGCTTTTACCGGTTCAACAGACTCTTCTAGGCTTAGCTTCATGTTGGTTAGACGGCTGGACTCCTCCTCTACATCGATGAGCATGTTTTTGAGAGGACCCTAAATAGACATTAACATGAAGGTTAAAATGAGGCCAGAATGTTTGAGCCTGGTTTGCAGTGGTGATGAACCAGTGAACTTTCATCTGGTACCTGTATCTGTGTTTTGATAAGGCTGGCAGTGGTGGGGCCAAAGTCACTGAATGTTTTGATCTCAAAGTCATGGCCACAGGCATTCTCTGCCGACTGTGGTATGAGCTTCAGCATGCGTGCCAGTTTGTGGTACTCTGCTAGTTTTACTTCAGCCTATAGAAGGGAAGAAAAAGCAAAGAGAATCATAATTTAATTTAAGTAATATGTCAGCACCATGCACATATCACTTAGACATAAAGTACTGCTATACTGTACATATTGGTCTGAAGCAGTTCTAATAATCAGAAATATTCTGCAGCAGGATGCAAACCTATGCTTCTGAGACTTACTTGTTTAGCAAGGATACTTGTTATGGCAACACAGACAGAAGTTGTACTCTCAATATTCATTATATAGAAGGAGCATATGAGGTTTGTTTGCCTGTAAGATCATCTAAATCAGGAAAACATTCAAAACTTGCTTGATCAATGTGTAGTTATGAATAAAGGGAATAAGTTATTTTTCAGTCAAGTAGGTTTTCAGCATTTGACATTTAAATGAGTGCAGTATTATGACGGATTCTGTATTCTATCAGAGGAGGCAAAATGCAGATAAAGGTAGAACAGGCAAATAAATCTGCAAATAATAGCAGCACAACAGAGGATGTGCAGTGTATAAAGAATTCAGTGTGTATAAAAATTGTGACAACAGAAGTAGTTCAGTGTGTTTGTCTGTACAGTTCAGTTCAGATTGAGGAGTCTGATTGGAGGCCCAGATGCGAAAGACTCTTTTGCAAGATGGGAGGAGGGAGAAGAGGGTCAATAGATCAACCATCTCACCCTCTCTATGGATTTCACCAAAGTGATCTCCTCGTTCCATGCCAGCTGCTGGGCCTCTTCTAGACTGCGGCTCAGGCTGTTGACAGTCTGTTGTAGTTCGTTTCTTTCCCGGTTTATGCGCTCAATGTCAGCTGGAGTGAACTTTTGATTCTCCAGAATATGCTGCAGCCTGGCAGTCTCCTGCTTCAGACTCTCCAGCTGAAGACCTGCATACAAAGAAAAAAACAAACATACACACAATTATTTTCTGTGTGCTAAACAATTTTCCAGAATTTCACTTATAATAGAAGTGAAAAGCCCATTCAGCAAAGATAAATGTATTTTAAAACATGAAAATGTATTTAAAGACACACAAAAAAAAATCTGACAAAAAAGTTTATCTAGATAAATGAATCAATCCCTTGTGCAGCTGAACATTTGACATGAGAATCAGTTATAGTTGAGTGTATATAAAACCTCTTCCACAATATCATTCATAGTGATACAGAAGTAGAGAACACCCCATAAGTTGCAGCCATGTGAAATTCAGCTGATATGGTTCACATTCTTTGGAATTTTTCAAGTCATTAAATATGTTTAAGTATACAACAGATGACTGCCTGAACTCTCCCTGAAGAAAAGCTCATACCAGCAGCCTCCAGCTCCTCAGAAAGCCCTGTGGCCTTGTCCTCTAATTGACTTTTGAATGTTTCCATGTGAGAGCGGTAGTTTTGCAGTTTCTGCAGATCTGTTTGCAACCTCAGTTTCTCAGTCCTCTGTGCCATCAGCCGGTCCTAGTGAGACAGAGACACACACAACAATATTATGAAAGATACTGTAGTGAGTAAAGCTACAACATGAAAACATACAGTGGGGTACAAAGTGTATGTTTTGTACCCCAAACCCCTCCCGAAAAATACATAGTGCACTAAGTGCACCAATTTCTGGTTATAGTCACCACCTGTGTAAAGAAAATTGGAAGCTTCTCTACAAATGTACCATTTCTCATCAAAATGCTAAACAAATTTGTTAACACCAATATTACATTTATGTCGAAAGATTGGTGGATTTCCCCTTTATTTAGCAGAGTTACGAAAAGTTACTTACAGCATGGCTCTCTTTTTCTAGTCTCTCCAACTCCTCCATTAGCAGTCTGTGTTTCTCTCGCTGATTCTCCAGCAGAGCTTCATCCACGTTGTACAGCCTCTCTGTAATCATCAGATTTGCATTCATATTATCAAATTAATAAAAGCTAATACTAGTCGCAAGCCAGAACAATATTGCTAATTTAGGGGAGATTTTATGGTAATCTGATATTCCAGACCATAGCATGTCCAGCTCAACAATGGTTTGACCCATAGTTACTACTATATACACTCACCTAAAGGATTATTAGGAACACCATACTAATACAGTGTTTGACCCCCTTTCGCCTTCAGAACTGCCT
>JBBPDE010000001.1:23827388-23837422 GCA_037974605.1 Nannopetersius ansorgii
AGAACAGGAGGATTGAGTTGAAAAACATCAAAAATATTGATTTTTCTTTTTTGGTCTTATATGAAAGAAATGGTCTTCAAAATTAATCTCCCAAAGTTTCATCATAGAAATAATTGTGAAAATGTACTTAAATGGTTCTTAAGTTGCAGCTATTACAAAAATATGAATTATTTGATAAATATTTAATAAATGTGGGTGCATCTCTTTGGATGCTGTGGATTGTTAAAGATATCAACAAAAAAATGACAAAAAACTTTCTCAGTTTTTCAGTTGGAAAATGGTGCTATGCTACCATAATACAAACGACTGTAACTCGACAACCGGCTTTGACCAAGATATCATTTTAAAACTTTATTTTTTTCCTCTTTTCAATGATACCAAAACCTCAGTTTTGAATTTTGGGTCACTGTGGCTCATTTTGCCAGATCAGGTCACATATTTATTTCATAGCTATTACTGGATAGCATGAAATACATGATCAGAATCAGAAAACCTTACTGATCCCAGAGGAAATCCTGGAGACACAACAATATAAATATAAAGAATTTAAAAAACTCTTGATGCAAGATACGCAGTACTACATACACATAGTGTGTTGTAGAGAGTATTTTCTGCAGAGAGGTTATGCCTTATGATTAATCAAAAAGAATGTTAGGGGTTAATGACTTTCTGCTGGCATAACAAAGCCTTTATTGTCTGTGTGGTGTAAATAACGTACAGTAACTGCTTTCTACTGCAACTGAGATGTTTTCTTGCTTTATGACTCCAGCCATCACTGCAGTGAGGACTAACACGGCCAATCTGAGCGATGCAGCGATGTGGAAGATCAGGAGGGCTCGGTTTGCCCGAAATCGCCAGAAGAGCGTTCGCTCCCTCCGCGACAGTATAAAGGGCCCGTCAGAGTCCAAACGCGCCTCCTCCCTTCCCGAGACTCTCTGCAACAAACTACGTGAGTCGACTCATTGGCTGTCCCTTCTCGTCTTTTCTGTGCTTTTGTACCTCATTTTTTCTGCTGTCTGTGTCTCCACTTGCCCACCAGAGTGTTCCGATATGTGAATGATTTATTAACGTCGTGTCGCTTTGTGTGCTCCAACACCTCAGTTACTGCACAAAACACTCTGAGTCCCAGCCAAGTGATTCCAGATAATTGGTGCAAATCATTCTTGTACTTAAAAAAACCCTTCTAAGTAAATGTTGGGCCAAGTACACAGACTTTTGCTCTTAGATCCCTGTGTATATAAATCAGGTGATGCTAATAATTTCCATAGAATAACAATTAATTTCAACTTTTAAGTACGTTATTACGGTGGCCGAGAAGGGCAAAACAACGACATTTCAGAAAACACAACGACATTTGAGAAACCGGAAAGGGTAGGACCACACTTCTTGTTTGTGATTGGACAGTACCCATGTCACTCACGACAGACCACACTTCTTGTTTGTGATTGGACAGTACCTATGTCACTCACGGCAGCGTGGGTTCAGTTCACGTAGCATCCGCATTGCAAGCCAGGTTTCCATCCAAGGAGTTTTTGTGAAAAAATACTAAACGCTTACATTTTTTTTACCGATATAGCTGATGGAAATGCTAATTATCAAAAAATGTTTACATAATATTTTTCCGTTTAACTTTAGAGCATAAATTCTGCATCGATTGAGATTCTCTGTGAAGTGTCTCTCCATCACCTCCTCCCGGAAGGTCTTATTCCGTGGTCTCTCCCAGACGCGTGGGTTTCCTCGCACTGGCGTACTTTCTTCGAGCTCTAGGGCAGTGGCCCCAACCCCCGAGCCGCGGGTCATGTGGTACGGGTCCGCGGCTCGGTGGTGCACTAAAGTTAAACGGAAAAATATTATGTCGACATTTATCGGTAATTAGCATTTCCATCAGCTATATCGGTAAACGTGAACTGAACCCATGCTGTCGTGAGTGACATGGGTACTGTCCAATCAGAAACAAGAAGTGTGGTCCTACCCTTTCCGTTTTCTGAAATGTGGTGTGTTTTGCCCTTCTCGGCCACCGCACTTTATACTTTCCTTTGCAATCAAGACCGAAGTTCAAGTTATTGTTTTATTTGTTGGTGGATGTCGAACGGTGTGGAAACTCAGATGTGTGTCTGTGCCCACCCCTAGATTCCCTAATTTTGGTTTTCGTGTGTGATTTCGTAGCTCTAAGGTTCACAAGACAAGAGCTGTCTGCACCCACACTCGGCGATATGCTAGAGAAGGTCCTGCCAGGTAAATAAGACCAGTTTGGAACAAAAAAGTGGTCTTAATATGTTTAATATGTTATTAATATGCTTAATATGTTCTTCACCTTTAAAGGGATAGTTTGGCAAGAAATCATATTGACACAATTTCCCTCTTACTCTAAAACTGTCGATTGGTCAGACGTTTGTTATGCAAAGATTTGTGCTGCAAGGAATAATAAATATCTAAATTTATTCTCCACCGATTGAGCGCCAAACTATCACCTCTCTTAGTTACTCCAGCTTCATCTGTTATACTTTTTAGCTCCGGCTGCCTGGTGGTGTACCTGTACCTGTACTAAAAGTCTGAAAAGTTCAGTAGCACAAGTACAATAGAAATAGGATTCTTTAAAAATGGTCTAGGTCAGTTTAAAGTGAACAGAGAAACCATTTATCCACTCTGTGTTAGAGCTTCAGATTTAGGAAGTTGTCATGGCGTGTATGAGGTGGGAAAAGGGGAGGACGCTGCGGCAGTGGGTTACAGAAACCTGCGTGCCTTCGAGCACGTATGAGGTACAGACTAGGGCTGGGCGATTAATCGAAAAATAATCGAACTCGACATTCAGAACCTATAACCGATCAAAATTTTCCAGCTCGATTATTTCTATTACTGTCCCTTTAAAAGCACTACCGCGTGTGGAGTCACGTGACCCCGCTCCGTTATGTTACATTATTCCACCGACATGTCGAGCACGGAGAGCTCAAACACTGAGACAACTGAGCAACTTGTCAGTGAACTATGAGGGCAAATAAATAAATTAATTAATTAATAATGGTTCATTAATCGTAATTGAGTTAAAATGTTCAATTAATCGAGATTTTGATTTTAGGCCAAATCGCCCAGCCCTAGTACAGACTTCAGCGCACCGCGCGTAAACACAGAGCCAGCTTAGGGAGAAGCAGGAGCCTGCAAAGAAAAGGAACAAGAAACGTTAAACATTCAATATCAACGTGGGAAAACGTATCAGGAACACACACACACACACACACACACACACACACACACAAGGAATAACAAATACAGACACAAGGGAACAGGGGTCAGGCTGGGCTTTAAATAATCGAAACAAATGAGAAACACGTGAAACTAATGATGACGGGACGTGGTACAAACGGAACGTGCAGACTAGAAAGGGAGCAAGGGAGAAAGGGATGAAAGGAGTGTACTGACATACGGGAAAACGGAACAGACGCAGACACGGAGACAAAACAAAAGCAAAACGGGAACAGAATACCGGGGACGAGACTAAACCGAACGAATAATAAAAGAAACTAATATTCAGGAGACGGGGAATGGAAAACACGGAGGAGGGCGAGGCGACCGTCACAGATGTTTTAGAAGCTGCCCTTCACATGAGCTCACAGTTTAACACAGTTTTTCAAAGTTGAATTTGGAATTCAAGCCAATTCAAGCCAATTGCAAAGTGCAAAGATTTAATATTTGTCTTTACATCTTTTAAATTGCAAGTATGTGTGCTATGCTCTGTTTAACAGGTCTAAGCAATTTAAATGTTATCAAGTACAGATATCAAGTACAGATAATGTTACATAACTTAAAGCCTGTTCATAGTTTGAAACTGAGGAGTCACGTTGGTCGTCGACATAATTTTACCGAAACCTTTGTAATGGAATGGAATAAAACCGTTGCCACCCTGCAGTAGACCATGAGTGTGTCGTGCCTTAAACGTCCCTCAGTTAAGCTTTTCTACTGTCTGGTCTATTATTCCTGACTGATTTACTGCCGTCCTTGTTTTCACTGTAGGTTTTTCGTGGGAGGCCTCTGAGCCTGATGGAGCATGTAGACATGTTTGTGACTGGCTGAGAGGCGCATCAATCGTTATTTAAAGTCAATCGTCAATCACAGTTAATGAGCGCTGTGCGAACGGCGTGCCTAAATCAATACTTTAGCATGTCTTGGCCAAATTATACCATTTGGGGCAAAAGAATGTGTCAATTTAATTTGTAGGCCTCGCTATTCCTTTAATATTCGATCTACTCCTCTTTGAAATGAAAGCAAGCCTATTTTCAAGCACCAAACAGGAGAATCTGTGTCCTTGTTGTATTGATGTTAGTTTGTTTTTAATTTTTCCCACCTTACCATCTGTTCTCTTGGATATGTGGAGATGTTTATGGCACATTTTTGAGTTGGCACAGTGCTGTGTGGAGCTTCTTCCAAGCATGCGACAGTATAAACTGCTTTAATGAACCATTTCTTCACCATAAATCCACTGTTGCCTGCAGGTGAATCACTGGTCTAAGATTAGCATGTCTTATATCAGTCTTGTGACTCAGCATAAGCCCTCCGCTGCTCTCCAGGCAGGTGGTGATAATGTTCATCTCCACTCTCTGCAGCCCACCTGCCTGGTCAGAGCTCTCCCTCAGAGGATGACTCAGTCATCAGGGACCTTCTCCCAGAGGATGTGGGCATAGACCACCAGACCGTTCACCAGCTCATCATGGTGCTAATGAAGTTCATGGCGAAGGACAAGAGCAGTGCGGAGGCTGACATCGGCAGCGCCAAAGCCTTTAACACAGTGAAGAGGCACCTTTATGTGCTCTTAGGATACGACCAGCAGATGGGCTGCTTCATGATCGCCCCGCAGAAGATGCGCTCATCCACCTGCTTCAACGCATTCATTGCTGGCATTGCACAGGTGAGGATCCAGACATCACGCATCATCAGTCTCAATACTGGTAGAACATTTTCTGGGGTTGAATAGACTTTAGAATAGGTCACATAGAGAGAAACGCAGTTATAAGTAAATAAAGTGATGCACTGAATTGAAAATTCTCAGCTGAAATGGAAATTTGGGACAAAAACTGAGGAAAAAAACGTCCAAAAAAAAAAAAAAAAACTGTTTACACAAAATTATCTTACTTAAAAGAATACAAAAAATCAAACATGAACATCATTATAATTAAAATTAGAATTAAAATTGTTTCGAAAATGAAATGCATTCATGTATTTCACTGTGTGTTACACTGTATCCATTTATAGGGAAGCTAGGACAGTTTTTATATCACTGTTTGTAAAGTTTATACAATCAGTGTTTTATTTTGGTCAAAAAAAGGGCTGTTTACGACCAGTTCTTGAATATTTCCACCAAAACAAATCAGTGCATAGGAAAACATAATTAAACCAAAGGAAAGATGCAAAGTAGAGAAGGTTATGAAGATATATGGTGTCTGCTGCGCACTTTAAGCAAAGACTAATGGCTTCTCAGTAAAAATTGTCAATTAACAGTATTTTTTTCTTCACCTTGGTCAGGTGATGGACTACAACATCGGTTTGGGGAAGCAGATGTTGCCCCTTGTGGTGCAGGTGCTGAAGTATTGCACATGCCCTCAACTCAGGCCCAACTTCCAGGAGGCTCCACGCTGCTCTCTGTGGGCTCTGAGGCCACACATCAGGCAGATGTGGCTCAAAGCCTTGCTTGTCATCCTATACAAGGTACTCAGTGCTTCATTTAGGGAATATAAGGTTGATTCAGTTCATTTTGTGTTAATCAAAGCGTGTTCCCTGGCAGTATAGTCTTCATTATGTAGCTCTATTTCATGATTATTCTGGAGGGTCTAACAGATGCTGTGTTTTCCAAATGGGGTCCAATGAACAAGTGACTGAAAATGTACAGTTGGGCGCCCCCAAGTGGTCGAACTCAGGCTAAACATGATAGAAATTCCTGTTTAAATACATGAAACACTTTTGCAGTACCCGTACAGAGACATGGACATGAGTAAAGAGGTCGTCCTGCACCTGATCCACATCACTATCAACACCTTGAATGCTCAGTACCACAGCTGCAGACCCCACGCCTCCGCCGGGCCTCTCTACAGCGACAACTCCAACATCAGCCGCTACAGTGAGAAAGAGAAAGGTTCGTCATAATTAAGACTAACAGCAGCTGAGGTGAATCATTCTGAAGTGCAGAAGAGTGTCACATGTGTTTTGACATGTGTTTGTTGGCTTGATTTGCAGAGGAGGACAGTGTGTTTGATGAATCAGACGTCCATGACACTCCAACGGGAGCAGGCAACAAGGAATCACAGACCTTTTTTGCACGACTTAAGAGGATTGGAGGCAGCAAGTCTGTCAAGTATCAGCCTGTGGAGCTCAGTGCTCAAAGAAGTAAGTGTCTGCTCAGTTTACACTTTCACGTTTTTTAAAGTGATGACGTCAGTCCAGAGGAGTGAAGGCCCTGGTGGGTTTTATGGGGGTGCTAAAGTTCCCAAGGACAACATTTCAGAAACTGTGTCTTTACTTAGTCATTTTTAGCTTTGCTTCTTTATTTAATCTGCTTTGGTTGAATCTAAAGAAGTGGTGATGCCATAGAACAGCACAGTGTCTCTTAAATCAGAATGTTAGCAAGAAAAATGGACAAGGTTCTACTTGAGGTGCAGTGAAACTGACAATCCAGCAAAGGGAGCCTTAGAATGCTAGTGTACCCCGACCTTAACACCTTCTGATTCAGCTAAAAGTTTAGCTCTTGTATTGTCTTTTGGCTGTGTGTTGACACTGCATATTTATTAGTGGTGGGCTGTTATCGGCGTTAATGTGCTGCGTTAATGTGAGACTCCTATCCCGCAATAAAAAAAAAAAATATCGCCGTTAATCTATTCACAAAGTTGGGTTGGAAGCTGGGTCTGTACTACGCAAGCTATGATGACTTTCACCTTGATATTTTAGTGCGGATTTACTCTCTTTTTCTGTCTGTCTTACACTCCACAAACACCATTCTATCTTTAGTTTGTTTACCCTAGACATGAATGTAGTTTATGTAATTAACACTGGACCCTATAGAATCAAGTGACTTTATTTATTTCTCTTCACTGCGAATGTAAATATGTCCATCACACTCTGCTTTCAGGCGAGATTGAGCTGGCGGAGTACAGAGAGCCAGGCACGCTTCAGGACAACCTGCTGCATCCTGCGCGCGACGACAGCAGCAGCAAGAAGAAGCGACTGCAGGCCATGCACAAGCAGAAGTCTCTGGACATTGCCAATACGGACTCCATACTCTTTAATCTCGATGAGCACCGCCGCAAGTCCTGCATTGACCGCTGTGACCTCCAGGGGCCACCGCCTCCACCGCCCTCATCCTCCTGCTCTACAGCCAGACAGTCACGGCGAGGAGACAAACACGGCAAAGACTCGTCCGACTGCTCCTCGAGCGCAGACCGCCGGGGGTCCAACTTACAGACGGACAACATCAGGCCAGTTATTCCCGAGGTCCGTCTGAGCTGCATGGAGACATTTGAGGACAAGTCCACGGGACTGGACTCTCCCTTGGTTATCAGTGGGCCTGGCAAAGAGGACGCCGATCTGATCGATTTGTCTTCGGATTGCGCGTCTATTCCAGAAAAGCACTCCATCCTTTCTCTGTCTGACAGCGACTCCTTGGTGTTTGAGCCTCTCCCGCCACTGCGAATTGTTGAGAGTGACGAGGACTTGTTCGAGGCCCTTTCAAAGCCTCCTATTGGAATGCAGCTCAAATCTGAGCATCCATCGCCCTCGTCCGCAAGCACTATTCTACGATTGTCTCCAGTCGTCCAGGTCAGTGTGGAAGATTGCTCTCAAGCGACAAGGAGAGGTTCTAGCAGCACTGCCAAAGGAAGTCCTGTACAGACAAGTGACGGCCGGCCACCTCCCTCTATAACCCCTACGGCCTCCCTGGAGCTTCCAGACTCCACGGGCTTCACAGGCCTGGAGAGCCCGATGACCTTGAAGCAGAAACGAGACCTCTTCAGAAAAACGCCCCACGTGCCTGACACTTCGGTAGACGACGGGTCTGAGGACAAATTCGGAGGAGGAAGCCCTTCTGGAAGATCTGTGTTCCTCAATGTCCCTGAGGACATGCTGGACAGCCTTGACCCGCTGAAGTCCAGAAGTGACGGAAGTGTACACGCTGAAGACGAGGACGACGCTGAAGACGACGAGGACAGCGGCGATGAGAGAGAGAGTGATCCGAAGCCGGACGACGAGAGTGACGAAGCAGAGTTTAAGATTCAGATTGTTCCGCGCCAGCGCAAGCAGAGGAAGATCGCAGTCAGCGCCATCCAGAGGGAATACCTGGACATCTCCTTCAACACACTGGACAAGATGGGAGAGCAAAGCACAGACCCAGGTATTGTCACACTGATCTCTCTGAACTCTGAACTCCGTTTCTGTAACATTTCTCAGTATTATATTAAATAAAATAAATACAGTGAAGGGAAACAAGTATTTAGACATATGTAAGTGTTTCGGTGCATATAAATACTTAGTAGGAGCTTAATAGTGTCACGGGTGGAGCTGCTAAGCTCCAACCCGGAACTACCTCGGAGTAAGGAACAGGCTGGCAGGCAGACGTCCATGCTGTGGTTTCTTTATTCAGAAAAGATAACAAAAGCCTGGCGCGATGGCCGCAAGAAAAACAGAAAACAGGTACCGCTCTATACGCGGGGGAAAACGAGGGGTAAATGAGGCGATGGACCGATGAGGAACAACAAACAGAAACAGGCTTAAATACGAAACATAATGAACACAAACACAAGACAGCTGGGAACTCAGGAGCACAAACAGAGAACAGCTGGCAACATAAGGCACGTGATCATGAACAGAACATCAAAATAAAAGCCCCAAAAACCCAGAACCCCCCTACAAAAACCCCCCTACTGGCCACCGACCGTGACAAATAGGATCACAAAAGTATGTTCATATTTAATAAAGTATGTATTCATAAGGATACACCTGAAAATATGATTAGAAATGAATTTGGAAAATGAGTATGCAGGAACTACAATAAAATAGTATACATAAGGTTACATCAAAGTCATTCAAGTTCAAGTTAATGCTACAAAACAATGTTCTTGTGGAGAAAATACACCTTGTGTAAAAAGATGTTCCCACAGGTTGGGTGGCTACTGGAAAAAAGCAAGCATGATGGAGAATACATAAACTTTCAGGACAATTGGTCTGATAATATGCAAATGGGACGTTTATGGAACAGGTACTGTCCGTGAATACGAGATTTCACATCTTAGACTAATGATAAAAAAGGAAAGGGAGAAGCCTGCAGTCGCTTGAAGGGTTCTGAGTATGATCCCAGGAACACCACACACAGTGAAGTATGGTGGTGGGAGCATCGGGGTATTGGGCCGCTTTGCTGCCTTGTGACGCTTATGTTTACTACAACAATGTGTAGCATGCTGGACTAGGAAGTATTTGTTCTTATCAGGCAAGAAACTGACCCTTTAAAAAAGACAAATGTCAAGACAATGATCATACAGCCAAAATAACACACGAATAGATAATGTCAAAATACATTATGTTTACATTTACAATTGTCATGGGTGCAGTTCAGGGAGTGGAGAGGACACAAGGTTGAACAGAAAATAACTGGGGTTTAATGTCCAGCACAAACAGAAACAACACAGGATAAAACAGGAGGTCCCAGGCTCAGGTATAATACAAACAAAGAAAAAGCAGGAAGCCAAAATATACTGGGGCTGGGACCCGTGCACGGAGCTGTAGAGACACCTCAGGGAAACGCAGAGGTTCTCATTAAAACGGCCGGAGCACGAGTCTGAAACAGAAAGACACAAAACATGAAACAAGCACAGCAGGATAACACAGAGCATGACATGCACCAAAAGAGAGCAAATACAGGCATGTAGACTCGTGGTCAGACTGGCCTTTAAATACACGAGGCGAAGGAGAGACAGGTGAGACAGAGATCAACAGAACGAGACACAGGTGCGACAGATCAGGCGGGAGTGGTACAAACCAAGGTTGGGAACTTCAAAGGGAGG
>JBBPDE010000001.1:23860133-23872327 GCA_037974605.1 Nannopetersius ansorgii
GAATTCCAATAAAATAGATTCATGTTTGTGGCTGTAATGTGACAAAATGTGGAAAAGTTCAAGGGGGGCGAATACTTTTGCAAGCCACTGTACATATCAGGATTAATCAAACAACAGATAGCGGACATTAATTTAGGTTTAGCTTTATAGGTTTAAGAAACAGATGTGAACTACTCGAGCACTGATATACATCGTTCTGGATTAGAATGTGAGCTAAATGCTGTAAATGTAAATGCAGATCAAGTCCACCCCTTGATGGCAGCTGTATTCAGTCAGTGGCCTCTTTCAGCTGGATGATGCCCCACCACACTGCAAACACTGTTCAAGAACAGTTTGAGGAACATCACAAAGAATTCAAGGTCTCAATCCGTCTGAATATCTGAGGCTTTAGCTGGGCAAATTTGTCTGATCTATGGATTGCGACCTACAGGATCTGTTGCTAATGTTTTGAAATGAGACAGATTAAACTGGCTTTTTGCACATGAGCGTCTCTGTGATATAGAGTCTCTCTGGTTTCTTTTGTTATCCAAAGCATGAAAACTATTTTGTTCAGAGAGAATATCTATCATGTTCTACAGACATGTGATGCGGAATTAATCTTCTTAAATTACACACATCCTGTTAAAAAGCTGTGTTTATTTTTCTTAGCAGTCAAGGTGCCACAGCACAAAAATCACGACTGCAAGGAGCTTTCCTGACTCAGATGTAGCCCAGCTCCAACCAACTTGCACAGGCTTGTCAGATCATTTTTTTTCCCTCAGCGTTTAGAGTGCTGCAGGCCAGACAATGCATGAATGTTTAAATTGCTCAGAGTGCCACATGATATTACCCTCAAGTGGCACATTTACAGGAGAGAGGGAGCTTTCTTAGACATCATTCACATTACCATTCACTCATATTACTTTAAGTCATGCTTGTAGTAAACAAATCATGCTGTAACCATATTTCTTTTTTTTCATTGTGAACCTCCATAAGTACCAGAGGGGAACCATGTCTCTAGGAGCTAAAGGAATAAGTGCATGTTATTCTTAGCTCATTTCAGCAGAACTAAGCTTGCATTTGAATTAGTAAAGTTTGGGTTCCCATCAGAATTTCTTTGATGTGATGTTTAAGTAGATATAGCTAAGCAAGCTCACCTACTGGTTCAGCCTTTAGTCCATGGCTTTAGAGCTTAGCATATGATTAAAATATGTTCTGCCTTCAAAAAGGTGGGAGCCTCTAGATACATCAGTCTAGATCAGTTGAGGCCTCTAAATACTAGATATGTCCCCGGCTGTGAATATGAGCAGCAACCTAACCATTGGTTTGTTAAACGTTTTTTCTTTACCGAAGGAGACACTGTAGAAATACAACATATGGGCTCAAACATACATTCGTGTAGAATGTTTCAGCTGTCTGTGTTTAATCTGGAATGGCCCAAAAACCTTCATGTCCACCCTTGTGAAAAAATATTATGCTATTAATATATTTAGAGTATACATTTTTGACCCAGCTTTAAGTATACTTAATATATTAAAGCTGTGATAATGATATTAATTTAGTACACTGAAAATATATTAAGTGTATTAACTTCATACTTTTTTGACCCAGCTTACTTCATACTTTAGTACACTTTAAATATTTTTAAACATATATTACATTCTATACATTACATTCTATTACAGTCAATACATTCTATTGAATCTATTTAAAGTATACTTTATCATCAGTATCATTATCACAGCTTTAATATATTAAGTATACTTAAAGCTGGGTCGAAAAAGTATACTCTAAATATATTAATAGCATAATATTTTTTCACAAGGGCAGTGCTGTTAGACTGATGATAACACATTACTAGAAACCTACAGGGGCACCAGCAGAAATTAGCATTATTTTTTTCTTGCACATCCTTGTCACGGATTAGTTTTAGACTACATTGCGCTATTAATTGCCAAATGAAGCATCAATTCGTGCCAGACCTAAATTGTAGAAAACTGTCCTGCACTATAAGTCCATAGGATGTCTCTTTTATTTTATTTGCACCAGTTGTGCAAACAGCTCTTGTGGCACGCCACTGAAACCAACCAGGTCTACATCAGATTGCATTGTTTTATTTCAACTTTATATAAACATATTCAGCCACTCTGTATGAGTGAATAACAGTCCAGAAGGCAGATATGTTGAAATGAATATTTACATTCATGCATCATTCCCTCTCTTTTGTACGTATAATAACATTGTCTAGGTTACAGTGTAGGTGGAAATGACCTCACGTTTTGGGCAAGTTGACATCAGATCTAGACAGACAGCACTCAAGACAAAAAAACATGATGTTTGAATTTCTGAAACGGAACGTGTCTAGTATAATGCATGTGTCCATCATACTCTCGGCATCAGCAACGTTGCGGACATTCATTATCCTTCTAACGGTCCATGAAACACCGCTTCCCCTTCACGTAATCATTCATATTAAATGGCGCCGTTCATCAGACAGCTTCGGGCTTAGTGGTCGGACTACTGCGGAAGGGTCCTTGTCGGGTGGCTTGTGCAGAGAACAATTATCATGTAATCACATCTGAACACGACCAAGTGCCTCCTGCGAAGTTCTCCACTGTCCTTGTAATCACTAGAATTTGGCACAGACAAGGGGGGTGTTTATCATTCTAGCCTTGAGGAGGATAAAGCCTCAAAAACTGGAACGTCAGTATCACTGCACATATGGAACCACACAACACCACAGGAGTAATGCAAGGAAACACTGGAGAGACCTCCAGCGTGATGATGTCACATATCTTGCGTAAGTGTCTGTGCATAGGCATACCTTGATGATGTAATAACATTAACAGTTTTATATACACAGCACAAATATGAGTCCACAGCCTTGGTTGTGTATGTCAACCAATCTACAGGTCATTACAAAACTGTGTAGGGAGACCGGTAGGTGTCTAGGATAAACCATGCAAACTAGTTTTTTTTTGTGTGTGTGTGTGTTATTTCCCCAAGAAGACTGGGCTGCTCAGTCCCATTGTTGACTGTAGTGTTAAAGCAAATAAATAATCAGTTCATGAAACCATAGAAAAGGCTACACTTATAAATGACATGTAAAATGAAGCACCTAGCTTAGTATATAGACATATGAGCGTTGGGGAAAAAAAAAGTCATGCAAATATTCTTCGGTGTCGGCCACAGCCGGCCGCAGAAAATGCGAAAGCACCGTAGTGCAGTCGCGCTCCGAACAAATCGACCGCGATGGTCCTTTTCGTCTGTTTTCGGCTTCGAAAATCAGCTCTGCGTTCGCTCCGAGGAGGCAGATGATGCTGCAAAAGTGGCCCGTGACATCATTTGCACGTAGTCTGTGTGTTTTTCACACTACAACGTTATTCGTGCTGATGTTTTTGGTCTTCTTCTTGCGGGAGCTCATGGCGTATTCTCCCCGGCTGGTGCCGTTCTCCTCCTTTCTCAGCGGTTTCCTGCAAAAGAAGCGAAACGCCAAATGAGAATGTGGGCCCGTAGCCCTCGCCAGGCACGTACACATGTTAAAGACGAGGACAGAAACTGTTTGTGCAGAGGCAGGTCAGTAAAATATTTCTGTTCCAACACAATAACAAAACGATCAATTTTTTTTCCCTCTCTTGTAGTCCTCCTACGGTCTCCCTACCTCTCTAACAAGAACAAGGAACGATAACTACGCCCACATGATGCTGGAAATCTCTTGGTCTGTGTAAGACGGTATTACTCAACATGGCCTATTCATGCACCCCTCTGTCTCCCTTTCATTACCTCACTGGTTATTATATTTCTCCACTGCAGTGTGTCTTATGTGTGCCAGCCAGTAGTCGTTTTAGGCTTATGTAACGCAGAATGGAGCTGAATACAGTCAGCGCGAGCATTGTTCCTCACACTACTGTACACTTGCTCTATCGGCGCCAAGGTCCCTAAAGGTACATCAGGGCCCCTGTCTTTGTTCCTCTTGTGACAATGTTACCGCCACATCACATGAGAGGGAGTCAGTCATGCAAGGCCACAACTTTGAGCTAAATTTTCGAAATCTCCCTGGATTTTAGGGGAAAGCAGAGTCCAGTGGGAAGGCATTTAAGTCCCAAGATAGTTCTATAATTGTGTACAGAGGGAAGCATCTCTAGGACAGCTGTCTCAAACATGTGCTTTGGTCCCTGATGGGGGATGGAAGTGGGTATCATTCGACCACAGGAGGCTCTTATTAGCTTTTGTGTGGGACTGTTGGGAAGTCGTTTCCAACCCAAAACCACTTACTTTTGGCTCCAATTGTTTTTCATTAAGTAAAAAGTTTCTGCATGTCTTTAGGTTGTTAGTGCATGAAGCAAAACTAATGCAAATGGGAAGGTCATTATAATGACTATGCTTTAATGCTAGCAGGCTATGCTATACTGGGTTAATGTCACCATATTTATACAGTACTAATACATCATTCAGCTTCTATCCATAAATTAAGGTGTGGGCATCCCTGCTCAGATTACACATCTCTGCCAGTGTTTCACCTATAATGCCTAATTATTATTTATTTGCTAACTGTCAAAAATAAAACATAAACCAAAAGTTCAAATTGTCGCAAAAAGCTTTTCTCTTTCTCCCTGACATTTTCTGGTAGAATGCTTTTAATTCAGAAATATTCGCAAGTCATCTTGCATGCACAGTATGATCTGTTTACAAATGTTGAATAATTCTCAAGTAATGTGATGCTGAAGGTCCTTTCCAAAGCTAAAGCATTCCAATGTTGATTTTAATTTTTCAGATCATTGTCTTCTTGTAATATCCAACCTTTTTTTGTCAGTATTTAGTAGCATCCTTTATTCCCTTTATTCGTTTGGCTGCCATACAACACCTACCCCATGTTTATATATCTTTTGCAGTCTTCCTTTGCTCTGTATGACTGAGTTATCTTTGGTTTAACATCCTCAGGTAGCTGTTAGGTGAGCTCATGCCTGTTGAGTGTAAGCAGAACACTCTGAGAGTTTGAAGGGTCACATAATTTATTAGGCTCTGAAAACTAATTTGGATTAAGGCCTTTGCCTAATTTGGATTAAGTTAAATAGGCTTTAGAGACAAAAAATTACGCTAATGGACAGACCAAACTGGTGCCTGAAATTTGCATGTTAAGTTCTTTCTAAAAATGTTCATAAATGTTCATAAAAAATGTTTTGCATTAAAGTTTGTAGAAATGTGTTATGTTTACATTTGTTTCATGCAGATGTCGCATTAACTTCTGACCAAACATTTGCATTTAACTGTATGTAATAGCAAATATCACTGTATAAATAGATGTGAAAGACAGGTCATTCATTTACAAAAAGTAACGAACAACTTGAGTTTTTCAAAATTGCAATATCTGTGAATAAGCTACACATTCTTATCTCACAGTATATAACAGAATCTATAGCTTAAAGGAGCAGTTTACCAAAAGCTGAATGTCAGCTTGTGAATGGGAGCAAACTGGTCTTGATGAAGGGATTATGAGCGTGGCCTGGGGTTCGTGGGCAGCCCATTTGGGCGTCCCATGTTCCTGGTACCACTGTGGCTCCTCAATAATAGATGGCAGCAGTTGACACATGGCAGGTGGTGACACAACACTTCACAGAATTGATAAATATTTCATACTAAAGCTGTTCAAGTGCAGCGCACATCCACGTTTGAAGTTTTGAGGAGAACACTGAGACCAGAACAAGTGTTGTGCTGTTAAAAACACACTGCAATGGTGTAAGCTAAGCGGGAGGAAGCCCAAGCCGAAAAATGCAGCAAGGCACACTTGGGTGGAGATTAATATCGCAGGAGATTTTCATTGCCCACATGTTTGTGCTGGTACGGGTATCACAGTCACACTCTTTGTTTTCAACCATTCGAGTTTGGGCTCGGATGATGCCAGGCTCTATATGTTGTGCGGATTCTGTTCGCGTTCCTGTGTTGTCATGTGTGTATGAAATTCTCCAAATGCTTCTCTGAAGCCGCTGTGCCTTTCATTTGTTTGTGAATGAAAGCACTGAGTAAACATCCGTTCAGCTTTTCCAGGATTTCCTCTGTGGTGACGTGAGCAGAATTTATTTCCACCTAAGCCCTCTTCGCCGGTGACGGATGACTGGCACAAATACAGATAAGGCTTGCAGTCCAAGTCATCAGAGGCTTCTGCAGCAGGGCCTCCTCTGGCAACAGAGTGCGGCAGTCCTGGCCCTCGGCCAGTCTGTTTCTTTGGGGAAGCCCGGTACTCAAGGGCTGCAGAGACTATAATACTGTCTCCTGGCTGTTACTGACTCACAGCCAGCATTCAATTACAGCTTTGCAGTTTTCCCTTCCTCTTATTGCCTACTGTTTTCTGTTCAAAACTCTAACTCTCTTGCCTTTCATACTATCCCAAAAAATTACGTTTTGAAATGTGAGTCTTTAACGGCTAAAAAGCTCCAAAAAACATAAAGTGTTCTCGTCTGTGGCTTGCTTAAAGGTCCCATGATATGAAATATTCTTTATTTTTTAACATTAATACGAGTTCCCCTAGTCCGCCTTTGGTCCTGCAGTGGCTAGAACTCGTGATAGGTGTAAAGAGAGCTTTGGTGTAAAGAGAGTCATCCTGCTCTGCCACTGAGAGAACGACAGCTCAGATGGCCTGATCTGGAATTTGGCCTGTATGTCGTCATACAGGGAAAGGTTTCCTCCCCTTTCTCATGCTTTGCCCGCCCAGAGAATTTCAACCCCTCACCTAAAAACGAGCCCCACCGACTGTCAATGCAAATGTGTGAGAGGTCACTCCCCCACCCCCCACCTTGCCCCGCCTCTCTCTTCCTCACCCCACCTCTCCCCTCCTCATTACCATTTAAAGCTACAGACACAGAAACGGCACATCCTCTGGAAATCTCATTGTGGGACTGACTGGCTCTAAGTGGCTGCAATTCTGAACCAAGGCTGAATTTGGGGAAGGGACTTCAGATGAGGGACTACATGTGGGAACACCTCAAATTAAATGCAAACTTCACAGTAAGAGGCTGGTATAAAGGGACAACAAGACTGAAAAGCTAAGGTGTGTACGTGTAGTCCTGCTTAACTACATACCACTCTGGTGGATGGCGATGCTAAAGCAGATGTTTAATGGAGTGAGTTGTGGTAGTGGATGTGGAGGGGAATACAGGAACCACTGCTGCTGCTGCTGTTGTTTCTGTCCATGCTTCCAGGGTGGTCCTCCTTGTGTTGAAATGAGCTCCAGAATCACCTCAGTCTTCTGCTTAACTCTTTGTAGCTTTGACTAAACCTGGCCTGCATCTCAACCTCACTGCTGCTCTTCATGAGGAAAAAACACAAACTAGCCAAACAATAGCTCCATAAAAAACAATAAATAAGACAAACAAAAATTCACAAAAGCCATGGTGGTAAGTAAAATGTGGTGATAAATACAATTATAATTGTAATTGATTACAAATTTACCATCCTGGTGGCTCACAAAAGAGAGAGAGAGAGGCTACAACCACGGTTTCTATGGCAACTTAGCTGACTAGCCTCAACGGCAGTGGTCCCCAAACCCCGGGTACCGGTCCGCGGGCTGCACAGAAAAAAAACCTGGATGTTACCCATGTTGTGTTGTTGTCGGCTCGTTGTTATGAAAACGCTGTTAATAAAGCTACGAGTACACACTGGATTTACCTTTATTATTATATTTTAAAGATTCCCCCATTATTATATTTTTAAAATGTCCCCATTTTTATGCGCATCATTTATGTGTATAAATACGTATATTTATCTGCCGCGCCTTAAAGGCCGGGCCGTGAACATAGTTTCTGATATTAAACTATGGTTGGGGACCGCTGCTCAACGGGATATGTTTTGAACTGCTTTACTGAAAAAAACTCTCAATTGTGGTTAATTCTGCTTAAGGTTGATTTTGAGAACGAGTATTTGAGTACTTATTAGGAAACACTGAAAAATATCTGAAATGCTTACAGGGCCAACCTTCTAGTTTTGTTTCATTTTTGTTCGTGACAATGTATGTCACAATGTAATCCAATACCATACAATACTATATCAAACCATGGTCCAATCAACTCTCTCTAATTTCAGTTCATATTGTACTTCTGATGCCGGCGTTCACCTTCATATTGTGTCTCTTAGGTTTCATACTTTTGGTTACTATAAAGTCAGAGCCTATTTGGAGGGGATTATAAGGGGAAAGGGGTTTCTTTATTGGAAATGGGATTGCTGTCAGATTGGAGTGCCATCTACCCTCTGCAGCTTGTTTATTTTGTCAAGTGAACAGAAAGGAAAAGTTGGAATGGCTGAAATTGTGAAATGACCATAGATTGAACCCAGAGAAGGTATGCTTCTAAATATCAACCTCTCAAAGGTTCAATCAGCCAGTTTACTAAGGAGGCCACTGCTCGCCAAGCTCTTACTGGTTTAAATGTGAGGACATGACCTGCCTGCGTGTATAAAAAATGCAACTGCGACTGAATGACTGAGCAGATTAATTCATTTATAATGTCTTGAGTTTGGGGCTACAGCATCCATCTCGGTGCAATAACACATTCCTGCTAGTGTAGCATTAAAACGAGGATGCCCCCTGGCTACAGAAGGCTGGAAAATTGCCATAATGAATTCCAAGGCCAGCCACTCATTACTTCCGCTGCCTGCGTTTGCCCCTGCCTCTTCGAGAACACAGGGAACATGTCCCTGCTGAGAAATGCCACATTAAACCTTAGATGTTGCACAACTGATACAAGCTTGCAGCCTCGCTTGTGGAGTGGTGTTTACGATTCATTTTGTCATCGCTAATTGAAGTAGAATTCACATCTGTGTGGTTATGAAATAACCACTGCAGTCAACCAGCTGATCTCAGCCATGAGGATACGGACAGATGTCAAACGATGCAGTTCTCTGTTTATTTTCAGCGCTTGTCAAAACTGTAAAAACAACAAACTGATGAACTAACACATGGGTGTACCTCCCTGTTTTCTCCCCGTTTTCTTGTCTATGCTGTTGTTTACATTCTCCACGCGCTTTTGTTTATGTGTCTGTTCCATGAGAGTATGTTTTGGTCTTAGCCCCGCCCCCTTGTTATCCTGCTCACCTGTGTCTAGTCCCTGGCTCCGCCCCCTGCCCAGGTGTTCTCGTTTCCTTAAGCAGTATAAAAACCCCTTGCAGTTTGGCATGTGCTGGTGGAATCTTAGCGGAAACTAAAATTCTTATCACACTGCCCTTTGTGAACCTTTTTGGATGCTGATATGGTCTTTTTTTTTTTTTTTTAGTTTTGCTGGTTTTCTTATCGTTTTGTTGAACCTGTTTATTTCCCCCTTTGTTTCCATGGTGCTCCTGTTCTTGTTATTTCTTAGTTTTTCTAGTTTTGTGTCTTGATGTACACCAGACCCCTCGTGTTTGTTTTTTTTTGTTACTTGGTCTTTAGCATTAAACCATCCTTGATCCTCACAACATTACAATGGGTTTATGTTAGGATCAAGCTATCTAAGGGTTGAGTGGGGCTTCCTGTTGAGCAATTCAAACAAGTCAGTCAACAAGATCCCACGATATTCAGTTCCAACAGTAAATGGACACTCTTGCAGAAGTCAAAGCATCTGATGAAAGATGCTCTAGAACTGAGTATCACAAGGGACTGATATGCACAGATTCTGAAAAATGTTTGGACAGGTGTGTAGGATGCTTACGAATACCATAAAACAGACGATGCAACAAGTCTGTGTACCTTTTAATGGCTTTGTAGCAGATGATGAAAGTTAGGAGTAGAAGGAAAGCTGAAGTACATCCTGCAGTCGCAACCACAGTGAAGTCCATCCACCAGGGCCTCAGCAGGGGAACAGGAGCCTCAGCCACTGAAAGAAGAAGAAAGTCAAACATATCTGAGTGAATTGGTCTGAACAAAACCTCATATCACCAAAAAACATCAATAACTTTCAATCTATGTTAAGTATATAGTCCCCACGTTGTGCTCAATTCTCTCCTACAGTCTGTCGCACACTCAAACACACGTTACCTACATGGAAAACGGCTCTTTTATTCTGTAGGCTCAGTAAATGGACCAGTAAAAGTCATGAGTCATTTACAAGAGCACTTTGGCTGAGATCATTATGACCACTCACGCCTCAACAACCTGCATACATAAACATTACAGTACAGACTCGACCACAAACGCTCATACAAGTCTGTAGAGTCAGTACAATTTACACAAAAATTTAGCATTTCAATTTTTACTACATCTAAACAATCTACTACAATCTGCTATATTTTAAAGCATGGAATTGTCTCTGCTATCTATGAAAACATGAACTCTTCTGTTTCCAGCACCAGTTGGTTATATGCAATTCATCTAAAATAGGAGTGACTGCAAATTCTACAACTTACTCCATAGCTACGATCGACTGTAACAGACCGATGGGCTCGATTGGGAAGTTTAGGGTGATTATTAACACATTTTCTGAAGTTACACGCTTCCACTGGCATCATTGTGAAGGTGATTTTTCCAACTGTTTTAGGGACAACATTCTCAAACAATGCTCGAGTGGAAAAAGCTACAGAACCCCTGCCAAGAACTTAAACATTCCCTTAAACATGCAGGATTTCACAACACACTCTCAGACTAATGATAAGGAAGGTAAGAGAGAAGCAAGTAGTCACTGGAAAAGATGGAACAACCTGAGAGGAGCAGGAACAGCAGATAAACAGAAAACATAAACAATGAACTATATTGCAGTCATTAGCATTTGTACACCCTGCACTGAACTTCTTTGAAAAAGAAGCATAGAGATGTCTGTCTAACATTTGCACACCGGCACTGAATCACTTAATCAATCTGCGCAGGTCAGATAAAACAAAGGGTTGCACGTATGACCCCAAGAACGCAATAAAGTATGAAGGTGGGAGCATCATGACTGGGGCATTACATGCCATCGAAGGAAACATAATTGGAGAGACATACAGGGAAATAATAGATTAGTAAATTAAGCTTTTTTCTCCAGAATAAAAGTTTTCCAATTCTATGAATTTAATTTTCACGAAAGTGGACACTTCAACAAGGTAATGACCTCAAACATAGAGACAAAATAACTCAAAACTGGTCACTACAAATGTGAAGGAGCTCATCTTCTAGCTTGTATCCCATTGAACTGGTCTTGAGAGTGAATATCAGATTTCTGCAGGTCGCTATGAGAATACAAGAAGGTGGCCAAGAGCATGTTGACTAAATTAAATGTAATGTTACATTTTTCCCTGCGTTGTACCCGACCCTGCTCTCCCCTACATTGTGCTGTTTGTGCAGTTTCAGCTCAAGACAAACTGAACTGAAAAGAGAATCCGAACCAAGGCTGATGCAAGAGAAGCAAATAAAATGAGGGTGCCGATTATATCGTGCATGACCGACAGAGACCAATAATGTAAAAACATGAGAAAGGAAAAGAAAAGCACATTCTCTGGCACTGACCTTATGGGAGCAATAATATTGAGGAGTTTCTATATTATATATTAGTGTGTCAATCATTTGACAGCACTTGAGTTACAATGCAATTTATTTTTGATTGTTTAACACTGTACCCAGTTGAAGCATGTAGGTGTTAAATTAAAGGCAGTGCTACAAATAAATGATGGGAAAAAATCTGAGGCTGCAGGAATAAGAGCTATAAATAAAGCTGTAAAGGGTTAAATAGAGGCAGGGAGCGGGGCTGGTAGAGGGTAAATCAGCAGAGTCAGGGAAGAGCTGAGGATTTATTCTTATGAGCGGAAGATTCAGACTGACAGAGAACCAAAGATAAATGCCCTATTGGCTCGGGACACATCCTTCAAAACAACGCCATTCTTTTGGGTTACAGAATACACACATAATAACTACCTTACATCAGCAAAACAGTGAATACCTGTCAAATGCAAAGCAAATCATCAAACACTGAAGTAAATCTATTGGATGAATTAAAGTTTCACCACGAATTGTAATTATGTCCATTTACACAAAGAATTTGTGTTTTCATTAGGGCTGGGAAAGTTAACACTTATTATCGCGTTAACGCATTATTTACTTAACGCCGACAATTACTTTAACTTGTTAACGCAGGTTTTTTAAATCCTTTTATTTTGAAAGTCGGTGCTTTCACCACAGTAACGCACGCAGCGGCGGACTGGGACTGTCTTTACCAGGTTGGGTTTTCGCATCTCGGCCGCATCTTGGGCCTTTTTGCAGAACGCACAGATCGCCAGTCCGC
>JBBPDE010000001.1:23918001-23933313 GCA_037974605.1 Nannopetersius ansorgii
CACCTCCACATCATTGCATTCAGTTTTTATTCACGATTTGTATAGTGTCCCAACTTTTTTGGAATCCGGTTTGTATGATTAGAAGGACATTCGGTCCTCACAGAGAGATAAATACGCACCCAACCAGACACACACACACACACAGTCTACATTAAAACTCACCTTTTATTATGGTAATGTTATTTTATATGTCAAATTACAAGTGTATGATGTAACAAAAACAGTTACAAACATTTGTATGCATATTTACATTATATATTTATGAAACGTAACAAGCTACATCTGTATAAAGAATACAACTATGACATGAGTTACTGAACTATAAATATTACATCATATACTTGGTATTTTCAAACCATGATACAAATACCTAGACGTGTATAAACCGTTACAACCATAGCAAGAGCTGTTAAAGTGTTTTTTTTTTTCTTTTCTTTTTTTCCGGATGGAAATTATGATGGACGTGAGGCACTTTTTTTTTCGAGGTCGTCAGTGGGTGAAGCGAAATTGCACTAAAAATAAAAAAACTTAGAGATGCTGATAAAGAAACAGGCAGTGTTCATACCGGAATCATCAGGAGTACCATTTATACTGCAGTTACCAAAACACAAATGTCGTCACAACTTAGAACTAATCACGCGACTCTTACGTCATCAAGCGCTATGAAAAAGAAAAAACGAAACCAAAACCAAAACAAAGCCGAACAAAAAAAAAGCCTAGCTACATTAATCAGTGCACAAAAGCGTTGGAGAATCCCAAAGAAACCACTGAACTGCTGTGAAAGCCTTTTGTTTGTTTGTTTGTTTACATCACACGGAAATGACTCGTTTACGTACACATTTTTCTAAAAACTAAACAGTAAAGAATGTTCGTCTTTTTATGCATTCCAGAGTTATGCACAATGTCCAAAACGTACAATAAAATAATAATAATAATTAAAAAAAAAAAACACACTAGCAGCAAAGTGGTTAAAAACTGAAAACAGGTAAATGCTAAGTTAATGGAGGGTTGGAAAATAAAGGATGCAGGGAAAGGAAAAAGCAGACAGGTTGCATATTAAATACAGCACTGTACGTGTGGTTCGCCCTGTGCTGCTCAATGCAGAATTCAACTGGATTTGACAGAATTCGTCGAAAAGAAGCGCATGAGTGGAGCCTATTCTCAGCCAGCAAGTTTTAATAAGGTTTTCAGCAAACCTTGGTTCAGCTTGCGATACGAAATGCTATCCAAAGACGAAATGGGAAAGATGGGATAAAGGACTAGACGAACAGTAAAAAAAAAAAAAGTGTTATTACAAAAAATAACAAAAAAACAAAAAAAAACCCAGTTAAAAGAAAACCGATCCACATCACGCATCTAAGAACTCTAATGTTTTTAACAGTCATCCATAGATGAATTTTATTCCTCTCGACGCAAAAATTAGTGATTGTTTCTAGCAGCTTCATATGACAAAAATCTTGTATTTTTTTTGTTTCGTTTTCCGAAGTGGACCGCCACTACTGTACCGCGTTAGCTTCTCTATCCGTCGTTTATTTTTCTTGTTTTTTTCTTGTTTTTTTTTTTTGCAATACAAAACTAGAGAGATTCTCTATTAAAAGCTCAACCGTTTTATTTTTTCGTCGCGTATACTCCCTCTACTTTCAATGTGAAATAATACTAAAAAGGTGACCTATGTACATAATGCTGTCACGACTCGAGCTATAGTATAATAATATACTGACAGCGGTGATAAATACAACTCTCTTATTTAAAAAAAAAAAAAAAATTGAACGGGATTATTATTATCGTCGCTTAAATATAGTGTTAAGTATTTACATGGGGTTTCGGAGTTTGGTGCCGTCTCCACTACGTTAAAGTGTCACGTTACTGACTTGTGTGAGGAGGTCGAAGTGTTTCGCACAGAAATAGTTGCATAGAAAGTAAAGTGTGTGGATGGAAAGAGCATAGATCTGTCCGGGATTACTTATACTGGCCTCTAACTGCACTGGGAGGAGTGTCATCCCTGCGAACAGGAATAAAAGCTTTAACTGGGTCATACTGAGGGACAGTGTTTGAGTTAACCGGAATGGACCCAGGGTTTCATTGAATTTCTGTCCATTTAGGACAACAAAGCTTCGGGAAAGGCCAAATAAGAGCAACGTGTTTATTTTTGCGCCTTATAATGAACTGCAGTCGGATTTTGCAGGTCAGTGGCAGCTGTTTGTCCATTATCATACACAAACTGTCCAAATACAAATAAAAAATAAAAATAAAAACAGACTACATACAGCATGGAACACACCAGGAACTGTGGAGATGGAGCTGCAACCAAAGCTTGGGACGTAGTGCTTCTACGAGGGGCGTTTTCATCCGAATACGAGTCCAAATGCAGGTTTCTCCTACTCAGAGAGTAATAAGTGCAGGGTTTGATCATGAACACAGGACGTACTTTCGATCACGGGTCAGATAAGGCCTAAACGTAGCATGTCAATTAAAGAAAAATCAAAATTAAAACAAAAAACTTGCTGGTTGAGCACAATTTCAGGTTGAAAATGACGGGAAAAAAAAAGCTGAAGAGAACCCGGGATGAAACTGAAAGGAATGAGGGAACGATCCTGTGGTCTGCCGATCACAGACGGACATCATTTTTGTTTGTTTTTGTTGTTTTTTTTTTTTAAAACATTAGCACAGTCCATAACAAAGGCTATGTTTCACACTACCATTTCAAAAAAGAAATGACGTTACTGTCTTTTACAAAACAACGAAAAGGAAAGCAGGAAAAAAACCCAAACTGCTTACGCACCCATCACGGAGAACAAGTTTTCATCCAAGTCTCTTTTGTTTCTCTTTCTCTCTCGTTTTTTTTTTTTTTTGTTGTTAAATGTATATCTTTAGAATTTATGAGGGTTACGTTTCATGGGAGAAAAAAAACCAAAACAAAACAAAACAAAAATAAACATCTAGTGCATTTTTGGGGGAGTCTAATAATAATAATTACACGGTCAGCGAAAACAGGAAAGAAAGAAAAGGCCACTTTTACCCTACTGCCAATTCACAACCCCCCCCTCCCAAAAAAACCCCAACAAAACAAAACAAAAAAAGAAAGAAAATATCCCTTTTAGCATTAGCCATACAGCAGATCCTCTGTATGCACGACTGTTTTGATCTCTGTACAAAAAAAAACAAACAAAAAAATGACAATATTCCTTCACGAAGGTTACACGCGTTATCTGTAATGAGAGTCTGACATAGTGACTTTCTATGCGGTTGTTTTGTTTTTCTTCTTCTCGTTATTTATTTACTTATTTACTTCCGTTTTTGCATGTTTTGTGTGAGTGTTTAGTGATCTCGCCGAGTTCTTTTTGTAAACGCCTTTCCTCACATTATGAGCTCCGTCACGCAGCTCCACGAGAGCCCGAGAAGACCTTGAAAGGTGGAGGCTTCCGCTGCTCTCGGCCAAATCAAGTCTCCAAAGCCTCCAGCGGCGGGGTGGGAGAACACCTCACCCGTCGGAAGGTGAATGAAAAAAACAATGCCGGCGGTTTTCCGCTGGGTTTTCGGCGTGGGAGGGGTCTCATCCGGCTGCCTTGTGCTTCCCCCCGCAACAGTGGCAGGCCTCTCCGCAGTGGTGGCAGGCCCGCAGGGGAGGGTAGCAACACATGCAGGGGGCGATGAGGGACAGGCCCAGCAGGGCCAGCCAGCGCAGGCAGAACTGCTCCTCGCTGGTGTCGCAGGAGCACGGGTCCGAGAAATCGCCCTCAGAGTCAGACATGCAGTGGTACAGCATGCTCTCGGCACACAGCATGCAGCTGACCTTGTAAATGCACTGCTTTATGGGGTCCGGCGCGTCCTGGCACTGTCCCCGCCAGT
Source organism: Nannopetersius ansorgii (assembly GCA_037974605.1). Taxonomy (NCBI): domain Eukaryota; kingdom Metazoa; phylum Chordata; class Actinopteri; order Characiformes; family Alestidae; genus Nannopetersius; species Nannopetersius ansorgii. The sequence goes on from JBBPDE010000001.1 coordinate 23,921,851, forward strand.
TGTCCTCGTGGTTGAACATCTCGCGGCAGTAGATGCAGCGCGAGCGCTCGCCGTCCTCCCTGCGCCGCCGGGACTTCTTGGACTTGAGGAGAGGCGAGGGCTGCTGGGTTTTAATGGAGTCCTTGCCGCTTGGGTGACTTTCCGGACCCTCCGGGAACAAGTACTCACTCTTCTTGTTGTCCAGTTTAGAGAAGGTGCTAGAGAAGTCCCCGTCGTCCCGCTCCGTGTCCTGCTTCCACATGACGGGGTGCCGGTAGTCCTCATAGCCCCGGATCAGAACGTCCTTTCGGGGGTTGATACGGACCACCTCCTCGTCATCCATGTGGAAGCTCACGTGGCGTGTGGTACTGAAAGAGACCTGCAATAAAAATATATATAAACAAACAGCCAACCAACAAACAAACAAACAAACAAACAAACAAAACCCCATCAGACATGCATTTAAAGAAACGGCCTCATTAATGCGAAACTCAATGCACCTCTTTATGTATCTTTACTTCTATTTCTTGCATATATATATATATATTCATGGTCTTCTGGGTTAATTTGTCATAAAATGTGATCTTAATCTTCAAGTCAAGGGTATTGACTAAGATAATGTTCCTACACTGGACTACTACAAATGAAGTTTTTGAGATGAAGCCATTTTCTGCTTAACCGTCTCAAGACTGAACCAGTTTGTGGCATTTTGTTTGGCCAGTATGAAGAATCCATAATATCTCTAACACAATGGTAGAAAGTGGGGGTTTGAACCCGCAACCTTGAGGTCCCTGGGTTCACAGACAAGTGTTTTACCCACTAGCCCAGCATTTCTCAAGCTTTTGTCCTGGGGCCCACTCAATTTCAAGCAGAATGGGCAGTTTTTTTTGCCTGTACCTCATCGTGTACGTCAGCTTCGTTAGATGGTCGTTTCCCAAAGAAGGAATCAAGACCTGGTTACTTTGAAAATGCCATGATTTATTGACAGTGTTTGTGCGAATGGCTGAATTTTGACTGATGCAGAGGCAAGTAACCTTATCACAGACCCAGGCACTGGTGTGAGGAGTCACAACAGTGATATTTTTCTGTATTTGTGGTTTTATGAACCCAAAAACACCTCAAACTCATCTTCATTGTTTTTAAAAATTCCATTAGAAGTTGGGAACGCGTATTTTCCTTTTCCTGTAAACCTGACAATCCGTAGATTCATTAATATGTAAATGATTGCTATTGTGATTGGTGCCATACACTGTACACAATTCAAATAACAATCCAAGCTGAAATACTCACTTCAAATACTTTGTGACATCTCAAAAACAGTGATTTCAAAACTGCTTGTTGTGCAGTTTAGTTTGCACATATGGACCTTGTGGACTGAGGAGTGACTGGTTCATTTTGAAACTATGCTCATGTTCATGTGTTATTTAGCATTAAAGGTGTTCTACTGAAGCGACTCACTTAAGATGAACATCTAAAGATGGGCCACCATGCTCATCACACCTCATAGGTCAAAATACATTAATTTTAAAGCCCACAGTCCCACAGTATCAGAACCCACATAAGCAAGTGCATTTGAGTTTACTCTGGATGACAAAAAGGCTTTGGCTGGTCTAGGTCAAAACAAAGCGTTTTCCTGCCACTTTAACATCGAAAAGTGGTCTTCGACTGACCTGGGGGGGCAGGTAGCGGCGGTTGGGGCTGGGGAAGTCATCGAAAGGCTGCGCACGAACATAACAGCCACGGAAAGGCTCGGTGGACACCACTCCGCCGCCATGGGGGGAGAAGGGCTCTCTCATGGGCGTGCAGATGGAGGGGAGGTCCTGGTTAACCTGGAAAAGAACAAAAATAAAGAAATTAATTAATTAATAAATACAGCCCTTAAGGTTTAGACCACACACAGAGGACACACTACTAACCACTATTTACTAGCAATTCACGTTACGGTAAGTTACTTACACTATATGGACAAAAGTATTGGGACACTATGACTACATATATCAGGTCCATAAAGACATGGTTCCGTGTGGACGAACATGACTGGCCTTCAGAGTCCTGACCTCAACCCCATCCAGCACCTTTGAGATGAACTGGAACGGAGACTGTGATCCAGACCTTCTCATCCAACATCAGTGTCTGACCTCATAAATGCTCTACAGAATGAATGGACACAAATTCTCACAGAAACTACAAAATCTTGTGTAAAGCCTTCCAAGAAGATTGGAAGCTGTTATAGCCACAAAGGTTGACCGACTCCAAATTAAGGTCTATGGGTTTGAATGTCAAGGCACTAAAGTCCCTGTTGCTAACACTCAGGAGTCCCAATACTTTTGACCAGATTGTGTGAAATATGCTATGCTATATACACAAATATTGGGCATAAGTACTAGACATACACTGAGTGTTTCTGTCGTGTTTTTATTGAATTTATTTAGATTTTGAATTTTGTATTTTATATTGTTCTTGTTTCTGCGTCTCTGTGCAGTTATAACATAAACAATTTCCTCCAGGATCAATAAGATTTTCTGATTCTATTTTTATGAGGAACATGCTTGAGTCATCAGTCAGATTTGAAGGTGAAAACATTTCGAAAGCTTTAACAAACCCTCTCTCTGCTCCCACCAGGTGGCAGCCTACACCCAGCAAAACCAGTAACGTGGGAATGACTCAAACATCTTCGATGGAGAGCCGAGTTCCTGTCCTTGCATGCGTTCTCAGACACATTTTTCCAGTTGCCAATTCTACAAACATGGTCTTATCAAACATAGGCACCACACATGTGCCCAATAAAGGAATGCGGAGCTCTATGGCAGCGGCCACTGCTACTACTAAAGGTATTTAATTCCTCAGAGCAGGTTCAAAATAATGATGTATTCCTCAAAAGTAGGTTTGAACTACAAACTACCAGAAACAAGGCGATACATTTACAGTGTTACATCACATGGGACTTATGCTACACTGCCTAACCTCACATTTGACCAGAAATGAGACGCAATAAGGCGACGCAGAGGGCAGCGGGGAGGGAGGGGGGGAGGGAGGGAACCGGAGGCCACGAGTTTGGGCAGCAGAGCTCTGCAGTTAGGCCTGACCGCCTCCACCGCAACACACAGAAGAAGGTAGTTTCCAAAAGACACAAGGAAGTGGGGGGGAAACCAGACACATCACAAGGCCCGAAAATTGATATCTAAATTACAGCATGCACATACATCCCTGCGGTCACATGAGCCTGTCGCTCTCAGGGAAAACTGTATGCAGCTCTCTCTCTCTCTCTTAAACCCCCCTTCCCTGTTCTCTCTCTCTCACTCACACACACACACACACACGCCCACCCACACCACCCACGTCCAGGTTTTTCTCCTCTCTGCATGTGGAGGAGGCTGCTGGCACCGGTTAGTCAGTGCCGTGTGTAAAGTAGCCCACGCCAGTGTTTTAACGCACAGCGGAAATCTGGTTTGCTCCCAGCTGCTGCTACAGTAATTACTGTCCTGTGGTTGCTAAGAGATGCTTCCTTTGACTTTTTTTTTTTTCTTCTCTCCCTCCCTCTCCCTCTCTTTTTCTTCTTTTTTCACTGTCTTTTTTTTCTCTTGACGCACAAGCACATGCTCTCACACACACGCACTCTTATACACAGACATACACACATGCAGGCAGTATGAGGGAAGGCAAAAGAAAGACAGAGAGGAGAAGAAAAAGAAAAGAAAAGGAAAAAAAGAAAGAGGTACATGCATGTGCACATATGTGTGCGAGCGAGCGAGGAGAGAAAGCCAATGAGTCTGCTGGGGGAATGTCATAAACCAGCTCCAGCTGGAGAAACGCAGTCCAGAACTTAAAAAGCCAGATGACAGCTGTGTGTGTGTGTGTGTGTGTGGTGGGAGGAAAAGAGGAGAGTCAGGCAGTTGAAATGGGAACCAGACATGGAGCTCCTTTTAAAGGCCTCGGTGCGGAGCGGCCCGAGCCCCAGCGTATGCAGGGGCAAATCTGGTTGTGATCTGCCCACAGAGGTCTGCGGGAGATAAGCACTAAGGGCTGGCAGAACACCAGCAGGAGGAAAGCTCTCTCTCTCTCTCTTTCTGTCTTTCTCTCTCTCTCTCTCTGGCTTCAAAACCTCTCAGGCAAACACAGCCCCCAGCTCCGCAGGCCTGCGCTCTCAAAAGGCCTCCCTATTCACAGCGTGGCGTGTGTGCACAGGTCCGCTTATCAAACACCAACTCGCACGTAACACCTGGGTCCCGCTTTTTAAAGGGCCCATATCCTGCATTTTTATACAGTTTCAATTGTCTCGGCACCACTCTGCCTCCCTCAGGGCCGCCGGAGCTGAGACTAAACCTGATGAAATGGTGTTTATCCACTACGCTGTCCAACCAACTGCCCTTCAGTATCGGATCTCCAAAACTGCACTGTCCTCCACTGCTTTTGTTTAAATAGCCACACTTTTTTTTTGCATCTCCGTTTATTAATGTCCTTTGTACTCTTTTATTTCTTTTGCTTTTTTATGTTTAATGATTATATTCCTGTAAATGACCTTCGTGTCCGATGATAAGCTATTCAAAATAACTCGACTCTTCATCCTTGCAGTTTCTGTAACTGTGCCTTTAAGACTCCATTATGCAAATGAGCTCCATTATGATAGGCTGTCTTGTTCAATGAGCAACCCCAGGCTGAAAACGCTCCGTAACTTCAGCACGAATAGGAGGGCGCAGTAGGTGGATACATGCTAATAAGAAGGTTTCTGTGACCTCACAGAAAGAACTGAATCAGAATGGGCTGAAGCTTGGTTTCCATATATGTTTTGAAATGTACAAGATCTATTTTGAAAACGCACGGTACATTTTTGTTAATACAAGCCCTTTAAAAAGCCAGTCTTAGCAGGAAGAGTCATTTCAGGATCAAACTGACTGAAAAAGAAAGCAATCCTGAAAAGCAAGCAGCTTTCTCTCTTTTCCCCCCTGAGTTGACTGCCTTCCCCACAAGATGGTTTTCCTGTACACAACTTCTTCGCTGAGGGGAGGGAGGGGAGACTGCAAACAAATTCTTGGCTCCAGCTAAGATGGCTGCAATCACACCAGGAAAGCATATTCGACTCCCAGCAGCCAAATCTTCAGGCATTTCCATCTATTCAAAACAAGGGAGCAATTCATCTTATCTGTGCTCTCTTTATTCCAAAAGAGCATACCGAGTTTTGCAATTATTCCTCCTTAAACAGCACCCGCGTAGCCCACACTCGCCCTGGGAACGTCTGAGCCCAACCGAGGGATCGTGTTTCTCAGTTTGCGGCCAAAAAGTTGTGAGGCATTAAAGTATATATGGACAAATAAAGCCTGGTTTAAAAGGCCGGCCCCTCTCAGGGACACCACAGGGCCTTCAGCCAGAAAGCCACCTGCTGTAGTGGTGCTCGATCTCGGCAGGCTGGTGGCGCTGGTGAGCCTGCAGGTACTCGTGAGGGTGCTCTGTGCGTTTGGGAGGCAGCGAGCGCGGCGTTCTGCGGTGGAGAGAGTGACTAAGTGTTGTGCCGTGTCCTGGGTCTATAACCCCAGCGCTCTGCTGGTGAATCACCATGGCTACGGCCTCAGTGGCTCGCTGCATCCCTCCTCTTCTCTCCTGCCGCCTAGCAACAGCAGCACCATTGGTCCTGATGTATCACCGATCCCAGGTAATCTCCACAGGACTCACAGGTTCGCAGCCCTTTCCTCTACCAGTGGAACCAAACTGCGGGGCAGGCCTGGACCAGGGGCTCAAAAAATGCACCCCAGCATTTTTAAACTACTTAGAACACATGAACCACTATAACAGATGTATAGAAAAAAATCTAAATGAGGGAAATTCTCAAGCCAGTAGCTGATCGCAGTATTGCCCAATGTGGTAAAGAGCCGCCGGTTTTAGCCTCTGCATTATATATATACATATACATGTACCATATATATGTGTGTGTGTGTGTGTGTGTGTGTGAGAGTTTGTATTATTATATATATATATATACTCTAGACTTATTTAATATTATTTATATTATTTAATTATTTATTTTCATTAGACCTAGATTTAAATATGCCTTTTTTTTCTTACACAAAGTGCATCTGCTGGTTTGCATTATCTCGCTGTACATGTATACTGACAATAAAGACATCTAATATATATATATACTACAGAGAAACCAGTCTTTTCTGCAATTGTGTTTATCATTTTGCATCATTTACTTTATATAGTTACTGATCATATCCTTCATATATATATATATATATATTAATCTACAGATGCGTTAATATATTTAAGCTGAATATGTTCATTATTTAAAACAGTTACACACACACTGCTACAAAACACACACACAAAACCTGTGTGGTTTCATGAATCCCATATATCCCATATAGGGTGGGACATCCTTTAAATTTGAGTAGTTCTGATTCTTATCGATTCTCCATTTCTATTTAAAAAAAACCCCAAAAATACCAAAAAGAAATCTGAACATGCGTGTCTTTGTAGATCTGTAGGGTTTAGCAACAGATAAGCAAAATCTATATAAACAAACAAATAAATAAATAGGGAATCCGGTGTTTTCTTATCTGTTCTAATTTGGAGCCTTCTTTAGGTTCCCATACACTCGTGCAGGACACTGTAAATATTACAGTCATTCACATTGTCAATAGCAACTGTAAAGCCAGGGATCTGGTTTATGGTCAGTATACGCCACACACTTTTGACTGACAGTAACACAGTGTAGACTAAATGAGAAGTATAACAGATACAGAACGCAATTCAGACAGCCAATCAGCAGTCTAGATTCTGCAGCACACATTTTTTGCCGGCTTAAGGATACCTAGACCCAGGTTTCTCAACCACTGATGGGCCACGAAGGTTTTTGATTGGGCCACCAATGTAAAATCGGCATTTTTTAAAGTCTTGTGTGAATGTGCAGTCGTGATGTGAACAATTTCCTCCGGGATAAATAAAGTTCTCAGATTCTGATTCTGATTCGCAATTGGCTATTTAATATCATCTAATGTGGCCAAGTGGTCCTTGGCGGCAGGCTGTGATAGGCCTTAATGTTGAAAAGGTTGAGAACCATTGGCCTAGACTACCTAGGTTTTGAAATTCAGTACTAATGATACTAATTCAGTGTCTATAAAAGTACCATACTTGAAGACACAGCCCTACTCGTGAACAGAGAAATGACTGTGAAGTGTGCATGTGTGTTGAAATTGCATTAGATTTTCATGAAGAAACGGTTAAACTGAGGTATATTTGTTATACTTTCTGTGTATTTTTGGTTACATTCTATGACCGTTGTTAATAAGCACCATAACTGGTAACGGTAATAAGGGGTGCGTGATCAGAAGCGGACACTTCCCCCCCCCAAAACACACGATAGGCCAATACTGGACGGTCTGTGTTGTAAATTATTGACGTAAATAATGTGAGGCTTGTAAGAGACGCACGCTGAGTTGCAGCTGAGTGCTGTGGATTTGCCTGTACCAAAGTGTGCATGACTCACTGTGTTAAAACAGCCAGTCGTCTCTTTTGATGGAGTGGTTGATTTGATCCATGTTATTTAAAATCAGATTTTTCGTTTTTGAGCTTAAAATGGCAGTTTGGCACTAAAAAAGAGCAAATAATGTTATTTAGTTGCAACTCGGGCTAAAAAAAGCTCCCAACTTTGCTTTGGTCCTGAAGCCCCATCGTTCTGCTCTTACAGACTAGATAGATCGACAGGGTGCGGACCCTAAAGAAGCGCCCGGCTTCCTCCCAAACCACATATGGAGCCACATTCCATCCAGTCCATAAGGAAAAAGCATTTGAGGCAGCAGATCAGTTCTGTCCTCAGGGAGCCGTTTCATCACCACACATTTGTGAAAGTGAGTCAGATCTCTGTTGACTGCTACATGCTTCTGCCATACCAGGTGCCCGCTTTCATTTCACACGACATTTGCTAACGGAGGATGCCGAGTTCTTTGATTTGTTCAGACGCCGACCACTCAGAGCCGAGTGCCAAGTGACTAAGGGGCGTTAGGCAACAGTTTCTCTGACCACATTTCAGGCTCCTGCTCAGTCCTGCTGAAGCCTGGACACTCTGATCCTTCAGCATCAAGCCTGTGTTCAACTCACCTGCAACCCATCTTCTGGAGTGTCTGAGTCACTGTACACCGGACAGCCTGCGAGGAGGAGAGAGAAAAAAAGAGGGTGAATAAACGGGCACTCGGGTTCAGGACACTGTGCCTCCCATGTTTTTAAAAAAGTTCTCTGAAGGACATTGTGTGTCGGTTAGGAGTGAGATGTACAGTTCTAAACTATCCATTAGCCACTGAGGTCTAAAATTACAGCCTGTGTGTCATGAAAACATTAAACAGGCAGAACAGAGGACGATCAGTAATCAGGGCGAGAGAGGAAGAACAGGGGCACAGGGTTCAGAGAAAAAGTGAGAGACTTACAGGACTACCGAGTTAGAAGTGTAAAGTTATGGGGTTACGGCGAGAGACGTGGAGAAAGATGCAGAGAGAGAGAGAAGAGAGAGAGAGAGAGAGAGAGAGAGAGAGAGACAGAGATGATACAGAGATGGAGAGAGAGACAGAGATGATACAGAGATGGAGAGAGAGACAGAGATGATACAGAGATGGAGAGAGGGAGGTAAAGAGAGAGAGAGAGAGAGAGAGAGAGAGACAGAGAGAGAGAGGGAGAGGGGTAGAAAAACAGAGAGGTAGAATGAGAGAGAGAGATAGAGACAGACAGACAGGTAGAGAGAGAGAGAGAGAGATACTGGATGGGAACAGCGTCTCCTTTCCTCTCCTACAGCACGACTCTGCCAGTGCCAGGCCACGGTGCTGGATGAGCCATGTGCCTGGTTGCCATGGCAACAGAGCCCTGCATAGCTGACACTGCGGTCCGAGCAGCGGAGCGATGCAACAGGAATACAGAGGAACCTGCGCGAGGCATTACACAACACGGCCGTGCCTGAAATACACAAGAGCAGCCCACCCCATCTGCTGAGTCTGCTCCGTCTCAGACCCTCTAGAACATTCCACCCAAACCCAACACCAGCGCTAAGACCCGGCGCGCGAGGAGCCGGAGCGCTGATCACTAGCGGACTGCTTCTCCCTGGTCTAAGGTGGTGTTTACATTACGCTTCCTACTTCAGAGACCATCTGTTGAAGCGTCTCCAAGTTCACGCATTCAGAGGAAACTGCCTCACGGATCACTGGGCGAAAGTCAAAGAATGAACGGCATCAGTTTCTCTTTAATAAGCTTTTTTAAATACTAATGCAAAAAACAGACGCCCATTTCATCCCATTTATATGAGCACTGACACCCGATTTCGCTTCTCCATCCCTAGAACATTTGTTGTGAAATGTCAAGCAATATAATAGTCTTCGAACTTCTCCATCTTTTCAATCATTTCATGTAGCTTGGATGCGGACAAGTCAAGTGACAACATGCACTACAGTTCAAACGATCTGACTTACAGCACCAGGCAACAAAAACGAGTTTCATTCCATTCTGTAGTGTTTCTTCTAGAATCTCTGCGCTGATTTCGGTGCCAACGTTTATTTTCACGTAGCTTCAAGGGTTTAGTTAGAAACGTCGTTTTTAGAAAAAACTAAACTTTGCGACTCAGCTGATGGTCTTTTGTTCTACTTATAACTTCTGCATATTAATGCTGCTTGTTTGTTGTACATGTAGATAACAGGGTTGCCGACTCTCACGCACTGAGTGTGAGACTCACGCACCAGTGATATAATAGTAGAATTACAGCAACCTTATAATGAAAAATATACACAAAAGGTATTTTATCTCTAGAACCATAGAAGGAAGGAAAAAACTGATGGGATTTTTCTGAATCAGTGCGCAAAACTTAAGAAACATTAAAAAGTGCAATGAAACATTTGATATCCAGTGTAGCTGTTCGGCAAAGTTCAAGAATTATTTGCCTGCAGCTCAGAAAATCCCCCCTTTCCTCACATTCTCCACACATGACTGCCATCTGTGTCCATCAACAGAAGGTGAAAGGTCACTTTCAACAACCAGTTTTTCCATACATCACATCTGCACTGACCCCCTTTAAATTTCAATTCTTCATCCCTAGAAGGGGTGTATGCAAGCGATAAAATACAATATAATAAATAATAAATATAAGTAATATAATGAGCCCTGTTTAACTTCATCTTCTCAACAAGCTTAGCTGTGTCATGTGACACAATACACAACAATTTGAACGATTTGAACAGTCTGAAAGGTCTGACTGACGGTTGGCCGGCGAATTTTGAGCATTATTTACATGCCACATGCAATTCTTGACTTTTCCCCCTCTCATTTCTCTCCACGCATCATCAGCACATCTCCGTCTTACGTTTAGATCAAACCGAGGATGAAAGGTCACTTTTTTTTTTCATTCATTGATTTATCTGCGTGCACGGATTTGTTCTTCATCTCCAGAATGGGCTTAATGTTTACTTATTAGGTCCAAGTTTGCTTTTCATCCATCCACATACACAGTATATGACTGAGTCCCAGGAGCACGGGCGGCACAAACAAACAAAAGACACAACATGAGACACGAGGATAAAACGTAAACAGGACAAGCTGGAGATATATTTTTAGGTAGAAAGTAAGCAGCAGAAAAACATCCAGTAATGATATAATCTCCTTCTACTTCTCTTCGGCAGTGTCGTGGAGACTGACCGCGGACTAGTAATGTGGCAAACGGTGCCGCAATCCAAACATCCGGCTGACGGTGGCATTATTTGAATTCTCAACCACTCTGTCCTCATCCTCAACACATGACTGCCATCTGTGTCAATCAACAGAAGGCGAAAGGTCACGCCGCTACGCTGTAATGTACATGCGGTGGAAGTCTGCCAAGGACGGGACGGGACGGGGCCCCCCATTCATCAGTTTGGGTTAATTCAGATCCGCTGAGGCCTACAGGTCTGAAATGCTGCGAGGACAATAAGGCCATGAGTTGTCCAGCGCAGTAGGGTTTGCTCAAGCTCTAATAGCGGCTTCATTCATGTTCTTCTGTGCCGCAGAGGCTCTCTTCGTCACTCAGATGACCACTCTTTCCGTCTTCGCCCATAATCCTTTCCCCACAGTCACCCAGGCTTCAACCGCCACGCAACTGATTTCAGAATAACTGCTTTAAAGGGATTCATCATCCCACCATTCCCATCGTACCCCACACTGAACACAGACCTTGACTCTATTTGCAATGTTTTTTTATTTGGAATACATTCTTGTGTTTCTGTATATTTTCATTATTTTGGTTTAGCCTCCTCAAATTTCTCTTTAATTGAATTTAAACTATTTGAACTTTCATGGGCTCATATTAACTATACTTTATAGCTATTTATGTGATGAAGAATATATCAGGCTTCTGAAGATATTCGCACCAAAACACACTTGCACACGTCTTATAACAAAATAATGAACAACAGAATCTATCCTAAACCGAGGGCTGAGAGAGGCACTGTAAAGGAAAGCTCTGCTCCACAGGACTACAGGAAC
>JBBPDE010000001.1:24088225-24103707 GCA_037974605.1 Nannopetersius ansorgii
TTTCCCTATTTGTGCCTTAAATGTATGCATTAGTTTAGTTTGTTATATACTATAGTGTTTTCCGTATTTGTGCCTTAGATGTATATAGTTGCTTAAGTAGTGATATTTTGTAGCGTTTTCAGTATTTGTGCTTTAAATGTATGCATCCCTGAGTATGCTTAGCTTGGTATATACTGAAGTATTTTCAGGGGGTCGGAATCACCGTTGGAGATGTTTTTGCGTGGTAGCAGATCTGCTGTTTTATTTGAAGCACACATCTCAAAATTGTTGTTCACACAGGAGCCTAATCTCCACTGGTTTTATACTATTTGAAGAAAGAGTCCTGATTCCAGTCCCCATAACACAGTAGTGTGGTCTACAGAGAGGTTTATTGTCTACTTACTCATCAAAGCCTGTACGATTCTCACATTTTCCAAAATATTAACATGCTTTTTAAAGTGGCTATAGCAACGACCCACTGGTAATCATCTTACGTCTTCAAAGCAGATAATGCTATTAATGAAAGAAATATGCTTTGCTGATCTTCCTGTGCTTTGGGGAGTAAAGAAAATATAGCCCATATATAAATGTGGTATAATACATATGGATGCCCAGCCCTTTCTTAGGGTTGAATGAATAAAGGTGTAGGAAGCTTGTCATGATGCAGGTCCAACAATTTGTGTATTGATTGCTACACGAGGGCAATGCACTCTACCTGACACGATACACGTTAGTAGTAATAGTGTAGTAATAGTAAAACTCTAATAATAATATAATGAAAATCTACTAAACTATTCCAAATGTTGATTCCCGGGGTGGGATATGGATTAGTTGGCAAGCTAGCTAAGAGTTTTCACTGACTACACTTCCACCTAACAGTTAAATTTTGGCTCTGGGGTTTAATATGCTGTCCCACGGTGTGTGTGTGTGTGTGTGTGTGTGTGTGTGTGTGTGTGTGTGTGTGTGTGTGTGTGTGTGTAAATATGTATATATATATACAGTATATTACATTTGTCCTCAAATGATCATGCTGAAATAAAATATAATACACATTTAATACAAAAAATAAAGTATACATTAAGATGCTGTTCACACTGACACACTTGCCTCAGAGATCAGTGGTTTGTGTCGGTTAGTGCACACAGACACCACTGGGTGTCCTGTGGCTCCTATGAAAAAAAAGGGGCTATTAGTAAAAGTCGGAGCATCCGGGCATCCAGGTTTGCCCGCAAGTAGGGAGTAAGGATTCATGCTTTGATTTTCAAGAACCATCAACAGAACCTAGACCTAACCAACAAATATGTAAACCGGTGGCATGAAGGATTTCCATTTGGCTCACAAATCTATTTAGATTAGCTTAATGACGCTGAGGATCTCACATCAGTGCGTTTTTGTGTGTTGCTGGTTATGAAATCCGAATGGCATTTTAGGGAGAGGTCCCACGATGATATCACAAACTGCGAATTTAAATGCATTATCCATATTTGTCATCCAGTGTTCTCAGAATGCAATGATTTGCATACGGTTAATAATAAGCGAGGCTTGTCTGGATCGGGCTACATGACAAGAGAGGCCTCTTTGATGCAACTCATGCATATTGAGGATCCACCCGAGAAATCAGTATCAATATTCATTCATATTTAGACTCATTTAAGGCATTTATTTTGCATGTTTCGGTTTAGTTCTGCGTCCCACTCTGAGACTTTTATTATGGCCATGCATCTCGCTGTTTCCGCAGTTTGGCCAAGATCAGACGATTTATCCTCTTTTTTAAGTCTGTATGGTATCACCACTAGGTCACTAAATTATTTATAGCAAAGAGATTATACACATAGATTATATGTGTAGGCTAAATTTACCTTCTGTATTACTTTAACGTGTATCACAGCAATCGATTAAATAATAGAAGCCTAGCTTTACCGAGACAGCTAGAAGGGTGTTACACTGACATCCTTATCTGTTTGATAAAAGCAAACATTAGTACTTTGGATCATTTTTACAGTTCTCTAGCATGGTTTCTTTGCTTGTAAGGTTTGATACTACAGAAGTAGATGAGTTAGTTCTTGGGACACCTCACTCGCACCATTGGGACAGTCTTCCTTAAAGGGCCGATCTGGTCTCAGGCTCCCTGATGTACCCGGAAGTCAAACTCCTTGTGCTCTAAGTGCCACACTTCTAGAGTCTCCACTTGAGTTCTATCACCTTGTGACAGTCTGTCAAGAGCTCAGCCACAGGCCACAGAGTAACAAAGACGATGGGTGCCAAAATGTAGCCCGACGCCGTTCGCTGGGAAAAAAAGCTCACCCACAAACTTTCCACAAGAGTGAAACTTTATCAAGTTTTATGGCCGGTCACTCCGTACAAACGCATGTTTTATTCATGTGTTGCCTTCCTCTCTGCAAATTAGGACAGTACCTTTCGTACCTTCGTAAAAAGGTGTGGCATACATTACTTCTATACATAGGCTGTCTGGGTTTAGCATAAATAAATAATTCATCAGCACTTGGATGCTGTCTTTTTTTTTAATCAAAAAATCATGACGAGAGTCACAACGGTTCTGGTAGAAAAGTGCTTTATGTCACTCAGTCTTTTTGTGGCATCCATATTTTCGGGAGCCTTTTTCATTTATTGTATAAGTTAAAAGTGGAAAAAGTAGGGAAACGATATTTGTATTGAAACGTACGCAATTATTATGCAAAATGAGTGAAAAGAAAATGAAACATTATTGATGCATGTGCAATTCTAGGGCGGGGCTCATTATTAAACACCACAAGGCTTCCTTCGTCATTTCAAAAGTTCTGTTGCACTGAGTTTCCTCAATTTTCTTCTCTTCAAGCTTGTTTGAGAAGAACACTCCCCCCCTCCGGTTCATCCTCATCCTCATCTAATGAGTTATAAGACACACATGTTAAACACGGAAGTATTACTCTTTTTAAGGCTCTCAATAATTAATGCCCTGGCCTTTTGCTGAGCGAATATTTACATGCAAAGTATTCCTCCGAGCAATTCGTGGGCTGGAGGGAGGGAAGTGTGTTTATAATGTTAAACTCTCGCACATTCTTGCAGTCTGGATTTTTTGCCTCCAACCATTTTTTACACACCAGCAACAGCATTGCAAGGATTTCCTTTATTGTGTCATAATCTTACGCGTGTCCCTGGCGTCAATATGGGATTGAGGAGAGGAGATCACAGCTAGGAGATGTAAAAAAGTGCTCAAAATTAAATAAAAACTGGACTGGGACTGTGTTCTTTACAGTGAGACCACAAAAAAAAACACAAAAAACAGCATTCATGGTGAGTTCATATTGACAAATCACACAAATAATGTGTCTTCTTATTCTGGGTATCCTATTTTGGTGTTATTGTGCTGCCCTTTTAATTAATATGACACGGGAACCTGCTTTTAGTATTAGAATCAGAAAAAAATATTAATTTCAGAATCAGAATCCAAAATCTTTATTGATCTCATAAGAAACTGCGTATGTTATGATTGCAAAGACACAGAGACACAGAAACAAGAACAATATAAATATATATATAAAGTCTAAATACATTCAATAAAGTATCTGTAGGAAAAACCTCATTTATGAAATTAGATATAGACTATGCTGCATACACAAATTATGTGGCATAAATACTATAGATATGTAACTTACAGTTAAGGGAATTCTAACTATATCATAGAAGAATGTTATTGCATGTAGTAGAGGTCAGTAGTATAGAGGCAATATTGACATAATTATTGATATTAAGACTATTACACATAAGATGATTGCACCATTGCACATATTAGCACCTTATTGGACGTTTTAAGGGCCTTGTGTTAAAAAGTACCCCTTAGCTGACCTGTAGCTTCATTGCAGTGTGATGCAGGATCTCCTCTACCCTCAGACAAATTGACAAATGGTGAGTCAGCCTGGTTTTCCGAGGCAATCCCTTTTCAGAGGCGCGCCTGGCCGGGGAGGTGCGCAGCGCACTGCGTTCTGCGTGTGCGCTAAAATGTGCCGGGCTCTAATATTCGCGGAGGAATCTGAGGCTGTCTGTTGTCAGAGTATCCCCGTGGCAGTCGTCTCGTTCGCTGTCTCCTGTGTGGATAAGTGGCTGGCTGCAAAGGGAACACTTTTCTTTGATATTTCACTCCTCATTTGAATCAGCAGTCTCTCTATTTGACAATGCGCCGTAATTACCTGGGTGCCTCACTTGATCGTGTGAACTCTTCCAGAACCAAGGAATGGGAGGGGGGGGGTGTGGATGTGGGGGGTAATACTTAGACAAGAGGGGAAAAACAGAAACATGGAAAACAAAACAAGAACAAACATGGCAACAGCATTTGTTTAAATGCATTTCAAACAAGCGCATGGGATACGAGCCTTTAATTTGCCCACCTATGAAATAAGGACGCCGTTTGCTTGCAATGAAGGCTTATTTATTTTTAATAAAAGGGGAGGGTGAGGTCAGACGATATCTCACGTAACTGCAGTCAAGCCTTTCAAAAAGAGTGGACATTCTGTCTGTTATTGAAGGGTGTTGCATATCATCACATTACATATCGCACTGCGGATTATTTTCAGATTTTGTAAATAATAGGCGTTGGGTTCCAGTAGCACTAGAGGCTGCCGTGGTGTGGCCTGAAGCCAATTAGCACCTTTTCTACAAAGTAATGAATGGGCGTCGTGCTTTAGTGAGGTGTGTTGGTGCAGTTTGGACACTTGAGCAGTGCTGAAATGAATCGTTTAATTAAAAACGTAAACGCAAAATTCTTTCATTTTATTTGTTTCTCGCTTTGTTTTTTTTTTCCCGTCTATCCTTTATATCTTTCTTTCATTTCTTTGTTTGCGTTTATCGTTCTTTCTTTCTTTTTATTGCATTCTCCTGCCGTCATGTCGTTTTCTTTCTTCCTTTCTTTCGTTCTTTCTTTCTTTCTCTTTTTTTCCATCCTTTTCATGCTTCTTTCCTTCTTTCATAATTCTGTGTATTTTCACTTTCCTTCCTTCCCTTCTTCCCTTCTTCCTTGTTACTGGTTATGGGTGGCTAGTCGACTAATTAGTTGTTAATTGTTAATTTAATCTATACACGTGATCTCTTTTTTTTTATTTTATTTTGGAAAAACTCGACATACATTTTAAAAAGAATTTCGAACACACACGTCACAAATGTTTTCCGGTGAGAAATACTAGAATGCCATAAACACAGAGACAGGGAGCAGTGTGAGCAAATGCAGTTTGGGCTCGAGTCTCATCACAACTCGTTTAACAGTGGAAATGATGGGCCCAGGGCCTCGATGCGTCTTTAGCATTAAAAGCGCACAGTTATACACTCCGTGTTAGGGGTGCATGTTCGTCTAAAATGAAAAGGAATCAAACAACAATTAATGAAAATAGATGCGCAGTCGTGACAACAATTGGGACGTTAAACTAAAGTGTCTGGAGTTGAAATTCATACTTTAGTCACGCGCTTTAAAACACGGCTCGCTCGTGCAGGGTGGATTTAGGAACTGGAAGAAAATTATCAGCCCACTGTGGAAATTAGTGGTGCACTAATGTGGGACACACGTGCCACTAAAATGCTCAACAATTACATTTTTGGGGGGGGCGCTTTAATCAACCTCCAGTGTTTCCTTCTGATCGAGTCTTCCAGTATAAGCAGCAGCAGCTCGCGCTGGAATAATAAAGAGCCCCCCGTTACCTGACGGTTCATCATAGCTGAATCCCCTCGACGTTAGAGGTGATTAGAGTTAACGGAGATTACCGAAGCCGTGTTATAATGGCTCAGAGACCGCGGGACAGTGCGCCTGGGCCACTTTAGTGCTGCACCCACCCTCCCAAACACACTCCCCACCACACACACACCCTCCCCAGAATGATTATCTGCTTGGCTCCAAAGGAGAATCTGGTATGAGTGGAATTAAAACAGACTAACGTGGCTGAGGTGAGGAGAACCCAGTTGACCTGTTCGTGGATGCAGCCGGTCACAAGGAGCCCTGATCGCGCTTAACCGCACTTTTCTGCGCTTTTATTTATTAAACATGTCGTTTTTATTTGGCCGTCCGCTATTTGCACGTTAAAGAACCGATTCTTGCTGAGAAAAACAGATCAAAGATTCACCTTCACTGCAGAGTCATCACTATAAACCCCGAGCGCGAGAGGATGAGTCTCAGAAGCTTTTTTTTTTTTCGGGGGGGCAAACAAACAAACAAGAAATACTAAACAGAAACTCTCCATTTAACAAATAAATATTTTTGCCATTAAACGATTGCTTTTTTAATAAATTCATTAAAATTGTAAACTCATGTAATTATTATTTTTATTTTTTTTTTCTAGTAACAATAATTAGATTGGTTTCAAAAATGCCTAAATGAAAGGATACACAAATCAGGTTTTAAACAATAATTATTTGAACATTATGATAATTATACTTTAAACTATACACCACCACCACCACCAACAACAACAACAACCTGAACAACAACAACAACAACAACAATAATAATAATAATAATAATAATAATAATAATAATAATAATAATAATAATAGTTGTTCCTAAAACAAAACAGCTGAAAATAATCGTGAGCGTACTGCATTAACTGTTAAATGTCTCTGTGCAATTTGGAGTTTTTTAAATAATATATTTTCATCGCTTTTTATAACTGTTGAAAGAACTGTTTGTGATTATATCGCGAGTAACAGTAAACTCAGTGAAATCCAGAACTGTGAAATGTTAACTGCGAACTGTAAAATTTATTTTACTGTTGCTCAAACCCGCAGAAAAGGGTGTCAGGGTACCGGCGGTAATTCTAGCGATTTTCTTGAAAAAGCGCAAAATTACTCTTTGTAAAGCGCACGCTTTATTTCCTCCTCCTAACAACATGAACAAATTACAACTTGCCTGTTTGTTTAATTAAAACGAGAATCCAGCGGTGCATAACGCAATTTTAAAGCGTTTTTTTATATATATTTGAGCGTTTTTAGAATTATTATTTTAACTTTTTGCCCGAATGCATTATTTTTATTTGCCGCGGGATTAAATCTGTAATCCGAAACTGCTGTCATTCAAACTGGAGGCCATTTACCGCCAGATGGCGCTAAAGCGCTGCATATTTTACCCAACAGACCCACAAAAAGACTCAAAAAGATCTTCAACGTTTTCCTGGGAACGGAGAGTATATATGCTGTACCCCCAAACTACCCCGCAAACACACATGCACTTACTTTACTGGTCCATGCTGTACAGCAATGGGAGCACCAAACGCCACGCACACTGCAGAATTTACAGTTAGACGCGAAACTTTTCGTGGTGTTTGAGTAGCAGGGAGCCAGCGCCATCTCACTTTAGGTCACACAGAGTTCAGCCTAACGAGATAATTTAGAGCATTGCCTGATGCAAGAATAAAAAAGAAAAGAGGGTTCTGGAAAAGCAGATACAAACAGCAAAAAATGTGTTTTTGCTACAAAAACTTAAGACAACGTTTTTTTGTTATTTGTTTGGTTGGTTTTCTTTGTGTCCTAACTGAACAGATTCCCCCAAAACGACCTTAGTTTATCTCTTACAGCACGTTGAGGAAAAAAAATAACACAGACAGGAGTTGCCCCACTATAGGCCTTCAGAAATCGAATGCAATTTTAGTATCTAAAATCTTTTTGCAGTAAAAATGTCCCCTGTAAATTTGGTAGACGTATTCTACACTTAGGAGCGATTTTACATTTGAAGTTTATCAGGCTCCTCGGCCATTTTTGGTGGAGGCAATGTTTCTAAGCGGCTGTAGGTCTAATATGAGAGTCTCCGTAGGCTTGAGATTGTCTCCCTATTTTACTTGAAATGGATCCTCTACCCCCCTAATGAATCCAAACGCAGCTGGGCATGTCCCACACCGACACCGAGAGCTTTAACCCTAAACTGACCTCAATCTGACACCACCAGATGAAATTTTACCGCACGTTAATGTCATCTTGGGCTTCACTGGATGACTTCCCTTCATGCAGTGCATGCTTATTTTACTCCTCACTGTAAACCAGTCTAAAAAAAAACAACTCCAACAAGAAAACCCCCTTCCCAAGAAAAGTTAGCCCTAATTCCAAACTTAAAAAAAGACAATTGCACCAAAACGCCTATTAACATCCTCCCTGATCGTTTTGGTGTGTAATGTCCGTGTTTGTTTTTGCAGAATTTCTTTTTTTTTTAATCTAATTTGGACATTGACATGCGCACGAGCCGATCTAAATTACATATTAGTTACTTTTATTATTATTTTGAAACTCAACCGCTGAATTCAGTGCTAATATTAACATTTTGATTTTTAACTATTTTTTAAACCCGGTTTGTTCAGAGACCTACTGCATGTGTGTTCCTCGTTCAAAAGACTTCGAATAGCCCCCAAATAAATTAGAATCAATTAAAAATATGAAGCCAGTCCAAAAGGGTGCTCGCGTGCCTGCTCGAGCTCACCTGCCTCTAACGCACCTTCGTCTCCCTGCTTTTACTGCAGCATTTCTTAATACAGAGCATATTCATGCACTTACCATAGTCCTCCTGGAAACGTCATGGGCTTATCTCTGTGTGTATTTGTGTGTATGTGTATGTGTGTGTGTGTGTGTGCGCGCGCGCGCGCTTGCATTTAGTTCATAAGGAGAGATTTGGAGTCGCCAGTTTTTTAAAGCGCAAAGTTGCCCCGTCACCAGAAAGGAAGTGAGAAATATGGAATGAAAAAAGAAAAAGAAAGAGAGGCGGACTCTCTTGCTGCCCGATGCGATGTCCGCAACGACGACCCTCACTTTCTGCTCTTCTCCTCGCGCTGCCCTCCCCCTTTTATGCCAGGAATCGCTGAGAAATCCGCATCTCCGCTGCAAAACGCGCAAAATCGCGTCCCTAAAGAACTTTAGCGCGGACAATTAGGCCGGTGTGTTTATTGACCGCGCGATCCCACTCCTGTGCGAGAGAGTAAAAGCAGACCCCTACTGCAAATTCATTAAAAAGGAAGAAAATAAATAAAATAATTAATAATAAGATTATGGAGCTTCAGACCCAGCCCGAGTGATGTGATCGGCTATCGATAAAGACGATGATGTCACGAGCGCGGTGGTGTGTGTGTGAGTGTGTGTAAGTGTATGTGAGTGTGTGTGTGTGTGTGTGTTGGCACTGATGGTGGCTAAATATTAAAAGGGGATGGGTGACCTCTTTGGATTTTGAGCTCAAAAGGGAGCCTGGTATGAAGGGGGGAGAAAAGGGCCAGCAGCGTTGGAATCGATGGCCCGGGCATCGCTCCTCCTCTAAACTTCAAGCCCCCCCCCCAACATGATTGATGATCGCGAGCCGCTTTGATAATTGACTACTCCCGATGCGAGGCGCCGATTTCCAGCCTGAGATGCGATTGGACGAAAGGACACGTTTAAACACTTTCTCTCTGTGTGTTTAAAAAAATAAAAAGGAAGAAACAAAGACTGTTTTTTCTTGTGTGGGAAAGTTCATTCTACTCCAGAAAGGGGTGTTCAAAAGGCCTTAATAGTCAAACTGATTCAGACTCCTCAGGGAGGGATTGAAATGATCTGTATGGTGACAACAAAAAACAGAATAACGGAGGCCGGTATTTTACACACTGTCTGCTTAAAGATGGCTAAGACTGGCGGAAAAAGTATATTTATATAGTAAACCAAAAAACGTAATTAATTTAAGAATTGTCACCAAAATAGGACGTGTTAACTTTACAAACATGTTGTTATATAAGTCCCTTTAAACGCAAATTGTTTGAGGTTTTTTTTTCTTTTCTTCTTCATTTCTCCTCTGTGTGAAGAGAAGCTCACCCCTGTATAGTTGAAGCTGTCCTCTCTCACTCGCTCTCTCTTCTTTTTTCCTACCCGTTTTCGGGTAAACCCCGCCCCCTGCTTTCCGATTGGCTAGTAGCTCAGCCAGATTACGCACAAGGATCTGCTATTAGCCAATTAAGAGCCAAGAGGGCGGGCTGTGGGCAACCAATCACAGCATGAGAGGGCTGCGGCTTGGCGCAGTGACCACGCCCTCGATGTCAGAGGAGCGCTTGGGACGCCTATACTCAATGCCACCACGGTGTGGGCGGGTTTTGTCGGAATACAGGTGTGACGAACAAACCCCGCCCCTCCTCCAGAACATAGTGGTGGGCGGGGTCGAGGCCAGCGCCACTTCCGGGTTCCGTCATTCCATTCTCCCGCCGATCAGCTCGGCGAAGTGACTCCGTACTATAAGCAAAGCTAGCAGCCAACCTGCCAACACTCGCTGACACTCACTCATCTCAGACCGAGATAGACGAAATATACCGCGGGGGGGGGCGGGTGAAAAAAAACCCCGAAGAGATCCAAATCGCCACTCTTCTTTTTTAATTTCTTCTTTTCTTTTTTTCTTTTTTTCGGCTCTTCTTTCCTTTTTGCGTTCTTTTCTTTCTCTACCTTACCAGTGATCATAAACCAAGACAAGAAAGCGGACCGCAGGCGTTAAAGAAGACGCGGAGTTTTTTGGGGGGGTTGTTGATTTTGTTTTTGTTTTATTGGGATGAAAACGGACTAAAAAAAGATCCATCGTCTCTTGAACATCATCAGGCACCATCATTCATTCATTACCTTGACAACCTCTGGCTTTGATTGACAGCCGGAGTGGCAAAAAGCCATGAGACACGACAGTTTAGTTACATGCGCGTTGTTGATGGCTCGATTGTAACCTTCGGTTTTTTTGGTGGGGGGGGGACTTCACGTTTTTTCTTTTTTGGGGGGGGGACGACAACGAGGAGGACATTTTTTTGCAAAAAAAAGTCTTCCCGATGCCTGTGCTCGGCGTGAACTGTACTGGAGAATAGGAGAATTCACGAAAGGGGGAATCTTACCACTAAATCACTTTCTTACCGGACTGGGATATTAAATATACGACACGTCCAGGAGTTTATTGGAGCGCAGCCTGATGGCGCAGAGGGTAGGTCTGCAATCTCCAACACTCACCTATACAACATACAGCACTATAGGAGGGCCTCGGCGCTGGCGGCTTCTTCCCAATCTGCTGCTGCTGCTGTCTAACGCCGTTTATTTCACTTTTGATTTTTTGTTTTTGTTGTTTTTTGGTTTTTCTTTTTTTGCCTCGCCGCATCTCTCCTTCTGAAGCGGCGTGACAGTCCGTGCCGGGCTCAGCAGCAGCGAGGCTTTACTGACATAGCAACAAAAAGTGGGGGAAAAAGAGAAAACCCAGGGCTTTGCAATGTTTTTGGTAATTACAAATAATTTACACTAAACTTTACGCTCGAGCACACCGGGACGGTTCTTCTTCTACTTCTTTTCCTTCTCATTCTTCTGCTACTTCTTTTACTTCTTCTACTTCTTCTCCTTCTACCTCCCAGTGCCGCGCCGAGAATGGGATTGCTTCTGACCTTACAACCATTCTCATTTTAAACAAAAAAAAAAAAAAACATATTTCAATTTGTTTTTTGGATTTTCTACAGAATTGCCGCTTTCCGTCGTTCGCTCTCAATCTGACTTTGTTGTGTTTTTATTTCAGTACGATGAACTGGCCCATTACGGCGGGATGGACGGGGTGGGAGTTCCAGCGTCCATGTACGGGGACCCCCATGCCCCACGGCCGCTGCCCCAAGTGCACCATCTAAACCACGGGCCGCCGCTGCACGCGAGCCAGCACTACGGCGCCCACGCGCCCCATCCCAATGTCATGCCCACAAGCATGGGCTCGGCGGTCAACGACGTCTTAAAGAGGGATAAAGATCAAATTTACGGGTGAGTGGCATTACTATTATTATTGTTCTCTTCCTCACGCCCACGCTCTTCTTCCCTTTTCTGCCCCGCCGCTACCTTTAGTCCACTTCACCCGAGTCCTGCTCGGAGCATTTTGAAACATTATGCGTTTTATTTTTTTTTATTCAAAGCCAACAACAAGCAATGAAACTACAACCTTGGCCTGACGCTTGTTTTTTTATTTACTGGACAGTCGCAGTGTCTTGAGTCAAGAGCAAATTACACTGTGTTCGGCTAGTGATTGAAAAACTTTTTCTTGTTCAAACTTCAAAAATTAAGATTGAAGACGACGACAAAATTTGAGCTACAGGCGCAATCAGTATAATTGCGGTAAACACATTTGAGGCTGTCACTGCCGTACTCTGGCATTCCGTCTTTAACACCACGAGGCTTTTTTTTTGTATTCGTGTGGTTAGAAAGAAAACAGGACTAAAAGAGAAGTTTGTGAAGTTCGTGGCGCGGAGTGTTAAACACTAATCTGAAACGCAAATGACTGCGTTTGCTAAGAACTGCTGACCTACGGCGGATCAGTGTCTGTTTTCCTCTCTTTTTGTGATTCACCCTCCAATCTACACGTTATCTCTCGGCGTGCGTTAAGTAGCAGTGGTTGCTCGGAAAGGCCAAACTGGAGTTACACTCTAGCTCCAGTGTAAACAAGCAGCTATCGCGTGCCCTCCTGTTTAAAAAGGCACAAACACTTCTCTTTAGGCCAAAACCACAGCTAGGACTGAAGCCTTTCCCCTCTTCCTGCAGTCACCCTCTGTTCCCTCTGCTTGCTCTGGTCTTTGAGAAGTGCGAGCTGGCCACGTGCACTCCCCGCGAGCCCGGGGTGGCGGGCGGCGACGTCTGCTCCTCCGACTCCTTCAACGAGGACATCGCAGTGTTTGCCAAACAGGTCACAACGCACTACTCCCGTGTACTTCTTTCCCTACACAGCCCACTTCCATTCAACCCCATACCACACTAAAAAAGTAAAGAAGCCTAAAAATAGGAAAATACATCATATGTGTAAAAGCCGCTAACATATTTTTTTTGCACAAAAGTGCATGCAAATGTTAATTTATTGCACGTGCTTGTTACAGTGTACACTGATGTTATTTTAGTAATATAACAACAGCAACAACAACAATAATAATAATAATAATAATAATAATAATAATAATAATAATAATAATAATAATAATATCA
The DNA here is from genome assembly GCA_037974605.1 of Nannopetersius ansorgii. Lineage (NCBI taxonomy): Eukaryota > Metazoa > Chordata > Actinopteri > Characiformes > Alestidae > Nannopetersius > Nannopetersius ansorgii. The sequence goes on from JBBPDE010000001.1 coordinate 24,101,150, forward strand.
GTAACAACAACACCAACGATAATAATCATCATTATTGTATAGTGCTATTGTTTTTGTGAATAATATAAATAGCATAAATGTTTTTAAATAACTATTTTGTTTGTGGTGGACTCTTTCAGGTTCGCGCAGAAAAACCTTTATTTTCTTCAAATCCAGAGCTGGACAATCTGGTAAGCCTCGTCCTCGTGGACACTTGTTGTTTTCTAGCATAGTGCGGCGTGCTGTGTCACTCATATTTTGTGACCCCTATTATGTGCAGGTTATCGGGGGTAGTAGGTCCTGTATGGGGAGGGGGAGGTGATGGTGGTTGTGGTACAACAACCACAGCCCAGATGTTGGGCAGGTCTCTAAAGCCGCGGAGGGGTGGCTGGTTGAAGCACGGGGAATCTACCAAAAGCCCCATCTCGATTATCTGAAGTGGACTGTAATTCACTGTTGAGGCGATTTGCTAGAGTGTTGCCCCCTGCGATCAAGCATGTGTCCGCTTAACAGTGCACGAAGGCGTGAATTTTATTAATTTCCCATTCATTGATTTTTATTAGTGCCTTCTGCTATTTAGTAACATTGTAACAACTGTAAATAAAATATATTTTAAATGGCATTTATTGTTAATTTGACGCGTTTTTTATAATTAAAGAAAATATAGCTTTTGTTCTACTAATGTGCACAAACATTAATCAATAAAAAATGTGTTTTTGCTCTTTGCAGATGATACAGGCGATACAAGTATTACGGTTTCACCTTTTGGAATTAGAGAAGGTAATTTCTCCATTTCCTATATTTGGGTAGTGCGGTGAAATAAAAGCATGCAAAGAAAGTGGATCTGATACAATAAAAAAAATTGTTTGTTTAAATATATATACATATATATATTTGTGTGTGTGTGTGTATGTGTGTGTGTGTGTGTGTGTGTGTGTATATATATATATATTATTATTATTATTATTATTATTATTATTATTTATATATGTGTGTGGTGTGTATTTATACATTTTAAAATAAAAATGTGTGTTTAATTTATTGGATCTACTTAACGGCTTTTTACAAAAGGCCCGGCAATTTTCAGACATCTCTAAAATTTTATCACTTTGTCAGCCGTACGTTTTATTACTTTTAGAATAGTTTTAAGTGCAATGAGTGACAGGACTTGTGCGATGTTTGTTCTTTTTTTCCGTCCAACTTGTTGCTCTGGTCTCCTGAGGATAATAAGCACTGCAACAATTTCACTATTGTTTCCCTTCGCCTTGGCCGATCGTGGCCCTTCAGTCTGGACGGACCACGCTGACTTTCCCTCCTGTCCCCTCTCCGCCCTTAGGTGCACGAGCTCTGCGACAACTTCTGCCATCGGTACATCAGCTGTTTGAAAGGGAAAATGCCTATAGATTTAGTTATAGATGAACGGGACGGCAGCTCGAAATCGGACCACGAGGAACTCTCGGGATCTTCCACCAACTTAGCCGATCATGTAAGTAACACGGCCTTAACTCCTCTTTATTATGACACGCCGCTGTCCCGGGACGGTGGGTCCGGGACGTGGGCCGTGTGTTCGCGGGGCTTCACTGGCCTGGAGGAAAAAGCTGTGTGTTGTCTGAGACCTACTTGAAGTTGCCTTGAACTAGCTGTTATTGTCTACCTGGAGGTTGAACTTTGCTTCACCTTTTGCTGTGAGCTGCGCCCTGAACTTCATTTGGGAATTGAAGTTGGGGTTAAAAACAAACAATGATGTATGTTGGTGCAGGAATTTGCGGTTGTAATTTTTGAACGGGTTTTCCATCGCCAGCTTGTTGTTGCATTTGGAGAAATTGCCTGAAATCAAGAATTGCGACCCAAACAGTGAAAAACAGGCATAGTCGGCGACGCAGTGGAGCTGTGTGTCGCTGTCTTAATTGTGACGTGTGTTGAATTGCAGTAATTGTGCATTAAGAAATGTACCCTGCTTTGGTGCAAAAAGTAAAAAAAAAAAAAAAATCCTATACGGACTAAACGTGCCCTGTTCACGGTCACGGCTCGTGTTCCCGGTAGCTCGGTGGCCGCGTTAATGTGTTTAATTGTTGCTTATTGATCGCCTTGCTGTTCCCTCCGCAGTGGCCCGTTTTACGGCCTTTGGGCTCCGCCACTATTTACACGCACCTTGAAGTGCGAGGGTCTTTGCATTTGAAAATCGATAGCGGTGGTTTGAACGTGTTTATTTCTCCGCAGTAAACGCGGCTCTGAAATAAAAAAAAAAAAAAAACGCGATGTGCTTTTTTTTGGTTCTATAATATTAGCTCATAATTAACCAAACCGCACCGAAACACTGCTGGACTGCTCGACATGCTTAACGCGTATCAGCAGCACGAACCTCAAGCCTATTAGGAATGAAAGCAGATTGGAGTTGCTGGGTAAAGTCACTCCGCTGCATCTGCTGGGTCTCTGGCTGGGTTTCTGAGAGTCCCGCTGCTTTGCCGTGACTATTGGAGAGCCACACACACACACACACTTTAACAACACACACACACACACACACACACACACACACACACACACACACACACACACACACACACACACACACACAC
>JBBPDE010000001.1:24124028-24134110 GCA_037974605.1 Nannopetersius ansorgii
AGAGAGAGAGAGAGAGAGAGAGAGAGGGAGAGAGAGAGAGAGAGAGAGAGAGAGAGAGAGAGAGAGAGAGAGAGAGAAAGAGAGAGAGAGATAGAGTGGGGCAGGTGAAAGTGGAGGAAGTTTTTTCATTGACTCAGGCCCGGCCCGGCGCGGAGGGCGGGGGAACTCTTCTCAGTTTGAACTTTATCATAGGCTACGCTTAATCAATACTCTATTGGAAAAAGAATTAATTACTAAAGCAGAATAAAACAGCTGCATTTTAAACCGAGGATTCATCAATTCTGTAATCTCTGGGTTTTCAGCTCAGGTGCCAAGAGGATCATTCTGACTCCATGTAATGAGGAACTGAGGGAGTTTAGCTTTCCCCTGCACCCTTTTTCTCAAACACACACACACACACACACACACACACATTCACACATGAACTCTCACCATGCTCTCCCTCTCCACCGATGGGTGAGGAATTCACAATTGTCTACCCCTCAGCTGTTTGTCATCACTGTAGGCTCTTCATTGCTAAAGCTCTGCCCTGTTCTCGCCTTCCATTAGGTGCCCCCCCCCGCTTACTCCCCTCTTCTCTTCCGCCACATTCCCTTCCTACCGAATTCCTGGGATGGGGAAGGGGTATTAATGTGGAAATCTGTGGTGCTGGGGCCAGTGGAGCGCATTTGTCCCGCTGAGGGAGAGGCGGACATTCCTGAGTGCAGGGACACCCCCGTCACCCCTTCGCGAACCCCCCCCCCCCCTCAAACCCAGAGCAGCAAATTTCAAGGAGGGTTGAGAAAGGGTTATGGGTGATGAATTGGGTTTTTAGTGAGCTCATTAGGAAGCCAAACAGAGTTTAGCCGGCGGAGCGGAGTGGAGTGGGGCCGCCGCGCAGTAATCAGTTCTGCTCGCTTTGTTCCCTGCCTCCAGGACATTTCGGAGCAAAAACTTCATGGCAGTGGGCTGATGAGAGGGGCTGCCGAGCAGAGGCTGCAATCTGATGGTTGACTTGTTGATTTATAAACCTTTTTATAAACCTTTTAATTCATTTGCTCTTCCATCTCCTCTGCCCGGCCCGCACTAATGGTCCGGCTCCTTCCTCTGACGGCGGTGTCCGGCGGGCGTGGTGCAGATTCTGCCTGTAATAACTACAAGGTGTCTCTGGCTCCCGGAGTGAGGGATCGTGTATTTGTTTTAGTTTGAAGTGTAATTGGGGGTAGAGAATCACCATAAATACTGTTATCTGCTGAGTGCTGCTGGAAAGATGTGTAGAATCTAACCCTCAACACTGGGAGTAGGGTGGAGGGGGAGGCCTCTCTCTCGCTCTCGCTGTCTTTGTAGCCTCCTCATTCTCTCTCTTTTCTGAAGAGGACTTTGATATTCCCTTACCAGGGATTAATAAAGCTATATTGCCGTTAGCAGCCGAATCCATGGTTCTTTTCCCTCTGCCTCTGTTTTCTTTTAAAGCTCATTCTCCCTCTCTCTCTCTCTCTCTCTCTCTCTCTCTCAGCTCTTACAGTTTTTCACAGTCCCCCCCCCCTCCTTTATCATTTACAGAGCATATGAATCCTGTTTTGGCGAGAATTTATGTAATTTGCTCCGCTAATTATTGCTGTAATTAACACTTTAATTACCGCAGTGTGAACTGCTCTGCTCCGCGGGTCTCCGCCTCCGCCGACGGAGGGAGAGCACCGAGACACGAGCGCTGAGGCGCGTGGATTCAATCATTATTTGTTTTCCATAATAATACAGCCATCAAAGTGTACAGGGAGAGGGAGAGAGAGAAGCTCTCCTATGTTAGAGATGGAAGAGGCTCTAGATGCCTCTAAGATGATGTTTAAGAGACCGGGCGCACCTCGGTAACCTCTGGGACCAATTAGTACAATTTGGCTGTGGAAAAAAAAAAAACCCTCGGTGAGGAAGAGTGCAGGCTTGTGTGCTTAGTTTAGGGAACGGGGCGGAGTTGTCAGCGAGTCAGTGAGTGTGAAATCTTTGGTCTAGACCCAAGGCCCTTCATTAGGCTCTGATCCCTGTCTCTGGAGCGAAGGGCAGTCATGGGCATCACAACGCCTTTTAGACCCCCCCCCCCCCCAAAAAAAAAGAGTGTAAGGGGTGTGTGTGTGTGTGTGTGTGTGTGTGTGTGTGTGTGTGTGTGTGTGCCGCTGCTCTGCCGTCCTCAGCAATTTATCCCTTTGCCATTCATGCAAATTGGATCCTGACATCTGCAACAGCCTGCCTTTCTCTCTCTCTCTCTCTCTCTCTCTTTTTACTCTTTCTCACAGTCACACATCTTTATTCCATTTCTTTTCATTTGATTGCTTTTTTTTTTTTTTTTTAACTCCAAACGAACTTGGCTGTAGACACACCCCTCCCTTCAGGAGACCCCTCTCATTGGCCCCCGGCAGACACGGGGCGAGTTGTTAGCATTAATAGATTTCAGTGGAGGATCCCACCGCAAAGCCATATCCTTATGTGTCAGGATCATTTTTGCCATCTTGAAACGACACGGTCCAGAGGGACCCTCCTCTTTCTCTTCCCCAAACTGTGGCAGGGACGACTCGGGCCAGGCCGTGTCTTCCAGCGCGAGACGGAAACCTCCGTAATGGGGCGGCGCCGCTCTAAATGAAAGGTTTTGTGACTTATGAAATCATCAGCAGCTCTGAGTGATTAACAGGCTAATGAGTGGAGGAGGGGAGGTGCAGGGAGGGGGGGGGGCAGATGGAAAATCAGGGGCGCAATCAGCAGGCCGGGAGCAGCCATTGTGGGCCTCTCAAAGGCCCTACTTACGATGTAATTAGATAATTGTTGTTACAGGTAGCAGGTTAATTACACTTGTAATTATCCAGCCCAAAGCCTTTGATAATATACAGAGCATCGGCTTCCCCAAACATCAGGGCTATTGGCAGATGATTATCGCTTTGAACCTTTGGCAGAGGGACACTCCTTTCCTTTACTCTCTTTCTCTATTTCCATCTACCTCCTTTACAGAGAAAAGTAGGGGGGGGACTGACTGCTATACTGGAGCTTTCATTCTTGAGTGAAAAGGTAGGCATGACGGGAACACCCCCTTCCAGCCCCGCCTCCTCCTTTCCCACCTTGTCCAGAGCCTGAGAGAAATTTCGGCTGCAGGGTCAGGCGGGCAGTGCCTCAGAGGAGAGATGATAGTTATCTGGAACATTCCTGAGATGGTAGAGAGCTATCTACCTGATAGCAAGGTTGGAGGACCTCATATATGTGTGTGTGTGCGTGTGTGGGGGGGGGTCTGGAGCAGAAGGAGCCCCCCACCATACACAACCCTCCCCATTCACCCAGGACAAAAAGGCATCTCATTAAACCTCCTATTCCACGTCGTTTACAAGCATGTGTTCTTCGGAGCAAGCAAGCAACCAGACATTAGCCGTGGAGCTACAAAAAACAAAACCCGGCAGATAGAGATTAACTCCGAGAGAGGATGCAGCTGTGTGCGAAGGCGAGACTAGTTTATGTGGAGTGGGAGTGGAGGGGGTTGAGTTTTGGTGGCTTGCACTGATTCAGCTGTGTGGAGAAAAAACAGAAGGAAGAGTGTTAGAGCAGCGCCGGCGTTTCACATAGCCGCTAATGACTCCCGCTATCGCACCACCAATTTGTTAGCAGGGCTCAGTGTTTACCAAGCTGTTGTTTTACGGGCTGTTGCTTTTTTTTAAGGAAATAATTGCCATAAAGCGGCAGTCCCTGTGAGCGATGCCCCTCTCTCTCTCTCCGCAACCCCCTCACCTGAGCACGGCTCGAGCCATGGCCCGAACCCGAAGTGTGGAGGGTCAGATTGAGCCTTTGGAGAGTGCTAAACTCGAACCCAGGAAATGAGTGTGTGTGTTTTTGTGAGTGTGGCGTGAGTATCTGTGTGTGCGAGTGTGCGATGAGGCCTGCTGGAGTGTGAATGGAAGTGCTCTGTGTCAGGAACATGTGGTCCGGGTGCCGGCGTGAATCCTGAGTAAATAAAAAAAAAAAGAGGGGGGTAGCGGCGGACAAAAGAGGGAGAAGCCCCTGCCCCGGCCCACATTGGCAGTCATTTGAGCCCTTGAATGTGCTAAACGCTGCTTATGCCGGCTGAAAAGTTGAGGAGAAAAGGAGGGAAAAAGAGGCTTAAAATCCCTCTTTTTTCCTTTTCTCTGGGAGGGAGCTGTGAGGGAGAAAGGAGGAGGTGGAGGTGGAGGTGGGGGGGCAACAGGGGCAGCGCTGCAGGCCAAGGTGAGGAGGACGGGACGGGGCCTGTGTTGTTCTCCCTCTCTCTTTGAGGGTGAAGACTGTGGCCTGGGTCACTGCACTCCACCCTGCACCCCTCTGCTTTAAACACTGAGTGCAATACCCCCCTCTCGTTTTTCTGCTCAACATGGAAGAGTCTTGGTGAACATGCCTGAGCGGCCGGTGGGGGGGCTTGGGCGGGGGGGGGGCTGTAATTAGTCACTTTAAGCACAGCCTCTGGAAGCCACTGCCTTCACATTCATGCTCCATTACCCTGAAACAAACGCCCAAGCCAACCGAAACGCAAATCCACTGCTAAGTCACTCCACAAAGACAAACACCCTGAAAAAAAAGGTTCCTCAAGGGTTCTTTGGTAAAGGAAACGGCATTATTTAGGACCGTGACCATTCAAAGACCCAATGGTTCTTTGCCTGGCTTAAAGAACGGCTAAAATAGCACCAGATTCGCTGTTGTTCTAAACCAAAGAACATTTTTGTGGTATTATACGAATCTTTATTGATAAAAGTGAAGATCTCCAAGAGCAGGGCTGGTATCTGGAATGTAGATACTTGTACACTTTAAAAAGCTACAAAAACAGTCATGAAAGAACCACTTCTCTTTCCCAACGAACCAGTGAACGGATGACTCTTTGATCATATTTGTAAATGTGATGCGTGAAGAACCCTTTTAAATATCAAAGAACCTCCATACGATGTGTAGAAACATTTTACATTTCCTAAATGATTTAGTATTGAGAACAACTGGAGACCTGCTGTTGACCTGTTTCGCCAAAAACGTGGCTCACAATGAGAACAAATGCATTGTTTGCAAATGAAAATCACAATTTCATCTCTTCAGAAATCCGAAACACAACGTATGGACCTTACGCGGCTTTCCCGCTCTGCATTTCAAAAGCGAAACCTTGTAACATCTCCGCACTGGTGGCACCCAGGGCTTTTGCGATGGGAGTTCGGGATGTTCTAGATCAGTGCTGTTTGACACTCCCAGTGCAGTGCCTTTAGCATGAGCGCTCCCCCCTGAGCGTACCGTGCCCCCTAGCAATGGAGCCAACACACTCATATCCGCGGGTCTCATTTGTAGCATCCTGCAGGCAAACAGAGCCTGTAGGATACGCACTCTTCTCGGTATCCAGGACACACGCTCTGGCGTGCCTCACCGGCCTGTATATCCGCGGGCAGACAGCGCATCACCACCACGTTCCCCCAAATTTCTGTTAATGTTATATTTACTGACATCCTGGACTTTTAATGAGCGCCGGGCAGAAAGCATTAGCACACAGGCAAACGAGGAGCTGCATGTTTAATAACCAGCCTTTGGTGATGTGAGACTATTTGAACAGAGTTCACTTATTTATTCATCTGGCTATTACCAAAGTTGCCTCGCTAACATGAGGCCGCCTGATCTAAGGTCAGCCGCGTTCTGGCTGTTCGTGCATACAGAAACCAGAGTGTTTACGTTGGGGGGTGCTTTTTCCTCCGAAGAGATGGAGTGAGGATGAGAAAGGGGGAAATGAAGAAAGAGAGAGATAGGGCCTGCCTCTTTTTTTCATCCTCCAAGGGCGCTGCTTTTCCAAAAGTGCCTGAGGCTACACTCCAGCACCTCTCCTCCCCGAGGCCTTTCGCCTGCCTCCTAATAGCCATCCCCCATCTGTGTCACACGGGCAGATGATGGGACGCTTCCCCTTCCCTTTTTTTCCCCCCACTCTCTCCTTCCCTCGCTCCTTCTCTTTCTTTTTTTGCGGAGTGCACATCCACACAGGTTAAAATGCCAGAGTTGCCAGGGAACAGTCAGAAGCCATTAGCGTTTGGGACAATTTGCCCTGCAGCGCTCCTTCCCTGGCTCCTAAGAAAGGAGTGGGGGCGGATGTAAATCACTAGCTCGCCTTTAGATGTAATGAGGGTGTGCAAGTTTCCCCCTCTTCTTTTCTTTTCTCTTTCTTTCTTTCTTTCTTTCTTTCTTGCTTGCTTTCTTCCTTCCTTCCTTTTCTTGCTTGATTTCTCATCTTCCACGTCTCTCTACTTCCACACAACTGGAGTTGCATCATTTCTTTTCCACTGATTTCCACCACTTTGACTTGCCTTCATGTCTTGCTCTGCCATCTGTGAACATATTAGACTCTCCAACAAAGAAAAAAAAAGGTTTCTAAACAGGTCTTGACTCGGGTGTAAGGCTCTTCGGGGGGAAAAAAAAACTGCTCTAGAACCCTATGCGGATGTTCTTACATATATATGCATAAATAGCTTATTTACAGGAACGATCCTGGGCCTTTAAGATACCAAAAGTGGGGCACCCTTTGGATCCTTTTATTTTGTGCAAACTCGTAGTATGGATGTCAAATGGGTGTATAACTGTAGCTGGGAATCAGGCTGCTCAGTGTGTAACACACTGTGTGTGTGTGTGTGTGTGAGAGAGAGAGAGAGAGAGAGAGAGAGAGAAGCTGAAAGCCTGGGAGTCTGATTTCACCCTGCTGGGGAGGCAGGCTGAGCCTACTGGAGCGGCCAGAGCTGGAGGGTAATGAAGTGACAGGTCAGTCTGTAAATACGCACGGGTCGGTCTGGCCCCGATGAGGGGGAGGCTATCGCATTGCAGTGAAAATGGAAACGCCAATAAAATTAATCTGCCAGCCTCTCTGGCCAGGGCCACTCAGCCTCGGCCGCGTCTGGAGTCCACCAGGGCGACCGTGTGGCTGACAGCAGGGGCGGCTTATGACACCACCAAAACAACACAAGTGTGTACTCTTAGACCCAAAAACGACATGTGTACCACGCCCCCCCCCCCCCCAAACCCACACACTCACACACACCAGTGCACGCCACTCCCCTCCTCCGATGATGTTATTATTATTGAAGTGGAGAGCAAACTGGAGAATTAGCACGCCGCCTGGGTCGCATTTCTCAGGAAGCCACACACGGTCAGGCAGAGGCTACGGCTCAGCTTCAGTTTATTGTTTTAGGCTTCCCTGAACAAGGGCTTTTACTTAGCCTGGGATTTATGGCATTTGCTGCTAATGAATGCCCATTCTACAATTACAGCACTCCCAGCCTCCGTCCACTATTCCCACGTGTGTGTGTGTGTGTGTGTGTGTGTGTGTGTGTGTGTGTGTGTGTGTGTGTGTGTGTGTTTGTGTATGTGTGTTTGTGTGTGTGTGTGTGTGTGTATATATGCGTGTGTGTGTGTGTGTATATATATGCGTGTGTGTGTATATATATGCGTGTGTGTGTGTATATATGCGTGTGTGTGTGTGTGTATATGTATGTGTGTGTGTGTTTGTGTGTGTTTGTGTGTGTGTGTGTCTGTGTTTGTGAGTGTGTGTTTGTGAGTGTGTGTGTGACAGAGAGAGAGAGAGAGAGCGCGCGCGGTTGGAGCGTGTCCATAGAGAGATAATGGAGATGACACCAGGCGGAGTGTTGGCGTCAGGGAAGCGGCAGATTGGCGGAGGAGGCGGGCGGGAGGGTGTGTGAGGAGAGTAAGGGCTACAGGAAGCGTATTAGAGTACTTAGGGCTGCGGCCCAGGCTTTGATCCACAGCCCCACACCCGGATCTGATTACTCCTTCCTCCTCCTCATGCCACTAGAGCTGCCTGCCGCCACCTCCATCATAGTGCTTTCGTAAAGCTGCACACACACACTCTCATGCTCGTATTTCATTATTTTTTTAATATGAAGAGCACCATTAGTTTCTGGCATAAAAAAAGAAAAGTTTGTTCAGTTTGTTGGAAATATTACACAGTTTCCAGCTGTGTTTTTTCGCTGCACATCATTTAGTTTTCAGGAGACACTAAAAACTTAAACTTGAAATGTCCCAAAGTCTAGAGTAACTGAAGACATTGTTTCATTTCAGTGTAACATTGACAATACAGTCTACACATCTGAAACTGTTCGGGGGGGGTCTATAATAGGTAATGCTACTCCTCCCCAGATGGAGTCATTGAATTCGCATGTAATACTTTGCATGGATTTGATGTTTGAGGAAATGATTGTGGGGAAACTGTTTGCTGTTGTGATTTCATAACTAGTGGTTTTAATTCTTTTTCTCTCTCTCTATTTTTATTTGTGAAGATGGAAGACTTGAACTTCCCTGAAATCAAGCGCAAGAAGGCCCAAGAAAAAACTGAAGACAAGAAGGAGTTCAAAGGCCTCTTTGAGTCAGACAGCGATGACTCAGACTCTGATGACCTAATGCGCAAGCTTAAAGGTAACAGTTTGATCATGGTTTGTTTTAACTCGTATTCTAATGCTGAGCTGTATTTTAAATGTATAGAAGTTCAAATATATCTGTCTGTCTTTCTGTCTCTCTGTCTATTGTCAGTGTATGATCAAGCCAGGGAACAGTCTGGTGTTTGTTTTTACCCTTTAAAGAAAGTAGTTGTAATTTAAGGGTGGCCAACATGGCAAAACTATATTAATGTGTGGTACTTGAAATTTCATAATACATGACATTCTCAGCCATGACGTCTCTAGTGAATAACAATGATTACCTCCTTACAGTGCTGCCTGTTAAGGGGTGGGATATATTAGGCAGCAAGTGAACAGTCAGTACCTGAAGTTGATGTGTTGGAGGCAGGAAAATGGGCAACTGCATCTGTGTGGATAAATGGATCTGAGCGCTTTTGAAAATGGCTAAATTGTGATAGTTAGACGGCTGGGTCAGAGCATTGTGAGGGATTCCCAGTCTGCAGTGGTTGAAATCTACCAAAAGAGATCCAGGGAAGGGCAATCAGTGAACTGTTGACGGGGTAATGGGTACCTATGGTTCAATGATGGGCGAGGGAAGTGAAGGTTAGACTGCCTGGTCCAACCCCACAGAAGAGCTTCTGTAGTACAAATTGCACACTGCAAAGAAGGTTCAGGAATAGTTGGAGGAACATTTCAAAGAGTTCAAGGTGTTGGCCTGATCTCAAAATGTCAGTCCAATTGAGCATCTGGGGGCAAACTAGTCTGATCCATGGAGGCCCCAGCTCTTTACAGGCATAAGGATCTGCTGCTAACATCTTGGTGCCAGATACCACAGCGCACCTTCAGAGGTCTTGTGGAGTCTGTGCCCTCACAGGCCAGAGCTGTTTTGCTTGCATGAGCGGGGGCTACACAATATTAGGTGGTTTTTGGATCATGGATCAAACTGGAGCTTTCTGTATGGCAACATATTTACTTTTACTTCATAAAAGGACGCACAAACGCTGCCTTCTTTATTGAGTTCACTTTGACAGTTTTGTATAGTTTTGATAGGTTGTAAGGAGCGAAGTATATTCCTGTTCATGTGTTTGCTTGCTGAAAACAGCAGTTTATGAACCAAAATAAAGTGTGTTGACTTAATTAGATCTTCACACAGCAAAATAAATGTAACATAGCATTCAGAAATCACATAAGGAGATTAGACTTCAAAGCAGGAATAGCCTGTTATTTTACATTTACTGAAACATCTCTGTGTGTAAAGACATGTGCTCCATGTCTTTACTCCCGCTCTCTGCAGTGCCAGTCTTCGTCACTGGGAGGCTGTAGTCCATTGCACTGCAGTCTTCCTGATCAAGAACTTTTAAAAGGCTAGTTTTAGGACAGATAAAACTAGATTTTGTAGTATAGCAAGATTTTTCTGATCAAATTGGACTTAAATTAAAAAACAATATTGAGGTAATTGTCTCAATGCTTTCATTTCATCCGCTGCTAATCTCTAAGAATTCTTTTCTCATTTGCTGTGACATAAGAGAAGAAGTTCCACCAATATCAAGCTTCAGACATGAGAAATATTTTCCATCTTTTCAGTGTGTGTCCAGCCTCTCCTCTGGGCGTGTGTGTGTGTGTGTGTGTGTGTGTGTGTGTGTGTGTGTGTGTGTGTGTGTGTGTGTGTGTGTGTGTGTG
>JBBPDE010000001.1:24134210-24154210 GCA_037974605.1 Nannopetersius ansorgii
TGTTTTTTTTTTTTTTACTTTTCTTTTTCTCCCCCCCCCCCCCCCCCCCCCCTTTTTTAATGTTATTAGTTCAAATATTTATGCGAGATTATGGCTTGTATAGGTGCGCGTGATTGATGCCTCCCCAAAAACAGGAAGACATGCAAGTCTGAATTTTCAGAATGTCGGGGTCCTGCGATGCCTTAGTGGAGGAGTTTTTCAGATACATAATTTAGATGCCCTCAAGGAAGGCTTTCAAGGCATTCTCGCCCGAGGGCAAGAAAAAATAACTATGACTGTTAAAAGTAAATCATTTTTGCTAATGCACAATTAATGGCGAAAGAGGAGGAGAGAGAGAAAGGCGAGGGCCTGGGACTGGAACTTGGGTTGAAAAGGAAGCTGGCCTGCCTTGATATGCGCATGTTTCCTGCCCAGATCACACGCTGATGGACATTAATGCAGCACGAAGCCGCCGTGGCCCCTGTCATGCAAATGAGCCCGGCCAGGAGGGGGGGAGGGGGAGGGGCCTTGGGGAGAGAGAGAGATGGACTGCGGTCCATTATGTGCGTCCATGTGCAACAATGAAGCATCCTCCTCATTCTGCCACTACTGTACTGTAGTCCCAACGAAGCCCCTCCAGTTCAGTGGGTTTGTTTGTGTCTTTATCTGTATGTATGGCCCTTATCCTCCTAAAGGGAAAAAAAAAACAGACAGTACATTATGTCAAGCGTGCCACTATAATTGAATTAATGACCTGACCTCCAGTCCATAACTAGGCGAAGTTGTCTTTCGAGATGTGTTTTTTTTTTCCTTGTCTTATTTTTTGCCTCCTAGGAGAAATGAGAGTAGAGTTCCTTATTTCGTGGTCAGACGAAAACACATGCAGTGAACAGCCATTCATGAGTGTGGTCAGATTACAGTTCGAGTGTCAATAAGTGTGTGTGTGTGTGTGTGTGTCCGGTGTGTGTGTGAGATTGCATGACATGTGTCTAGTTTCTAAAGATTTCTCGTTTTGACCAGGAGACGGCTTAGACAACAGCGTGGCCTCGCCTGGCACAGGTGACGACGACGACCCAGACAAGGACAAAAAGAGGCAGAAAAAACGCGGCATCTTCCCCAAGGTGGCTACCAACATCATGCGAGCGTGGCTGTTCCAGCACCTCACAGTAAGTGTTGTCTCTTTTACACACATACACAGAACACACACACACACACACACACACACACACACACACACACACACACACATATGTGTGCTCTCTTTAAACGCATTGACTTTCACGCTTCTATGAACCCATGCAAACACCAAAAACACTCTCAGATAAAGTCATCTGCACACTAAGAATCACAGCATCTGCAAATACACCAGAGGAGTTCTGCAGATTGGAACTTGACGTTTGATGGACACATGTCAGTTGCCCTGTTGAGTCAACACAATCAGTCAAGAATGGACTCAGATCAAACAATGGCACCAATACACATTACGAGGACTTGCTCTCTTCTTCTTCTTCTTCACAAGTCGCTCCTTACTGTCAGAACAAGACCTTGGAAAAAGTGGCACCATGTTACAGTAATACAAATCTTACTAAAGATTTAAAAATGGGTCAATAGCGTAATTATGTCGTTAATAGAATCATTAACAAGCAGTTATGCTACGTAAATGAAAACAGTGACCTGTCGCTTTAGTCTTAATTTACTTTATCACACACCGGTACTCATAAAGCAGCACCATGTTGCCCTTTAATTAGTGCATTTTACCTGGTAATGAATAATTTCCAAAGCCAATGACCTGATTTTAATCCATTTGTGGACACTTTGTGCAGGCAGTCTCATTCTAAAGTGGTGCAGCGGAGTCACCGTTAGATTTTTACTCAATTTAATGCACAGCTGGTGTTTTTAAATGTGAAAAAAAGGAAAAATCGAGACACGACAGCAGCGAACTGCAGCTATTTTTTCCCAATATCTCGTTACTTTTCACGCTGCGGCTGAGTAGAGCCGCAAAAAAACCTCCTGCTCCGCCGATGAAGAAACAGAGAGTGATAGATTTCTCAGACCGGACTGAACACATTTTGCCGTCCAATCAAACAGGAATAAATGAGGGAGCCGAATGCCATTAACATTTAATGTCCCTTTGTATTTACAGCAAATGGTGTGTCTTTTGTTGTGAGGATGCAAAAGCTCTGCTTGTTTTGCTGTGTTAATTTGGGAGAGAGATCAATCTGGATACAGTAGCTGGAAACGCTCCCTCCCCCCCCCCCCCCCCCTGACTGGAGGAGTGAGGAGGGGCTCCTTTGATTGCTTCTAGAACCGTGTTTGCTTTCTCCTCTTCACTAAACAGCTCTCTCAGCCTCAGACAACATATACTCACACTGCAGCAAACAATCATGCTTACTTTCCATCAGATTAAATATTTAAAGGACGCATCACAGAATTGCTGTGTGTGTGTGTGTGTGTGAGAGAGAGAGAGGGAGAGAGAGAGAAAGAGAAGAAAGAGTGCCTCTGAGATGCTGCAAGTAGTCCTGGGAGTGTGTGGGTTGTCAGGGTAAGTTGGTGGAGGGGGGGGGGTGGGGGGGTGTAGCAAGGGGCCAGAGACGGTCGTGTTCCGTTGCCCTCCTTGATGTCGGGACATTATCAGAGGCTCAAGCTGTATTGATCTGGACAGAGCGGGTTGGGTTACATGCGACCCTTCTCCTGAGCACGTGGCTACATATGGGGCAGCAAAGGAAGCCGAGTATGTATGTCTGCATGCAGTGCTGTGCAAAGGTCTAAGGTTCTTGTTCAGACTAGGCGAACAGTGAGCGACTTTCTGTCAGCAAATTCACAAGTTCACATTAGAACAGATGTAAATAAACAAGAAAATGTAGCATTTTTGCATTAAAATGTAGCATTTTTATGCATACCTTTTTTTTTTTGAGCTGGTTAGAAGAACACAGGTTCGGTTCCAGATTTGGCCTCTGTGCTTTCAGCCTTCAGCAGCTTCTGATTTAATTTTACGAAGGTTCTGATTGAGCTGAACCCGGTATTTGAGGCGTTTCATGAGAACTGCAGTATAATGCCGGGCTTACATCAGGAGTAAAATACATAAAAAACATTATTCACCGTATAATTTGTTTTTGTTCTAGTATCAGTCATTAAACACACTGTGCAGCTAAATAGGTTTTAAATGTAATTTTCTCGGGTGTCCAAGACTTTCGCACGGTACTGTATGTGCGTGAGTGTTAAGAGAGAAAGGGAGAGGCCCAATGGCTTGTGATGTGTACGCTACAGAAGGTCAGATGGCCTCGGTGGCCGTGCTGGCTGCATCACCCCCTGCGCAGGAGCCCAGCCCCAGCCCTGATTACCTAACCAAAAGCCCAAATAATGAGGCCGTGCAAATACAGCCTAATTGAAAGGGCTGTAAATCCATTACATATTGGTCAGGGATAATCAGGAGCGGTTTAATCACTTTTTCTCTATTCAGGAGCACTGAAGCTGCAACAGCAGAGCCCTGAACCTTGCCATGTGCTTATTATTCCCATCATTATCAAAATGACTTCACAGCTGTTCACAGCTACATCTCCCCGGCTGGAGGTTTCAGCAAATCGGCAAAACATTTTTTTCTCTCATTTGAGCGCGAGTATTAGGGAGAGACAACATCACAGGGATTTTCTTTTCTCTAATATTTTGCCCTGTCTGCCTCTCAGATCCAAGTTGAGGAGTGGGAAGAAAAATCTTGAACGTAGAGGCCTCCTCTGAGCCACCTACCACAGTGGGTTTTTTTTTTTTTTTTAAAGCACACACGCCTCCTGGTTAATTTACTTGGCTCACACCAAGCAGAAATTTCTTGCTTTATTGAGGGATCATTAGGCGTCTTTCCTGGCGACTCAAGGAATGCCTATTGTGGGCTCCTCTCGGCTCTAGCGCTTGTGCTGTAAAAGGGGAGGCCAATTCACAGAGAACTGTACAGCCTTTTCCACCAATTTTCTTTAGAATTGTTTTAAAATAGCAGTGAATGAGACGAGGGAGAGGGAAAGAGAGAGAAAGAAATGAAAGAAAGGGAGAGAGAGAATAAAGCCCAATAGATTAAGCCTAGGAGTAGATTTTTTTTTTTTTTATTCACGCAAGTGCAGCTTTCAAGCCCCCATTTTCTGCTTCTTTTGGAAGCTCTCCTGCTTTTTACATGTTTTCTTCCACTTTTATTGGACTCTTTTGTGAAAACCCCTGGTTGGAGTTGTACAAGCAATAATCCGTCCCTTTTAACCTACCTTTATAGTTTTTTCCCTCTGCAAAAAGGGGCCCTAATTGAATTATCCTCTACTACTAACTGCAGCCTCTATACAATTGCTTACTCTCTCTCTCTCTCTCTCTCTCTCTCTCTCTCTCTCTCACACACACACACACACGTACACACACACTGCATAAGCATGCCACACACTAACACATCCAAGTCTTTTTTACTTTAATTTGTTAAGCAAATGTATTTCCCATTTCAGGATGCGTTTGTGCAAGAGAGAATTCTTGGGGACTTTGGCCCCTGAATGGCCCATTGGGGCATTCTTGCATTCAGGCATTCATTAGGGAGGGCAGAATGAAAGGAGCAGGGTTGTATTTTCTCAAATGCTCGGGCCAGCATGGAGCTACTCTTCCATGAGCTCCAGGGGTCTCTCTACATATGTTCTCAACATCCAGCCATTGTCACCTCTTCTGAAAAGCTCAAAAGGACAGCCCCCCCACCCCCAGGTCCTCGCACGGAAAAACAACACAGGCCAACAGTAACAATTGTTGGCTTTTGGATTCAGTATAACAAAATCGATGGCCCTCCCCTCTCCAGCCTCCCTTGCCCACTTTGACCCCACACTTTCATGGGAGAAATCTCACTGAGCCTTTCTCCATTACCATTGTCTCCGGGTAAAAGGGCCGCTTCAATTGGCACCCACCAACAGCTCCCCGAGGGATGGGAAAGATGCCTGGGATTCAGGGAAAAGTCCCACAGCATCTTCGGCCATGAATGCAAGGCCCGAGTGATGCGATGTTATTCTGCCTAATGCGAACTCATATAACGCGCACCAGCGCATGAGCAGGCCTCTTTCAGGGCCTGTGTGATCTCCGGAGCCGAGATCAGCTGGAGGAACCTGGCACGGCAGGCCCCAGGACGGTTTCTCTTTCCTTCCAGCCTTTCTGGATGTTTTCCAGTGCCATTAGGAAAAGGGGGGAATTCCCAGCCTGCTGCCATAAGTCTTCCCATACTGCCCGGGAGTTAATGTTATCAGAAAGGTAAACTTCTCAGCAGGACGGATTCCTCTAGGGTCGGCCGGGCATTCGGTGATACATGAGGGGAAGGGAAGACTTGAAAAAAGATACGCAGAAAGTTACTAGAAAGGGCAGAAATCGAGAAGAAAAGGGAAAGAGTTCGTGCTCGGAAGGCCCAGGGGGGCCCCAGTATGTAGTAGAAGGGCTACTCTGAATTCTCTCAATTAGCCTGTTGGCGCCCCCATCCTCCCTCCTTCAGAGCAGTCCTCGCGCCCCTGTAAAGACAAGGGTCGGCCCGACAATGAAAACAGGAAGCACTCAGATACAAAGATACCACTCCAGGCCTGGCCTGTCTTTTCACTAACGTAAACCTTCAAACACCAGTGAAAATAAATAGGCCCCTTTGAGCAGACCAGGCCCAGTGCTGAGTGGATTTGTACAAGAGGCTGGAGTT
This sequence comes from Nannopetersius ansorgii, assembly GCA_037974605.1. Classification (NCBI taxonomy): domain Eukaryota; kingdom Metazoa; phylum Chordata; class Actinopteri; order Characiformes; family Alestidae; genus Nannopetersius; species Nannopetersius ansorgii. The sequence continues at coordinate 24,139,873 of JBBPDE010000001.1, forward strand.
GGTCAGATCGGGAAAGTTAGCATGCACTCTCCCTTTCTCTCTCTCTCTTGCACTCTCTCTCTCTCTCTCTCTCTCTCTCTCTGAGATCAAACCTCTCAGGTTCTATGCCAGGCTGCCTCCTGGCCAGCCTGTTTAGGAAGTGCTGCTAAGCTGCAAAGCCAGGTGTATTGCTCCCCTGGGCTCACTGAAAGAAGCCTGATAGGTCCCATGACCATTTTGGAGGTCCTAGGAAGAACCTTACAACAAATTAACATGGCCTTATATGGTCTAGTGATACGGGGTTCATTTTCAGCCTTTAACTTCCATCTTGTGGCGCAGCCGTTAGCAGCAGGCGCGGATCGTTAGTGCCCGAAAGACTGTCCGAGGATGAATTATTGAACAGCACTTGGCGTGCATTTCTGAAAGCGCAAAGTGTTTGTAATTAGATGTAGCATTCATGTCATTATGATTAAAATAGGTTCGCCCCACACACACGTATGCTGGCGGCAGTGATCTGATGAGAGAAAGTACCTGATTTTCATCTCTAGCGCTGCTAGCTGATCGAGAGCCAGCCCTGGAGACCCGGGGCTGCAGCATTCACTGCCCCCTAAGGAACATTAATTGCCATGGTAACCTAGTGTCACCTCTAGGTCACTCCCTAGGAGACTGTTTTTAAAAGGTCCTTTGAAAATTAACAGATAAACAAATAAACAGGCTTAGCCAATAATAGGGGTGCATGGCTGCCCACTTCTGCTAAAGGATGTTTGTTCCAGATGACAAACACTAGAGAAGCTCCAGTAGTAGACTAAACATTTAGCTCTGCACTGTCTTTGCCTGTTTGTGTCCACCTAATCCACGTGTATTGTTCCATCTCTTCTGACATTAAGCTGCTGGGGAACATCTGCTAACAGTTTTAAGGGCTAGGCACACACACACACACACACACATACACATACATAGACTTCCACTGACTCTCTGTGAACCTGTTCCTTTCCAAAATGTTCTTTTCCTTGGATCCAAAAGCCTCGATTCCATGTAGTCCGTTGTTTTGTCTTAAGCTGGAGGTGGGGTGAGGTGGGAATGGTGGTGGGGGTTAGGGTGCAGTAGGGTCAGAGGGGTGCAGGGCTGAAGGAGGCCCACACACTAATCTGTCATGTGCTCATTTGCCTCCCAGCCCTGAAGTCAGCTCTCCACTCACCCGTGGCAACCCAGGCAACAGTTTGGTTCCACACCAGAGCCATGTGTGTTTGTGCGAGCCTGTACGTCTCTGGGGTTGTTTACGTTTGTAGCTCTCTTCTAGGGAACCTAATTATGCATGCGTTGGTGTTTATGAGTTGGTTATGAGGGGCTTTCGAGCAGCCAAACTAATTGTCAGCAGGAGTTGGAGAGTGGCTGTGTTTTTTGAAGTTTGCTGGAGTGTGGGCTAATTGCCGAAGGGGCAGGTCTGGTCCAGGCCTTTGTCAGAGAGTGTGTTCTCGTACGGGCCGCTCGACGGCCCTGTAACGAGGACGCAAGTCGTCCCTGTCTGCCATCTGTTCTCCTGTTCCCTTGTTCTCACACTGAGCTGTAAACCCGTGAGCTAAGACTAGGCCCACTGATAAACACACACTCTTTTATGAGTTAGAGTGCCGTGACAATCAAAACACGAAGCTGAAAGAACAGTCGTCACATCCAGCCGGAATTATGAAAAGCAATTGTCCTCGAGAAGTCGGCCGTTGTCCCCGTCTGCCGTTTGCCCTTTAGCAGGAGAAGCTTTTTTCACTAGAAGGGGGGAAACGAGTGCTGAAAGTTAAGACGTCCATATCAAGTGTCTACTCTTTTCTTGTGGGCTGTATAATTATATGTGAAGCCACATCAACCTCTGCATCTCCTGTCAAAGGCCTTAACAGTAATTCCAGGGTGAATGTGTGTGTGTCACAGAGCAGTGACTGACAAAGCCTTGTTTACAGTATGCCTGCCATAAGCCTCCAGCAGCCTTGAGTGTCACAGCAGCATTACAGTGAAATGGCCATCAAATATTTCACTTTGCCCTCTAATCCTGCTCTGCCTTAGTTTCCCTTCAAAAGGGCTGGTGCAACTATAGCACTTGTACCTAAAAAGAAACCCTCAAGTGTGGTTAAGAGACAAGTGCAAAGCAAAGGGAGCATTCCCCCGGCTCTGAGTGATATTTCCTTTCCCCATGTATACACTTTCATGCTTTTTCTTTCCGTAAGGAAACGTAATTGTATGGACAATTTGCAGCTGCTTGTTAGGTCTCTCTTTGTGTTCGCCACCGTTAGCCCGATGCTAATGCCTCACTGCTTGTTATTTAATGAAGCGGCATAAATGAAAGCTCTCACTAAATGCTACAATCAATTTGTGCTGTTAGAGCTTCTCAAGCTCCATAGTAGTGGCCAGGCACAGAATAACTCAGACACACTGTGTCTCTCTCTCGGTGCTGACCTCTGGATGAGGGAACTGAATGCTAAAACATGCTATTGCCAGTTGTGTCGGCCGTGCTTGGCTGGTGGAGCATTCCACAGGGGCGCTGAAGCCGAGCGACTCGCCACGCAGAGGTGAGTGCATCTCCTCCGACCGAAAGAGAAGCCAAACAGAGCAGAGAGCATAGCGAGCAGCGCAGTCAGATTTATAAACTCCAGACCTCACTGGAGACTCCTCCAGCAGCCCACGCTTCAGCGGCAGGAGGCCCCAAACGTGCAACCCCCAGTCAGCCATCTACAGCAACAGCACTGGCCCACGAGCTCTGAGAAAGACCTGGCCCTCCACTTCACCAAACAACATTGGAGTGATGTAATGGACCGCGGGGGGCAGCGTGAGATAAACGCTCATGTGCAAAGGCAAAAAGCTGGCTGAAGACTTTAGGGGCCAGCTGAGTATGTTCTCTGCCCTGACATTGTTTTTGCACGGATTTCCCCCTCATGGCTGAATGTGGAGCATGGCGCGGTTTAAAATAGTGTCTGTCCGTCTCGCCCTCTCTCCCGTGCCTCCTACCCCCCCCCCTTCCTCTCCTCCAGACCCCCCTCTCCTCTCTGTCCCCCCGTGCAGTGCCAGAGGGGTTAGTGGGGCTGGACCCCAGCAGGCCGTGGGCCGGCCAGGGCATTAATCAGTGCGGTGGCTCTGGATCTGAGGAGTGGCCCTGGGAGATGGCCTTATGTGCTGCAGGCCTCCACACAGCCCAGCCCCTTTGATATTCAGCTCACACCAGGAGAGGGGAAATGCAGGGGGAAAAGAAACAGCACAAACATGGAAGTAGCAAACCAGGCAAAAGGGGGGGGGGGGGTGAAAAGGGGTGGGGGGCAGTGAGGATGGAGGGGGGAGCGCAGAGCAGAAATCAAAAACAGACTGTTTCTCTGTTTGGTTTGTCATGGGACCCAGGCTCTGACTGAATCCCACTGCTGCCATTTTGTTGTGTGATTCCGCCCCCCCCCCCTCCCTCTTTTTACTGCTTTTGTTTTGGCTTCTCCTTATTGCAGGATTGAAGCTCCTCACTGTGGGGGCCCACTCACCTACTTCCCCCCCCTGAGCTTTACCTCTCTCTGGCTTTGTCATCTGACAATGAGGCTAAAGCACTCTGACTATGGAATATCATTTCGGATCTCCACGTAGATATCAAAGGGGGCAATAAAGTGGCCCAATTTGTTGTGGTTGCTGTGCCGCCAGCCAAGACACAGGCATGCTGAAACCTTCCCTTACCCACCGCTCCTGTACCACAACACCATTTCCCAGCTAAGAGGTGCCTGAGGTCCTACATGACTTCTGGAACCCAGTCCTCACCAGCTTTACTATGCAAGTCCTTAGCAGAGCTTCCCCAGTGGCTGTAATCCAAGCGTGTACGGCTACACAGATGAATGCATTCGATGGTGTCCTATATCAAAAATACTCACACAGGAGGTGCAAGGAAAAAGGAATGAAAAAAGAAAATCAAATGAACCCAAATCTGAGTGGAGCAGGCTTTGGCTCCAGATGTGAATCTGTGTGAATATTGATCGTTGCGCGAAAGTCCCTATATCCCCAGGGCTGCTGCGGTTCACACACAAAAAAAGCTCCTTCTAAAGCTCACAAACCAAGCTGCTATAATGATTTAGATAAAGAGGCCTGGCGCGACACGGCGAGCTTCGGCAGCCAGAACCACCTCCCTGCTTCTCCTCCTCTTCCTCCTCTTCTTCCAAGAAGCGCAAGAAAAGGAGTGAAACCTGTAATTATCCACACTTTTCTGAATCCCCCTTAATGTTCATTATTTAAAACCAGCAGCAATTACAAGTTCAAAGGGGTTTAGAGGGCCAGCAACCCGCATAATCACCAGCAAATGAAGTACAGCTCATTCGTCACAGCGGAGCTCACTGGCAGGGGTGAATCATGCGCACGGTGACAGCAGCGGATTTCCATGCAGGCACAAATCTCTGCCACCTCAGGGCTCCGGCGCGCTCTATCCCTGTCTGCAATCCTCTTAGGCATGCTGCATTGTCTCTCTCACCCCCCCCCCCAGCTTCCATCCCTACATGAAAAACATATCAAACTTCACCCTGGCTTATGCTTACAATCATCTGCTTGTTGTCCTTCTGTTTGTGGCTGCCAGGCCGCCCACCAGCTTCTCCAGACCACTCGGGGCTGTCTCCCCCCCTGTTCTCTTCCACCCCTCCATCTCAGTGCATCATTTCTGGCATGCTCGTGCCTGGTGCCTGTGGTGTGGCAGTGTGCATTTCAGCGCTATGAGCAGTCGCTTCACACAGGTGGATCTCTGTTACCTTTGTGGATGGTCACAATGGCTAATCCTGTCTTCAGGTGGCTGTTTAGCACATTGAGAGGAGGTCTCACCGAACCAGCAGTTAGCTCCAATTACAGCACACCCTGACCGAAGGTCACCACGTACAGCTCTCTCTCTCTCAAAACACCTCCCCTACTCCATAACAGACCCAGGTGGCTTTTCCCTTCTCTCCCTCCGTATCTATCTCTCTTATGTCCTGTCTCTCACATCCTCTGTTCCTCTCCCCCTCTAACCCCACTTTCCCTTTCCCTCCCTCTTTCTTTGCCCTCCCCCCCACATGCCCCTATCTGTCCCTTTACCTTGGTTCAGCGCCGCAGGTCACCTTTCCTTGCCTGCCCTGTCTTTGTGTCCTATTCCCAGATCAGCTGAACTCGTGTTCACATTAAGGATCCTAGATAAAATCTCCATAGGGACTTGCTCTGGTGCTCCCGCCATTTCCTGCCTGCTGCTTCCATTGTGCTGCTTGCTCACATGGGGCAGATCCGAGTCTCTCCTGAGTTCAATGTCTCGTTGTCATCTCTTCCTTTGCCCCAGTGATGCGCAGAAAATGGGGGAGGACTCGTTTTTCACCGAAGGGGAAACTCCTTTGAGAAGGAAGGATCTCGCTGTTTCATTAAGTGACCCATCCAGGCAGACACTCGTGTTCGCCAGAGCCCAAGTTTGCGTGCGCGAGTGTGTATTAGAATGGAATCCGTGGGGAGATTAATGGCCTACTGCTTCTATACCATTGATTATCTCCACGCCATTCTCCCCCTCTTCCTGCACAGATATTAAAAAGTAATGAAGCCTACGGAGGAAAAGGAAGGCGAGCCTTCACGCATCATTTTAAGTTATTTGGACTCAAACAGAGAGGGATCTCTTTAAGGCACAGTTTGAGTGGAATTAAGTAAATAAATGTGGAGTGTGATGAAGAAATGTGCTGCAACTGGAAAAGATGTGTGTTTAAGCAAAGACAACCCCTGACACATGGTAAAAGGCTTTGCAGATGTTAACAATTCCTCCCCGTAGCATTCCTAGTGTTAGAACCGCGTTCTAATTGCTATAATAGATGTGGTAACCGCTGACAGTAATGGAATCGTGGAGAACCATCTCAAGCCTCCAGAATTAGAGTGATCTGCTTCAAGCTGCTTCAAGATGTCCACTGGGTGTCTCTAACCACAACGTGGCAAATGCGCCCCATCCTGGCTTTCTTGGCACTGGTTTCCGTATTGGTTTGCCCCAAGGGGTGACTGGACCCATTGTCCTCTGTCTGTATAGCAGGGACCTCCACCCCAGACGGAGCTGGTCAGAAGGCAGAGTTTCCCTCTGTAGTGGCCCTGGTGAAAGGCACGGTTTTTCTCTCAGGAAAATGACTTCCTGAGACATTAACGTCAATCAACAGGCCGGACGGGCCTCCCAACTCCGGCCATTGAGGGAGTCTGAAGCGTGAAGGTAAAGGTGAAGTGGCATTGTAAACCTGATGGAAATATTTTCGCCCTGACTGGTAGATTTTATAGTGAATCCTCAAGCTCCGTTTAGTTTCAGCATGTGATAATGATATGCCATGGATCTCATTCAGCAGAGCTGCACCGTCATCGGCGCAGCCATTACTGAGGCACGTTCATACTCTTAGGTCTTCATTATAGGAACATGTCATTCAATTCCCAATGGTCGAAGTCTACTGAACTCTCTTTAGCTCGATTGCATCATGAATTATTGCGCAGTTGCTGGGCGAGGCATGGGCTGGGTAGGGGAGTGGGCAGGAGCAAGAGAGTAAGTGCACTAAAAAAAAACACAACAACAACAACAGCAGCTGTCTTACACCTCACATCAGCCTTCCTGCGGGTGATGTGAGAGGGGAGGGGCTTGGGTTACCTCAACAAGCGGTTGTGTTACATTCCTGAGAAGGGAAGGGGGCTGCGCCAGTGGTGGGGGTAGCTCAACGAGTTGTTGAAATGAACACAGATGCTTGTCAACAGCCTCCAAGCCAGGGAGTCGTCAAAGTGCATTTTAGCCCTAGAGGCTAATGGCCTTCCCTTGTATTCCTGTCCTGCTAGACTTCAGCAGAGCTTCACTCTCTCAAGCCTTTTCCTCCTGGCTGTGGAAGAAGCCCTGAGCTTCAGCTTCTGCCCTCCTGTTTGTGGCTTGGGTCAGTCCAAAAAGCTCTTAGTGGATCCCCAAATCCCCCTTTATCTCTCCCTCTAAGACAGCGCATGAGCTTTGAGAGTAGTGGCTGTGTTTGGATTACTGGAGCTCTCTTTGATGCCCCGGTATGAGGTATGGGAGGGGGGGAGGGTGCAGGGCTGTAGTTTCTGCAGTCGTGGAAAATGCAGTGTTAGATTTAAAGCTGAAATGTTCATCAATTTTATTAGGGGGCGAGGCGATATAAAAAAAGGTATTAAAGGCAGCAGATTCTTTATGGAGTATATGTATGCGTGCGTGTGTGTCTGAGAGAGAGAGATAATATTACAGTGCGCTTTGTGGAACATTGCTCCGATGAGAGTCAGACTCTCTGTCAGGTCCCAGGGGTGGCCTCTCTGGACTGCTGCCTGATAGGCGCTAACATGCGTTGCTGATCAGGTTAGCGGGAGATCAGGACATTTGTGGCTTCCAGGCTTATTTTGCGTTTCATTAGTTAGGAAAACTGTCTGCACGGAAAAAAAAAAAAAGGTCAGCCACGTTTCTGATTCAGCCCCCGCAACAAGCCCCCCCCCTCCGCCCCCCCCCCCTCCCTTTCTCTAATAAGCGGTAAGCTGAGCAAGCTGATGGTCATCCTCCCATGGGGCTGTTGGGTAGTTGCCAGCTTCCTGCCTGCTTTGTCAGTGGATAAAGCCAGTAACAAACGAGGAGCCTTTAGCCAAGCCAACCGGCCAGGTCAAGGGTCAACAGGCCTAGGGGCAGGATTGAACAGAAGTGCACTACAGGGTAAAGGGGCCGTAGGAATGCACTTAAAGGAGGCCAGCATGGCACTGCTTAAATCCCACAACTGCTCTCCTCTCTCTGCCCTGTGCCTTTTAGAACCATTTAAACTCTCCTTCCATCTTTACCCTAAAACGTCAAGATTGGGGAGAGAGAGAGAGAGAGAGAGAGAGAGAGAGAGAGAGAGAGAGGTGCTTGTCAAGTCATAGCTAAATACATTGCCTGGATGCTCAGGAATCATATTAGTTTTTGATTCTTACACAAAGATAATACAGCGGCATGGAAAGTGTGCATTTTCCAAAGGCCCATGGGGGCGTTCCCAAGAGCGCCGCATACAACAGGTACAAACTGCTGGGGGACTGAGGTTTGGCTTGGCTCCCTCTGTCGTCACGAAGTGTTTCTGCACATGCGAATGGAGAAGAGTCGGGCTAAGCGTAGTTATTCTTTTTTGCTTCTGTTGGCTCAAGTGTCTGTGCTTTCCCAAGGATGAGAGAGCAGCTGAGAGAGTGAGAGGGAGCGGGGGGGCAGTGAGTTTGGCCATCTCTGCGGAGACGTTGTTTAGTCCTCTCTTAGTGCTGGCTAAATGGACGCCATGCTTGACTTCTACACTTTTAGCATCATTAACCTACAGGAAGTGGCCCCTGCAGCTGTTTGCAGGCTGCGGCACATTCCCGGCTAATGGCTAAATGTTGGGCTCGCTCTGCTGAGAGTTTTGACCTTAAACCAAGTCTGACATCAGAGATTTGCTCTTATAGTTTGGACGTTATGGACCTGCCTTAGAGGCTCTTGTTCGTCCTTCTGCCCATACCGTGAACATTCGCTAAGTTCAGCCATACTGGCTTAACCTTCTTAAGCAAATCTCTGACACGGGAAAAGAGATCTGGACGTCTATGTAAATTCCCCTATTCTGGTCATTAGATTAGTACTTCAGTGAAGAGAGAATTGCCAAGTGCCACTTCTAGGAGTGGCCTTTGTGGGGCGAATACACAGCATTTTTCTTCCCATCGATAAGCCTCTACTACGGTCTTAGATCAGGCCCCCACTCCAGGTTCCGTCACAATGTGAAGCAGAGTCCCAATACAAAAACGAAGCTGCAAACTGCTAAATCCCACTCAGACAGGAGTCTTGGAACGAGGTGGAAGATGAAGTAGTCTGCGGCCTGTGAGTGTTTTCATGCTGTTGTTTTTGGCCATCCGCGTTGCCTCGTATATGAGATTCCAATGCTTTTCAAGCAAACCCCTCTCCTTGCTCTCATGCAGGCAAAGTATATTAAAGAACGGCGCAAACACTTCAGAGCCTGGGAACTGGGGGATGGCGTGTGGAGAACGTACTGAAGCGGTACGTCAGAGGTAGTTAGATGCCTAATGGTCTAATGCCTCTGCCATGAGAGGTCTAGAATCTGTTGCTCATTGGTGCCATGCAGACCAATCAAGTCATTACAGAGCCTGATAGTACAGAACAGGAAACTTTGCTCAAAGAGAGTTTCTGTATTTGAGAGCACTCGTGTCTTAGCATCAGTTCTATCTGGAACATGCTTCACAAACATGAAGATATTTGGTCATGCAAAAGGTTACTAGGTGTGAATCCCGATGAATGTTGTAGGGGTTAGCAGGGAGATATCCGTGCTACTGACCCAACACAAGAGAATGTTCTTAGTTTAGAGGAGCACAACATCAGTGGAGACTGGGCTCATGAGCCTGCAGCTATCCCGGGGGCACTCTCGTAGGTGACTGGACAGTATTACACAGAAGCTAATACATTTCATACTTATCTGTAGTCATTTTTTTGGCATGGAATTGTTTTTTTGCAGGCTCTGTGGCCTTTGCTGAGGTCTTTTGCTGGGCTTCGGAGGCACTGCTTCACAATGTGTGCTCAGGCCATTAAATTGGTGTTGATGTTTATCTACTAGACTGGCCCAATTTGCCTTCAAGCATGAGCAGTCAGATCACTTTATGACAGGCAGTGGTGACAAGTAGCTGGGTTTTGGCACCTCTCATGACCCAGTAATGGGCCTCTCCCTTTCACTTTTACACTCCTGGCCTGGGTTTGACGGCAGCCTCCAACAATGGACGGCCCTCAGCCACCATCCCCTCACTGACCCACAAACAGTGAGCTCCAGTTCAAAGGGATATGCAAGCGAATCTAACAATGAGCGCCTCTGATAAGCCCATTGTCAGGGGTTTCTCAAACAGTCTTGGTGTGCCTGCCTGTTGACAGTAAGGCAACACGAGGAACCAGTTACCACAACAAAGTGAAGCACCTGCTCTGATAAGGCAGGTTGAATTCCTACCCTGTAGGACCAGTCTGGGAGAGAGAGAGAGGAAACTCTAGGAGTGGAAGGCTGAGATGTGCTCAGACTGATTTGGGCTGAATGTACAGTGGATAGCCAGTGGGCTGAGTGGATGAGGGAGAGATTCAGCCTCTCCTCCTCCTCCTCCTCCACCTCATCCCCCTCTCTCCCCTGCAAGGACATGCAGATCAGATTGCTCCCCTTGAAAGAGCTGGCCGGCCACGGTGGAAAGAGAAGCCATGAACTTGATCTGATGATTAAACAGCCTCATCACTATGGCTGCGGGCAACGGCCGAGCACAGGTTCGCTATGAGAGAAATAAAGACAGCCTATTGTCCCCAAGTCTCAAGGTCTCCCCTCACCACCACTGTCACTCCCCATAGCCCCCTTTACACCTTGTGTCCTCAGTGTGGATTAGGCTCTGCTGGAGTCATGCTGGCTTTGTGGTGGAGGTAAACCTCAAGAAATGTCAAATTCATTTTCAGATGAAAATCCGTATTCATGCCACTTGTGTGACCACTTGCGTGCAATAGTTTATGTGCAATAGTCGTATCATGTACAATTTCACTACTTATGTCACTTCTTATATGCAATAATCTTATCATATTCCATATTCCATCATTGCTTGTGTCACTACATGCAGCAGTTTATGTGCGATAGTATTATCATGTGCTATGTCACTACTTATGCAATACTATAATCATGCAATATCACCACTTAATGTCACTATTACGTGCAATAACAGATTTTGAGGGTAGAATGCAACTGCAAACCACTGTTTGTGTTAACTAAGTAAACTGCAGTCATTTTATTTATTTATCTACAGTATCTATAGCAACCTCTCTTACTGACCACAGTGTTTTATAATCAAGTGTATTTAGTCCAAAGCATTTTGAGAATATTTCTGGAAGTTTTATTTTGACATCACGCTGTGTTTTGTGTAGCTGCAGCACATACGGCCCTGTTAGAAACAAAAGTTGTATCTCTGCTGCTTTTCGGTGAAGCGCTCTGGTTGGCGTTCAGTGTGTATGTGTTTGTTGCTCTCAGGCAGCCTTGGGAGGGAGTGTGGTGGTGATTGCTTCTTAGCCCTAATGCATGTTTGCCCTCAGCAGTCTTGTTCTAGGGTGTCCTCAGGGGGTGGCTCACGTCCTCCCCCTTCACCCTCCAACGCCAACTGCCCCTCCTCTCCCGCTATGCCATTCTCTCCTTGTGCCGGGCAACAATTTGCCTGGCAAGTGAATTGATAGCGAAAGTTGCTCTAGAACCTTGCACCATCTCCAGCGAACATAAATTAATGGTGTAGAGCAAACAGGGGCCTGGCAGAGAGCCAGCGGAGCCCAGCCAGCAATTGTTGAAGGGGCAGAGAGAAGCAGCAAGAGACAGAGAGAGAGAGAGAGAGAGAGAGAGAGAGAGTGAGGCTGTCTGCTAGCTCTGTATGGCTGTTGGAGCTCAGGCGGCCCCTTTGAAGCTGCAGAAATGATAACTGTTTTACTTCTAAAGAAACAAGTGCAGCGGCCCTGCGTGATGCATCCGCCACTGCAATTGTGGCTCTGCAGTTCATCAGAACTCAGAGGCCCAGAGGAGTCAGAGTGTGTGTGTGTGTGCGTGAGAAAACGAAGGACAATGATACTGCCGGGGTGCACACTTTGAGCTTTAGAGGGTATGTATGAGATGGCTCATAGCATATCATAAAACTGAGGGGTGTGTGTGTGTGTGTGTGTTTGTAAGGGGCTGGCTGTGGCGAGTTCAGCTGGGAGTCTGACTCATTGAGTCCTGATGCATTCCTGCCCGTTTTCTCCCTGTTGTCAGGAAGCAGCTTAGTCCAAAAGAAAATAAAACAAACACAAAACACTACCCAACCCCCCCTCCTCCCCCCCTTTAACCTGCGACACAAACACACACACACGAACACACACACAAACACGCGCGGGAGTTTACTTTGCCAAAATCCTGCCTTTTGGTTTAAACAATACTCCCATTTACATGTTATTCAGTAAACAAATATGTCATACCCTACACTTGCTGAGCTGTAAATGAATGATATTGCACAGGTTCTTATTCTAATTGAACAAAACACAAAACCCGAGCCCGAACTGCTATCATGCGATTAGCAACACACGTGGTTATATTGCTGTTATTATCATCATTATTATTCACGAATGGCGGTATTAAAATGGCATCTATTTTGTCACATTCTAATCATTTTTATCAATAAGAAATGCCAGCCTTCATTTACTTTGAATATCATTCTCACAGAAGACACAATTGGAATGACATTATTAACGACAAAGGGCCTATCTATATTTAAAATGTGCCAATCTTTCCTCTGTTCTATGCATAGATATTAAAATGTCATTCTCAAATCGGGAGTGATTTTTATTTAGACCGTATTATTGTTGTTATTGTTATTAGTTTTATTATTATTACTACTCTAGTGTCACTTTGATTAAAGAAACTAATACGATCGCAATCAACGCCCTGCATCATAAGCCTGCTGTGATGTTGCAGCTGTCTGGCGAAGAGCATAAGGGTAAATTAATTTGTAATAAATGCCATTCTAAAGATCTGAAGCCATAATGTTGGTTAACCCGATGCATGTGAAGTGCAGGGTTGGTATCAAGGCCGGTGATTAGCATGGCTTCATTAGCATGGAGCTAACGGTAGGATTCCTTTTGCTCCCGACCACCGCCTGCTCCTCCAACGATGAAGTCATCCATCAGCAGCATGGTCAGCCCACTGCTCTCGGGAGGGCCGTGTATGTGTGTGTTGTGGGGATTGTACTATATGAGTGGGGGAGTTGGGGGCAGGGTGGGGGGGGGGAGGTCTGTGCCTCATAGGCCTGAGACTACGGGGGCCATTACATTCAGCCGCAGTAGAGAGCACACTGCACCCTGTAATTTAGCCGATTGACTGCAAACACTCACTCACACACGCACAGGAACATGTAGACACAACACACACACACTTTCACACGCGCAAACACACACACACACACACACACACACACTCCGGGAAAGAAAAAAACCCCCCCAGCATGTCCTTGTAGTGGACTATATGATCCACCAGAGTCCCAAGAGGCCTTTACATGAAGAGTGAGTGAGAAAGCGAGTGTGTGTATGTGTGTGTGTGTGTGTGTGTGTGTGTATGTGTATGTGTCTGTGTGTGACGGACAGAGTGGTGGGGGGATAGTGCCATTAACAGGCCGCAGCATAATTAACAGAGTTGTTTCGATCGGAGGCCAGCGCTGGCCTCTGCAATAAAATAACCTGCTCATTTCTCTGCCTAATTATTTATAGACTGCACTTCTTTACATTTTGTGGTCAATCGGTTTCTCGGGATATTGGTCTGGGAGTTTGTAATTCGCTCTATTGATCGGATTCGAAGCGGGCAGGGAGATTTTCAATCATTCCTTTGATCTTCTGCGGCAAGTTTGTGTTTCAACCATTAAGTAAGCATGCTCTTCGGGCCACTGAGGTGGGGGCGGGCAGGGCCAGGAAGTTGTTTTTGTTTTTTTTTTTTCTTTTTGGCCTCCAGAGGGGGAGCGGGGCAGCGGGCCGTGTTTTCGGACCGTGCATTGTAGCCCCCTTCAATTGTGTGCGACTGCAATTTCGGAGCAGTGCTTAAAGAAGGCATCAGTGAAAAGTACGGGTGGCCGACTGCCTCTGTAATAAAACAGGGATGGAGAGAGGGAGTGGGAGTGGTGGCTGTGAGGGGGGAGGGGGGAGGGGGTGAAAGAAACAAGCCTGCATTTACTATAATGTGTGGAGCAGAGCCGATGGAGTCCCCCCGAACGAAATAGGATTTTTTTTAGTGTTGTGTCTCCGTGGTCAGGCGAAATCTCCTTACTCAGGACTTTTCCCCCCCCACCTTTTTTTTTTCCGCTTTTTTCCCTTGCTGGGGGTTTTAACGTCCCCACTCTCCTTGATGAGACATCTTTCTTGTTTGTTCAAACCATTCATTTTGTGGCGGGCGGAGGAGGCTGCCGTCGGCCGCTGTATTTATCACCCAGCTCTGCCGCGCCACGGGCCGATTGATGACCCCCGCCAGGCCCTGGTGGCCCAGGAAGCCTTAATACAATGTAAATGACTGAGACCCACTTCCAGTCTGCTGTCCTCTCTCTCTCTCTCCCTCTCTGTCTCCCCTCCACCATCTCTCTCTCTCTCTTCCTCTTTCTTTCTCTGCCCCTCCACCTCTCTCTCTCTCTTCCTCTTTCTCTCTCCATCTCTCTGTCACACTATCTCTCTTTCTGTCTCTGTTTGTCTGTCTATCTCTCCCTCTCTCTATCTCCCTCAATGAATTACACTGTCTCTCTCTCTCTCTCTCTCTCTCTCTCTGTCTCTCCCCCCTCGTGTCCTTAATGCCCACCTGATATAGCATGGCCTCTCTGCTCGTTAATATGAGGAGGC
>JBBPDE010000001.1:24270056-24283948 GCA_037974605.1 Nannopetersius ansorgii
GTTGATTAATCGTAATCGAGTTAAAATGTTCAATTAATCGAGATTTTGATTTTAGGCCAAATCGCCCAGCCCTACTTGTGGTTATATCAGAAAACTGATTGCCTCTTTATACTGAAGGGCTTGGATATCTTATGTCAAAAGAGCTTTAACATCCATTTTTATCCAGTGAACTCTCTCCTCTCCTTTTCCGTACTGGGGGGAAAAACTGTAAAACATGGGCATAACTTTTTCACGACCACATTTATTTCCTTACACAACATGTAAAATTCAGCAAATACACAGAAATCGTGCATCATAATGTCAAGAAGTGGGTTCTCTGTAAACGTATTTGTATTTTCACTAAACCAGTCACTTGACCCGCGAGCCCAAACCTCGGCTGCGTTTCTGGCTGCCGACTCGGAGGTTTTAAGAGCGCTTTCAGCAGATGCTTTACAGCCTAATGTACTTATCTCAGCGAAGAATAACAGGGCACTGTATCTTACAGGGAATCATTTTATTCCACTTCTACTGAATCAAGCAAGCTCCAGATGCACTCTCATAAACTAAGCAAAAGGTCTTCCTTGCATCCAACCCCATCTTTTGGTTTTGTGTTTTTTTGCCCTTGGCTTTCTTTCTCATGCCTGTTCAACGCCTGACCATATAAACAATCCCAGTTCTGTGATTAGGCCTTCCGTATGCCTGACAGCGCAGCCCCTCCTCTGGTCTGGGCGAAGCCACAAGTCTAAGCTGCCAGATCTACTTTTTGTTTTTCGATGCGAGCCAGAGACGTGTGGTATTCCACAGGAGGGACGCCGGGGCCCTGGGCAGCAGCTCTGGGAGCCAGACTGGCTACTGGCTAATGTCATCACCGCAT
This sequence comes from Nannopetersius ansorgii, assembly GCA_037974605.1. NCBI lineage: Eukaryota > Metazoa > Chordata > Actinopteri > Characiformes > Alestidae > Nannopetersius > Nannopetersius ansorgii. The sequence goes on from JBBPDE010000001.1 coordinate 24,270,910, forward strand.
CTTCACTACACTGACTAAGCAGACTATCGCGCTCTAGTCAAAACAATGGCCATGACACACTTAGAACCTTGCAGCGCATTAAACTGGAGACAGATTGTAAAAATTCAAGTTTAGAAACATACTCCCAATTTAACAGGTAATTAAACATACTTATGGTAGGGTATTCTAGGCTAAATTACAACTGCAAACTATGGCTCCATTCATAAAATGAGCCTTTCGCCAGGATTCTTCACATTTCTGTGTAAGCGACACATCTCTGAACAAATCTGTGCCCTGAAATGACTCACTGGTGCACATCCCAGTCAAAAACATCACGTGAAAGATCCACGCACAACACGGAAGACAGCAAATAAACAAAACTAGGGATGCACCGATTGCAGTTTTATTGGCCAATTCCGATTACCGATTTTTTTGTAAGTGTGATCGGCCGATACCGATTTTTCCGATTCCCGAAATTTTCCCCAGATAACAGAAAATTAGAGCTACTGCATGTAGTCGACGACAACGACACAAAAAAATGGGTTTCAACCTTTTTAATGTAACGTGGGAGTTACTTTCCCTGTTTACTTTTATAATAGTGACATATGATAGTGGCAAATACAAGCAAAAATCAAATTTTCTTTAATATAAACAAATTTAAATAAATAAAATGTAATACATAAACAAATAAATAACCCCGCCCAAAAAAGATCGGTTTGAAATCGGCAATACGTGCGAGTGATCGGCCGATCACCGATCAGGCCAAAAATCGTCCGTTTCCGATCGCTGGCCGATCAATTCGTGCATCCCTAAACAAAAGAAGCGCAAACCTTAATAGCAAACATATTTAGCTCCTGTTCAAGACTAGAGGAGATGAAAAACGGCCACGTTTCAATGTTTTTGTACTGTTTAATAGAAGAGACTAAGATCTGATCTGAAAAGAATTGAAGCAAAAATCCTTATTCATACAAACTCTTAATTTGTACGACTTCAACACGACAATATTGAATGCCAATGCAGTCTAAAGTATGTCTTTAGCTCTTGTTCATGACAAGATAAGAACAAAAAAGGCCATGTTTTAATGCTTTTTAATGTTTAACAGCAGAAGAGATCTTATCTGAAAAGAATTAAAATCCTTATTAGTATGAATAAGGATCCTTAAAAATCCTTATTCATACTAAATCCTAATTTGAAACTTGATAATACACTGCTTAACGACATTAGCTTTTACTATCAAACAGTTACTCCGTTTATTCAAGCACACGACAGATGATTCACTGTAGAATGACTTTCCCTTTGCTCCGTTTCACATAAATGTGTAGACGGTACTAGAGTGTGGCACCTTTTCCAATACAAAGTTTAACACTTAAAGTAATAATGAATAAAAAGCCTGAACTATTAGACCAGTCAAAATACGTTGGGCACGTGTTTGATGCTGTAAACGTCACACTCTCAGACTTGAATGCATATATGTGTTGTGTATAAGTAGTACATACAATACAGCCAGCACTGTGTTAGTGTGTACTGCCACCATATATTGCCATATATATTTATATATGGCAATATATCACAGCGTGTACACACGGATAAAAATGTGAGTATGTATTTAAATGAAAAAATATATATTTCTCAAATAAAGGTGCTACTAATCATTGTGCACTGGCATTTTTGTATGTGTAAAGTCAACTCCCAACAACACATACTAGGAGAATGTGTGCTACTTATAGAGAAAAACAATAAAAAAATACAAAAGATGCCATGGCTTTTCCAATTTTGTTAACTCCCCCTCCTCACTGTCAGCAAATAAACCGTAATTATGCATTAAAAACGGTCTTTTCTGTAAGAAGTGGGAAATATGCAATTTATAGATGTGCAATTTTAAATGTGCAATTTTTCTGGTACATTACTACTGTCTTTGTCCATGCAGGTCACTCTATCACCTGTGTGTGTGTGTGTGTGTGTGTGTGTCCACAGTGTTCTTATATTTATTTATATATCCACTCTGTACATATATACATACATATACTCATTGTGTACATACATATTTATAATTTACATATACATACATATATACACACACGTATATACATTAATTTTCCAAGACACAGGTCCATCAATTATATTTCTACATTGCATAGTTTACATTTTATACTTCACTGTTCGTATAGTTTTTATTCTATTCTACTATTCTACTGCAGTGACAATGCAAATGTCCCACTTGTGGAAATAATAAAGGTTTATCTCATCTTGTCTTTAGTTGTATTCAATCAACCAGACATGTCATTTCACCAGTAGTTCCAAAACTTTTTCAGATGGCACATCTATACTATACTACTACTATCTAAACTATAAAACAACAAAGAAGGAGAAAAAAAAAAGTCAGGAATTGTCAGTGAGCTGGAGAGCACCGAGACTAGTTAACGTATAATTCAGTCCTATTGGGTTAACAGGCATGTAATAGAGAGATAAACACCATAACTGCAATAAATAATCAATGAGCAGCCCCTTTTGCTTCAAACCCCAGCTTGAACATTACCATCGAAAACAAAGTGTCTGCAGCCAAGAAAATCAGCATATCAATGGCACATGCCACAACAACACTGGCCTCGGGTTTACTCCAAAGATCACGCTAGATAAACCCCAAATAACAGAGAAATTAACAAATGCTTGACATTTGCTCAACATCCATTATTCTGACACTTCTTCAGAATTTCAAAAGGCTGAGTGCATGCTTAATCAACATTCATATTCCCCAAGCGAGCCACTGGCACCATATTGCAGCCCGCCTCAGTGCTGATGAAAACGGCACATTAGGGCCCCGTTTTGAAAACGTGCAGGGACTCTGTGGGGACGTGTGTGTGTGTGTGTGTGCGCGCGCGCGTGAAAGAGGCAGAGCATACACTTTCTCTTTTAAGTGTATCCAAGACCGGAGCATCTGCACGGATCCATTCTCTCCTCACTTCGCCCAGCCTGCCCTCCACACTCGACAGACATATGCAAAATGAGCTGAATGGCATTATAAAGAGGGAGTAATCATTACACCCCAAATTCATTCATAGCGCTGCGCAGAGGTCCGACGGAGGCCTCCCTCTCCTGGGACAAAGACCGGGGGGGGGGATGACAGTGGTCCCACATGATCCCACTCAGCCAGGCAAGGTCTCCGAGAGCCTGCTTTAATTTCCAATTCTAATATGTGTTGGGGAGAGAGAGAAAAGGCCCGGGACTGATGTCACATCCCGCCACTGGCCCATCACGCCCCCCGCTCCGGTCTCATTGTAGTGGGGGCGCAGACACTAGGCAGGACAGGCCGTCCAGGCAGGAGGTGTGTTGGATTTGCATGTCCCTCCATTGTGAGCAGGGGGAAAGTGACAGCACCGTGTCCAATTCTTTTCCCTTCAGAACAGCTCGAGCCCGGCAGGAGAGGCCAGGCTGACAGATGACTCCCAACATCTGTGTTACGTGAGCGATACAGATGAGGGACTTTGCATCCCCCTTGCAGCCAAACTCATACCCTCCTAGACAAAGCTCAGGCACCCGCTGGAAATCAGCTTTAAACAACCAGCCCAACTATGCTGCTCTCCAGCAGGTTTATCATTGAACCGCATGGTTCAGTTGTCATTATTTTTTTTTTTTATTATCCTGATTTCTTCACAGACAAATTGGCTGATGGCGGATTCTTACTTGCCTTTTATTATTATTTTTATTATTTCTTTTTCAACCAGAAGCTAACAGTGTGGGCTAAATGAACAAATGAATAAATGAAACACTTTAGGACATCCAGCGCACTTTCTATTAGCCAAATGAGCGATATCAATAATGATAATTCTTCTCTTAAATGGGCAAACTGGCATTTTTAAATTCATGGTGAAAAGCAGCCCGTTTAAATAACATCCAATAATGTGTGAAATCGAAAGTAAGGGGCGACTGGCTATTACACACAATGAGCCAAGCAGAATGATGCTACAGCAGGTCAGGGGAGTCTAATCTTATCTGCAGAAATCCAGCGAGGCAGCAGGATTCCTTTCTAAAGTAGCAAGAGCTCGTATGAACAACTGTCTGAGGAGCAGACCAAGCAATGACAAAAAGGGAATCAGGTGAGCTCCCAAGAAAGCGTATTGCAAATAAGACTGGAGCCCCCTGTTATAGATGCATCAGCAATATAAAACTAATCGTAATAGAAAAAAATGTCCAATTTTCTATTGCAATCTTGAAGCAAAAGCATGCAGCCCTAATGGCCTAGATAAGGTTTAGTTAATCTAAGCTTAGTCTGATCCAGGCTGATTAGGGCTGGGCGATTTGGCCTAAAATCAAAATCGCGATTAATTGAACATTTTTAACTCGATTACGATTAATCAACGATATTTTTTTTGCCCTCATAGTTCACTGACAAGCTTTGTACAGTAAATATGCTCACATATTACAAGTGAGAGATTTTTGAATGAAGGGTGCATTACTTGATTTTAAAAGAATTGAAGGAATAACACATACTGTCTACTATCTATATTGTTAAAGGGAAAGTAATCGAAATAATCGACCTGGAAAATTTTTTATCGATTATAGGTTCTGAAAGTCGATTTCAATTACTTTTCGATTAATCGCCCAGCCCTAAGGCTGATATTGTTCAGACTATTTGAGACAGATTTGTTTAAACCTCTCGACTGCAAGTTTGGAACAAAAGTTTTTCATGCGGCCCTAATATTCAGAATAACCTTGCTAGTCTAAGCTTAGCCTAATTAAACAGATCCAGGCTGAGCTTAGAAATCTCCTTCACGCCATCTTTTTGCCCCCAAAAACAAACATGAATCATAAAAGGCGAAAGGGCTCCGACTTTTACAGAAGACAAAGACAAACCCAAATGCCATTTTGATATAAGACACGATTACATAATTAAATAAAAGGAGAAAACAGAAAGCTGCCATTCGAAACTCTGGAGGACAAACTGAGGTACGTTATGAAGGGAGTGTGTAGTGTTATACAGACATACTATGCTGTCGCGTATGTAAACAGGACTTTGAATGGCCTAGTCTTTCACACAGCTCGTGTAAACATCCTGGTTCTGTCCAAGTTACTCAGATTAAGTACTTAGTCATGCTATTGTGTGCAGGTAAACGTACTTTTTCATTCGCAGGCCTTTTCAGTGTTGATTTAAAATCTTTCTAATTATGCTGGCGTTCTGTATCAGTACATAACATATGGAACTGTATTGTTCAGTCATTTAAAAAATTTTTTTTGCAAAGATGGCCATGGTGTCGATCTCCTTATTAAAACTAATCGGCTGAGAAACATAGAAATCTCAAGCTTGCGGTTTCGGAGGCATTATAAAGCCCGAAGGTATTAAAAGTATTTGCTCCTCAAACGCATTCCCATTGTTGAGGGCATGCGGCTGCTTCAGCGCAGCCGATTCACAGCATGCGATGCATCAAAAGCAGACCAGGAAAAAACAAAACAAAAAAAAATGGTCGTGAAAGTAGAGGATGAGATATTCTTTCATTAAGTCCATGTGGGCACATATTACAGATCCGTTCAGCATGGATAGGGGGTTGCGGAGTGTGACAAGGCTGGGAGATTGGAGGGATTCTCTGATATGATTCTGCGAGCATGGCATTCCCAGCAGGGACAGCCTGCATGAGGACCGTTGAAGGACAGAACTCCCTGTTCCCCAGACCCCCAAAACACAGGCAGGCTGCCTGTCTCCACTCCAGCATTGACTAAGGCCTTGGGCTTTCAGGCACAGAGGAGGGGGCTGCGAGGCAATAGGACGGGTGTAGGGGGGGTGTGTGGTGGGTTTTGGACGGGACTGCTGTGCCTCAACGCATGCTAAGAGATGATGGATGGCCTAGTCGATATGTTATGTCTTAAGAGCCTGATTTCCTGCCAGTCCAATCACTAACCCTCCAGAGTCCGGCTCAGCTGATTGGACAAGCAGAATAATTTCGCAGGCTGTGAAAACACTACCGCCATCCACGTCTGTCAGGTTCTTAGATGCCGTTCAGGTTTCTGAAACCAGGGCCTTGCTGAGATTCTTTACACTCAGGAAATGCGAACAATAATACTGAGACAAATCAAAGCTGCTAAAACAAGCATTTGTTGCCATGTACAATCAGTCGAGAGATATGTGCGTGTAGATTTTTTTTTTTCCCCTTCTCCCCTTTCTCAAGCAATAACATGGAAAAATACAGCACAAATAATAGTAGTTTAGAACAACGGCCTTACGCACAGATTTATTCTTCAAAAAAAAACAAAACAAAAAAAAAAAAAACTTTAATCCATGAAAATTAGGTCATATATCAGGGTAGTCCATGAGGACAATGGGATATAAAAAAGTGGCTGGGGATCGGCCCAGCACATATCATATTCTATAAAACGCTGACGCCAATAACAAAAGCATGTTCAAGGTAGGCTGTGTATCCCTTAGGGACCCAGTGCCTTATTCTAGCAGTGATTACAGCACTATGAAACTAGGAAGCTCCCAATTCATGCGAGTCTCTAAGTGACCTCTAAAGGAACAGGGGCTGACTCAGTGGCCTTGGGGGATTACATGTGTTACATTCAATAAAGAGCAGTCCCTCATTGTCAAGGAGACACACAAACAAAGCCATTAACCCTACCTTATACGATACATCCACCACAGCAGAGAGCGAAGTGAAGCAATATAAACAAATAAAAAATGTAATATTCTGCCAAACCAACACATTTAACATTAAAGCTGGGGGAGGGGAAATTATGTCTGGTGTGATTCTGAGCAAAATACTGTAAAACACAGTAAATGAGATGCTAATTATGGTGCCTTCTCATGTGGGTTGTACACTGAGGGTCTATTACATATCTATGTTCTATGAACAGAGATATGTTGTATATAAACACATCTATTTAAAGCAAATTAATCTGAATTTCCAAAATAAATAATTAAATAACTAAAGCAAATGCTCCCAGGCGTTTAATGATCATGCAAAAGAATGACACTCAAAAACACATTTCAATACAAAATCATTAAACCAGTTACTGTAACAAAGCAGCCTGTAATTAAGTTTTAAAAAAGTCAATCACAAGTGTGTGTTTCACTGAAATGCGTCAGAAAATAGATCTCTGAAGAATCTGAAGAATTCAAAATTCCTCACAATGAATAAACACTCTGCATCCATTAAATACTGAAGGATCCAGGGCTACTAATATTCCAAACCTGGTATTAAGACCAAAACGTCGCATTTTCGCCAATCGTGCCACACATTATCTTGGTATAGCTACATACAGCAAAAGTGAACTGTTCCAAGCTTGAAGTAGCATCAATTATAATCACGTATTTTTATTTCCTTTAAATAAATGACTGGCTAGTGCTTGCAGAACATTTTGCAGAATAATAACATTTACGTACGGTGTGTTGACAATTAACAGTAATATTCATGCTTTAAACATCCTGTGAACTGATCCAGCTTAGAAAAAAAGCTTATGTAAAAAGGCTTTTCTAGGATAAGTAACCATAATTACTTCCTTATTTCTGAGGCTGCTGAGATATGCAGCTTCGCCAGCAAGTTCCAACACTTATTTCTGGTCCTTTTACTGACTGAACATCAAACTGTATGTGTCAAATGAAACATACATTCACAAAACAAGAGAAGAAATAGCTTAATTACATTATATTTAGTAGACTGAATGATTTACAATGGTAGTACTTTCTATTCCCTGCTTGGATAGACAATGGTAGGGCTGGGCGATTAATCTAAAAGTAATCGAAATCGACATTCAGAACCTATAATCGATCAAATTTTTCCAGGTCGATTATTTCAATTACTTTCCCTTTAAAAACACTACCGCGTGTGGAGTCACGTGACCCCGCTCCGTTATGTTACGTTATTCCGCCGACATGTCGAGCTGGGAGAGCTTAAACATTGAGACAACTGAGCAACTCGTCAGTGAACAATGAGGGCCAAAAAATTAATAAATAAATAAAATAATCGTTCATTAATTGCAATCAAGTTAAAATGTTCAATTAATCGAGATTTTGATTTTAGGCCAAATCGCCCAGCCCTAGACAATGGAACCTATTTTCTTCTTTATTAAAGTACATATTTCACCAGATCAAAGTACTATACCCTGAAACTGCAATACGAGCAAACCATGGTTTCCTAGTTGCCTTGATAACAATGCATTTTATTTTGATGCAGACTCCAGGATACTAAACTATATTGTATAAGTGCACACATCAGAGGTAAACGATATAGTAAGACTGTGAAAGATTAATAGACAAAATATGAAGTCTCATAAGCTCAATTTATGCTCACTGTCAAATAGTTCAGTGGGTTAAATTGTTCAGTGCAACCAAAAACCATCTATTTTGATAAGAATCTGCTATTAGACAACAAACCACTGACTTTGCATCGCATGCAGAAGAGTAGAATGGTCGAAAAGTAACATGAGGATTTCTGAACTAGCTATTAAATGTTTTAAGATCCTTTGTCACATACATACACTATTTAACAAGAACAAGTGAATGTACCTGTCTGACTGTGCAATAAAGGTATTAAATAAATTAAATTACATTTAGCTATAAAATAATAAAAATACAGAGAAGAAATATATTCCAAATAGACATTACAATTAAGATCTACAAATGTAACAGATTTATAACATCTAAAAACATCTAAACATCTAATTTGTGAATTTTTATTCACAAATGTGATCCTGTAAACTTCACAAACTTCCATCAAAAAGTTAATTGTGGTCAGATCACAAAACGTATTGATAAATGCGTGGAAATGTGTGGAAGTGTAAATTATAGCCATCTGAGCAAGGACAGTATTTATAATAACTGCAGGTTCATGTTCTTCTTTGACTCACATCACTGTTTTCGCTTCCAAGTATGTTACAAAATCATGAGGAAAAAAACAGAAAGACCCATTTTGCTGTATATATTTCTCCACGTCCACCCGAATAAGGAGGTTCTGTTACGGGTACAGGCCTGCATGGTAGATTCGAGAAAGCTGTGAAGAGTCACTGTGAGAAAAGAGTCATCTGAGCTCCATGGAGTGGTCAAGGGCCTTCGGATCTTCTTTGTTACTGGAAAGTGCAATGAAGCATCATTTGGGATGATTTTGGTGTTTATACACACTTCTGAAACTGTACTGCACGAGTTTTATCAAATGACATATTTGATGTTGTCCAGATATCCAAGCAACTGATACATGGCCACACTCAAGTCGCAATCATATTTCTGTATACAGATGCAACAAACAAAGAGCAAGAGAACTCGCCGTGTGATCACAACATTGTTATTGCAGCTCGAGGTGCTAGATATGCAGCATCCTGATCATAAATTATAATGCTACGACCCCCCTTATGACTACAGCACTATTTCTCTGTATAAGACATCAAGGGACTACAGAGAGTGATCCAGATCAGCTTTACCGTGCAGGACTTCTATACAAAGGGACTCATCCCACCCAGTGTCTGTTTGTCCGTCTGTCTGTCCTCACGATACCTCACCTGCCTCTATACCTCATTGAATCTCACCTGCCTCTCTACCTCACTGTACTACAGTGCCTCACCTGTCTTTACTTTACCTCACCTGCCTCAATGTATCTCAAACTGCACTTTACAGTGCAGAGATGTGACAACAGCGCTGGAGTGGAGGCTACAAGATGCTTTCCAACCATTCCTCTGAGCTCACTGTATAACCAAAACAAAAAAAAAAACAACACTTTTTCCAAGATGATTACTGCAATTAATAAACACTAATTATTTTAAAATTAGTCTGAGACTAATTTCTATGACTATGGACATGTAAATGCTGAATTTTACATAGGGTTTAGTGATGCTTTCTCCCCCATCAGGACATAGAAACAAACAAATGAGCTGCACTTCTGGCAACAGGAGCAATAAAAGAGTCTCACTTTTGCATTTCTGGGAGGGAAAAGAGACCACTTTTACTTCAAACATCATGAAACATTTGAAAAAAAGGGGAAAGAATTAGATATAAAATAGCTAGGGAACACACAGGTATTTTAACATGGTCATGTGTCATGAAGGGGGTGTTTGGCACTGTTGCAACAGCACATAAAAAGAAAAAAACCAACCAATCAACTTTTTTCACTGTTATTAGACAATGAACTCAGTAGGGCTACAGTGCAGGTAGAGTTGTATGCAAAAGTTTGGATGCCCCTAGTCAGAAGATGCTTTGTTGATCTTCTTAGTGCACAACCTTACCAGTGAAAACACTTCTGCTCATATCCACGATTACTGTTTATTTGATTTTTTTTCCCCAGTATGCGAACAAATAGAAACTGCAAGATAGAACATGCTGGAAATGTGCTATTTAGGTCTCTGTACAGACCATGTACTTAAGTTCACTTAAAAAAATCAACAAACCATGCAATAAGACCCAGGGTGTCCCAACTTTTATATACAGCACACAACTGTATATACGTTCTATGTTCAAGAGGTTGTAACCGTTTCTCAAGTAATGCCACAGTAATGGTCTTAAACAAACAGATGGGTGAGGTGGATCAGCAGAGATGTGAATGACAAACTTTCTCAGAGAAATTCTAATGATTATTCAGAGCCCAGGCTGAGACTTTATATTCATGGCGAAGTGTGAGTGGTGCACTTACTTGGGGAATCTGTCCTTCAGCATCTTCATACACTGCCGGGTGGGCCGAAGCTGCTCGGTGAACTTTGCTATGGTTCTGTATTCTGTTCTACAAATCTTCATCTTGCTTATGTGTACCACCTTCAGAAGCAAACAGATGATGACGATTAATTGGCATGCACAGGACTCCAAATATACCACAAAAAAACACAGCTACATACGTAATAACACCATTAGTATTTCACGTTTACAGCATAAGGGCAGATGACTTTAAGCAGAACATAGATGTATGCAACTATATGGGTTCTTTGTAGTAAAAAACCCACTCATAAGTAATCTTAGACTGGAAATTAAAACCTGCTAGAAGATTAAGTTTCTACCAGAAATGGAGTTAGTCCTCCACCAGGGCCTTATAATAGATATTATGCACTAAAAAAGCAGTAGGGTAGGTTTGTGCATGAGTATGACACAGTTAAAATGCATAGGCCTCCTTCACAGTAGATTGTTTGAACGACAGAGGCACAGTTGCATTTACTGCCAGTCTATAGAGAGAGACAGAGAGTGAGAGAGAAACAAGATATAAGACATAAAGAGAGACAGAGAAACAGAGATACATACACAGAAAGAGACACTAAACATGGAGAGGGAGAGAAACAGAGAGAAAAACATACACAGAGACAGACATATAGGCATGGGTACATAGAGCCAGGAGAGATGTAGAGAGAGAAACAGAGACAGTAAGACACACATACACAGAAAGAGACACGACAGAGACAAAAGAGAGAGAGAAACACAGCCTAAGCAGTTTCCTCTGGGATCAATATATTTTTTGTTCTGATACAGAGAAAGAGATATATAGATAAAGAAAGACACACAGAGAGAATGAGAGATACAGGGACATACATATACAGAAAGACACACAAGGCATTGAGACAGCGAGACAGAGAGAGAGATTTTCATGAGGTAAAGGTGCCGTATGAGCAGAAAGATGCACTGGACAGTCTTCTCAGCACATCCTTCATGTTGTTAAGTGGTCATTAGTGGTCTATGTGTGTGTTATACTGGTGTGTTTTGAGTTTAAATTGTTTATAAACACTACAGCTGTTAGCAGCTCGGCTAAAAACACCCACCGTGCTAAAGAAAGAATGTGGAGACAGCACACTCCTGCAGGGTTAGCGCCCCTGTACCTCCAGCAACATTTACAGAGTCTTATATCAGCCCTCCTGATGAAACAAATATCTTTAAAACACCGCTTTCAGTAAAAAATTGAGAAAATAGAGGAAAATCTTCCTGCTTCGCTCCCGCGAACAAGTTGAAAGGCAGGCGTCACCAAACAACCCGTCTCTGATTGGCTGAATCCACAGGCCCTGAGTATGGAGGACACTGATTGGCTAAGAATGACAACTCCCTATAGGTGTTCAGCAAAAGTAAATAAAGGAACAAAACCTTGAGTTTGGACTTCAGTTTTAAAACCTTTCAGAGGTTCATGTAAGACCTATTGATCAATCTTCTTTCACTGTCACTGATTATCTTTTTATTTAAAGTCATGAAAAGGAGAAGAGAAAAACACAGTAAAAATTAATAGCAAACAGATGTAATATGTTTGGAGTCAGTTTGATCCCGTTAAACGTTTATCTCTAAAAAAAACAAACACTTTGCTTCATATTAAATGATTTCTTATTTAATAGGTAAACACAAAATTAACATGTTTTCAATATCATGTTCATATTTCGTACACCTGTATTCTGTAGGGTCAGTTTGACCGCAGACTGTTTTATAAAAGGTTTTACACACATTTCTTGCTGGTTTTGGATTATATTGAAAAGAATATGCTGTTTTTCATTTTTATAATGTTCAGTATAAAACTTTAAATTAGACGTTTCCTGCATCTTGGGGGCTTTATTACGTGTATGTTTATTAGTCAACAAAGAAACAGAGTATGCACACAAACTTGGTAACAGTCCTTGATTCTGTTTCCCTGCTTCCAGTCCACCATAAGGATTGTTCAGTGGTTGGATCAGGAGTGTTGGAAGCAGGGAAAACTACAATACTACTACTACTACTACTACTATTAATAATAATAATAATAATAATAATAATAATAATAATAATAATATTCTAAATTCATGTTATTCTGTATGAAAGAGTGCTGCTCAAAAATAGCTCACTTGCTATCAAACAAGACAATGACCATCAAGGATGTCTTTAAATATGCAAACTTTTACATATGTTTAAGCCATAAAAAAGGAGAAGAGAGAAGGCCCACAGTAATTATTGATAACTTATAGGTTTCATGCATTACTTTGTCCTAAATGCTCTTAAGGAGATCAGATTTTACAGAACATTTTTATCATGACACTCTTAATGTGCGTCTCTTTACTAAATGTGTTTATTATGTCTCTAAACCATGTGTGTGTGTGTGTGTGTGTGTGTGTGTGTGTGTGTGTGTGTGTGTGTGTGTGTGTGTGTGTGTGTGTG
>JBBPDE010000001.1:24857871-24897439 GCA_037974605.1 Nannopetersius ansorgii
GGCACCTCCACATCATTGCATTCAGTTTTTATTCACGATTTGTATAGTGTCCCAACTTTTTTGGAATCCGGTTTGTATTTTAACAACAGGTTTTGCTCAAATACTCAAGTATTCATTTGTTCAGCTGGTTTTCGATTCTAAAGGTAGCATTTGGAAGTATTTTTGGAGGCATTAAATCTTTAGTCTAAACAAGAACACACTTCATCAAGAAAATGCTTTTATAAAAGAATAATGATTCTTACTATATTGTGCAAAGAACAAAATTATAGCTTGTTTAGTTTAGGCACAAAAGTCACTAATCTTAGAGACCAATTTTCAAGAAGCCACTGAAGCTAAAAGAGCAGAGATGACTAAAATCACACTTTAAATTACAAAACGACAAGAGAAATGCTCACTGCACTGTTTAGGAATAGACCATTAATAATGGAATAGAAGATAAAAAACAACAGATGGGCTACACTTTTCACCTGTATACAAGCAAAGTGGAACTACAGAGGACATATGTACACAGTATTTTATACAACAGTGGTTGTTTCAAAGCAGTCCAGCCCCCCATTGAGCATCAGACAGTGGCACTCCCTAAGAAACTCCCCAAGAGCAAGAATGAAGAAACACTGAGAAGAACAAAGACTCAAAGGAAGTACCAAGCCTCCTCTGCTATGTCACTGTACAGTGGAGTATGTGACTACACACTTTCCCATCACACAACATTTGTGCACACTTCTCTTAAGCTTGTGCCTTTCACCTTGAATTTAAGTAAGGATGATAGTCCATAAGAGAGTGTAAATCCGCTTTTGGACTATCAGAGATATGCCTCAACCATTTCAGCGTGAACGCAGCCATGGCAGAACAGATGCTGGATCACATCATCATTATCTAAACGAACAGAAGCCCTGACTTAATCTCACGCATTTACAAGCACCAAATACACAGCTGCATAAAGTTGGGCTTTGATATTAGAAACATGCACACACTTTGCATTGAAAGCGAAACAGAACATTCTTAAGGCAAAGACTTCAACCACATTAAACTGAGATACAAATGAATAATTCATAATTGGAAGCTTAATGCACTAAGCAAAGAGAGCACAGCAAACTCTGCATATGTAAGTAACTCATTTGCTAAATGACCGAAAATGAGGCAGCTGCTGAATTAAACACCCCAGCTTCTTGTCATTTTAAAATGCTGTATTAAAAGCTATTCAGCAGTTGTTATGCCTCCAAACATAAGGAGTCTCACATCACAAGGTAGCAAACTGCACGTGAGCATGCTTCTTCCGGAATCCTCCTCGGCCTGGAGCGTTCGACTGAGGCAACATTTGGCAGGGTAAAACGCTCAGCCTCGTCATTGATGCAGTGCAGGGGTGGGCGATATGATAACACCATCATGATAAATTACATCACGATATGCTTTCCTGAGCAGACTGAATATTTTTTTTTCTAAAAAATATCTATGCAGCAATATATCAATGCAGTAATTTCCATATTTATATATATTTATGCATCTAATTTTACAGGGTGTGTAGGCTTGTGCAAAACTGATGCTGCACTCTTATCTGAAAGTGTGACATTCATAACATTAAGCATCTGGCAAATGTGTTGTATTCAGTTTTTATTACTATTTGTTGGATAAGGCTTTTCATTATGAGCCATGCTGCACCACAAGCATCCCCAAAAGCAAACATTACTGATTTATGCCAACAAATTTTAAACATTAAAATTCACACTAATCAAACTTACATTAGCATTTTCCAAGATCTGCTTGTGTATTAATTATTATTGAAGCAATTTCCCTTTGGAATCTGCTATTTCCCAAACCACACAACCAAATGCACTACACCAAAAATGTGTGTCGGGTATGTTGCATCACTGCATTCCATCATGTTATGACTGTAATGTGCAGCTGCATGTAATATCCATCCCTGTTTGTCAAAGAATTGATGGCATGTTTCATTAAAAAAACAAAACGAATAAAAAAAAACCTGCCATAGCTGGATCAGGGCACTGTTCTCAATTTCAATTGCAATTTCAAATCTTATATAGAGCATAAGAGACAGCATAACTGGCCCTGCATCACTAGATGTAGAACTGACATTTTGGTCTGAATATAGGCCAATAACAAAGTGCCCAAACCTGACCATACCACTAGCACAAGCACAAGATTAGTATCTGAAAGGGTCCAAGTTACCTACTGACAGTGGCACCTGTCATCAGATCATCAACAAACAAAATAACAAAAAGTACACATTCCACTGCTTTGTCAATGAAAAGTGAAAGTGATTACCCACCTCCAGATTCATTGCACAGGCTTTTATGAACACGTTTTTTAAATGATATATAATAGATAATATAATGCTAAACACAATAAGTGGCAGCACTTTATATAATTTATTCAAAAAGAATGGAAAGGGCAGGCAGTGTTTCAGAAGGGATGCTTTTTGTTGTCTCTCTCTTTGATCAGAGGAATAGCACTCCCTCGCATCTCCCCATGGAGCTCTTGTTATGAGAAACCGGAGCATGAAATTGAAACCCAGTCCGAGCGCTACAAGTATATAAGAAATGATCTCCAGATCGCTCAACCAAAAAGAATGCTGGCATTAATAGTTTTTAATGGGATTTTTTTATATAAACATGGCAATGCAGACCCACTGCATCTGTTCCAGCTTATCAAAATATCTTGACATGTATCATGTATTGCAAAAACGTCTCTTAAAGTAATATTTGGGACACATCGCCCACCCCTAATGCTGAGCCTCATCTGCTCAGCAGGCCACTGTGGGCAGACAGCTGCCTTGCCCTGGGTCAAGCCCGCATGCCTGCACCTACGCACGCTTCTGTCCTGCTCTGTCTAGTGCACTCTGGGTCACTGGAGCTGGAGGTGCCTCCCTCTGCCCTTCTGTTTAGAGCTATACTTTGCACAGCCCTGGGGAACATACTGCTAATCCCTGTTAGCTCAAAAAAAAAAAAAAGGCCAGGCAAGAAAAAAAAAGAAACACTGTACACCAAACGTTCCATTCACATCTACTTTCACATTCATTATTCAACTGTGGGCGAGTGGGTTTAGCCTGCTGTTTTACCACTCATCTTCATCTCTGAAGAATACCAAATTTTGTTTTAGGCATAGGGAGCAATGCTTTTTGGGTTTTATGTTAAACAGAGAGTTAAGGTTAGAATTTCAGATTCTCTCCTTATCACAGAAACAATAAACTCAATACTATGCAAGAAATTCTGTTACATTGAATTCTCAGGAATACATTTCTCAGATGCTCCATGGTCTGAAGACTGAGAGAAGCCAAAACTATTATTACTGCAGTGAAATACAACTCGAGAATACGCGCCTTACCAAAAAACCTCCTGGGTAGAAGTACAAAAGAAGCAGTTTAAAAACTACCAAAGCACCCAGAAGCATAAAGATCTGCGCTCAGCATCTATCAGCAGAGGGACTGAAGTTTATGTTGCTTTGTTTTTCTTTTTCAGATTCTTTTGGTACAATGATTGAGAAAAGGATGGGTAACAAGATGTTAATGATTCAAATGTAAGTGCACTCCTTTCCTTTACAAAAATATGTAAAAATGCCTCTAAATTTGACTTCAGAACATGAATACAGCTAAATATTACTATCCCCTCTGGACTTTTACCAGTCAGTTCACTATATATTAAATAGTGTTTAAAACACTAAACACTAGGTAGTGAAGACTAAAAGAGCAAACCAGAACAAACAAATGTTTTTTTTTGTTTTTGTTTTCAAAGGCTCTGCACAGTGAAACCCAAAAAGCAGACCAGCCAGTGATTGCTGATTGGTGCTTTAGGAGGTCAGTGAAGTTTCCACAATAAAGGCCACTCACCCGTAGATACAGGAGATGTCAATGACCACATCAATCATGTCACAGCACAGCTCATACGTCTGCATGTCTACTGGACTACTGTCAGTGGCGATGTAAATCTTGCTGACCACGTCAAACAGAAAAGCCTTTTCGATCCCTGAATTCTGCAATGCAGAAGGGTAAGTTAGAGGTGAAACAGTCCTCTTATTACCACAAAGAAATGAAGTGTGCTCTGGATCAACAATGTATCAAATAACCGTTTGAAATGAAAACGCGTTACGTAATCCAGGAGGTGCGTATAATAATCGCGGGTATAATACATTTTCTCATTAGCAAATGCACTGCTGGTACAGACATTTGCTCTTGAGGGGAAAAAACATGGCAGAGGCGACACTGTAACGTGGAAACTCTGTTTAGTCCAATACGAACTGTGTTGCATGCGTTCTTTAACACAAATGCTTGCTTAACATCCTTTCTCCTATCTGTTGTTTAACATCCTTTCTGCTAAAAAGATCTTGTACATAAATTAACCCAGGCAATGCCTGTTCCTCACGAATTCATTAGTGACTCGCTGCTGCCATCAACTGGCTGATTTAAAAGAGTGCTCTAACTTATTTACATATTACAGATATAAATAAAAATACCAAGGAACAGAAGACAAATCATGCAAATTGGTCTGTGTCATTGTTACTGTCTCAAGCGGTCTGCTCTATCTTCCATTAAATCTTATATTGAAGCATCCTGACCACCATAGTGCACATAACAATTATTCCTGGTTCACAGTCCGGGCACGGGTTCCGAGCTGTCTGTGTGGTCGACTGCCTTTTTATGTGTGTTAATAATACATATTACCATATGCATGAAGTCCCAGCAGTCATGGGCAAGAGGCAGAATAATCACATCTCATACAGACTAAAGCTAAGAAGTTGATCCAAACACACAAATCATTTTTACAATATTGGTCTAAAAAATGTACCACGGAAACTGAACAGAAACTGAATCAGAACAAACTGATTTACAAACCTTTATCCCAAATATACAGTGATTTTCAAAGGTTTGAGCCTCCTTCCTTCAAATGATATGCTTTGCTGAAGTGACAATAAGTCCTTCACAGGCAAAATAGAACACAAATTAATTGAAACTGCCATAAATTAAAAGACAAAATGTTAATTGTGTTCCTTGAGGAGTCTATGTACTTATTTTTCAATAAGAAACTTAATACTGTCATCAATTCTGCCTTATCACAGCTGCTGAAGAAAACACATCCATCTCGTTCTCTGACAATGTGTCAAGATTAACAATAACTAACATTAACATCAACTATAAAATGTGCATAGAACTATTTTTAAGGGTAGCACTGAGAACAAGAATTTGAACATTCACTCAGAAACATAGACGTTTT
Organism: Nannopetersius ansorgii; assembly: GCA_037974605.1. Classification (NCBI taxonomy): domain Eukaryota; kingdom Metazoa; phylum Chordata; class Actinopteri; order Characiformes; family Alestidae; genus Nannopetersius; species Nannopetersius ansorgii. Next base: position 24,863,097 of record JBBPDE010000001.1, read on the forward strand.
TTAAACCCCCCAAAAAACAAGAAAGTAGTCAATTGTGTGGTGCTGTAGTCCTCCAGGACTGCACCCGGGGAAGGCTGATATGGATTGCCCTTTTCTAGAGAGCTTGTTTCATCACTCACAGATATAAAAATGTTGAGAAGATTCTCCAGGGTTGGTAGTTGTGGAATAAGCTTCTGCACAACTTTACTGAAGGCTTCAAAGATGGAGTGATCATAGATGCTTGTCAGGTAGAAACTGCAAGGACAGATCATATAGTCTTCAGTTAATCAAAAAAAAAAAAAACCAACAAAACAGTCCAGTCCAGCTTTGGAAGAGCTCTCGCAATACATGGTGTTCACAAAGCAAGAACGATCAGTTTCATTGACTAATCTGAGAATGTACTGGAAAACAAAGTAATAAGCCACTTTTGTCTGTGCACTAATAATAATAATAATAATAATTTTTATTTATATAGCGCCTTTCCAGTGCTCAAGGATGCTTTACAATGCATATAGTGATCAAACAGACAAATAACAAATATACAAAAGCCAGACACAACAAACTGGAGACTACTAGTTAGTGAGCATGCGTAGAGGAAATTTCCTTAACCCTGTCAAATCCAATGTCTCATCCAATGTCTCAGCAGTGAGTGTTTGCAGTAAAAGCTTCTCTATATAAAACAATCATCTGTCATCAATAAAAACCATAACAAAGACACTTGCAGAAACAGACACAATGTTTTTTAGCTTTTCTTTACATGTCAAATGTGAGAACAGCATCTCATTACACAGGTCGACAGGTCAAAATCATCAAAGATACTGTACATTTATGTGACTTTTGTAGTGTTTTTCATGCTGATTTTATGTTTAGTTTTTCCCGCTCAGACAGTGTTTGTGATGAAGCTGGTTCTATACTGCATGATAGTTGGTATAATGTTCATATAATAATCATATGCTGAGCGTTTTTGAAGAAACAGTGGCAGCTGACTGACGCTGATCATTATATCTATGTCACAGTGTGGCCTGTCTGGCTTCACACTGAAAATATTGAAACAGTTACTTGATTTAATAAAAACCGCATGCAAGTCTATTGCAAATCTAATATTACTCATAATTGAAAAAGTTGGTGTGAGATCTGAAATGAGCATGAAAAACTTAGACTCACTGCTTTTATAAAACTGCAACAAAACAATGTGATCAAGATTCAAGATTGTGCAAAAGATTAATTAAAAAGAAAAGATTACTATATAACAAATATGTTTAGTATGTTAAAGAATTATTATTATTATTATTATTATTACTTTTTTTCCATGTCTGTTGTTTAGGATGACTACATGGAAGCTCTGAGCAGGCTTCACCTCACCTTGGGCCTACTAAGTCAACCCAGACATCAACTTTGAGGTGTTTATCCATAAAGTGGATGGGCTGTCAGATTACCAAATATACCAATGTTCAATAAATGATTAATTGTGACATTCAGTATGAACAATTATTAGTTACAAGCAATGAGATTTCTTAATTACCAACAAGTCAAAGTCCATTTTATATCAACAGTGTAATGGTTTTAATACTTGTGACATGAATAGAGAATAAAACTGATCTCATATGTCTGTGTATGTTCAAAAACTTTGAAAGCAACTCAACTAATCCAGAATGTGCTTTTACAACCCACCTTAAATGTATCCGCTCTAAGCCAGCATCTGCAAGGTCATCATTGGCCCGTTTGTGGATGTCCCTCTGTTTCTCAATCTTGTGGTCATCTGACAGCCCATCCACTTTATGGATAAACACCTCAAAGTTGATGTCTGGGTTGACTTTGTAGGCTCGAGTGACAGTGAGGTGAAGCCTGCTCAGAGCTTCCACATAGTCATCCTAAACAACAGACGTAAAAAAAACCAAAGAGTATTATTAACTCGTTAACATACTCAACATACTCCTTTAACAGTAGGCTACGGCTGCCATGCAACATCATGGTCAAAGATTTATTCCTGTTTTTAATAACCGCATCAGAATTGACTGATGTGTATGGCCACATGTATGTACATTATGGCCATTTCTCAGTCAGGAGTACATGAAGTACTGATTCCTGGTCTTGCCAAGTTCAGCCTGGGAGTCCAGACTCACAATGAGAGAAGAATGCAAAACTCAATCAGCATCACATCTCAGAATTTACTGATATTTACAATAAAATAATATATAGCACTCCAAATTTCCTGAGTTTATTTTCAATAAATATATATATATATTCAAATAGTAATTTATAAAATTGTGTATTCCCAATGTGGGACAATAAAAGGGCCATTGGCAGGAAGTCTTTTGAACTACATTTAGTGATTCAACAATAGTCATAATACAAAATGTATATATGTGAAACTTCTTCTGCCACTACAGCTATTACTTTGTGTGAGACGTGTTTCATAAAAGCAGACAGTTAAAGGTAAAGCAGCAGAATGAAAAATATGGGTCCTCAAAAAAACGCTGGGTCCAAGCCTCTGTTCAAATATTGCAGTAACAACGGAAATACAAGCTATACACAGCAGTTTATTAACCACAGTTATTATGGGTGAAAAAGCATGATTTATGTTAATTGTTTCTAACTCACAGTGGTCTGAAACAAATGACATTCTATGGAAAGTATTTTATAATGATTTGAACATAGGGCGATGAATTAATTAGGCATCTGTGTATACTTGTGTATTTATGTAATTACTTTTAAATAACAAAATAATAGTAATAACTTGTCCTCTACAGGTCAAAAAAAGCTACACTGTGTTAATCATTTCAGTGTCCTAATCCAAAGATATTCTCACTACAGGACAATCACCTGTGAGTCAATAACGAAGATGAGAGCTCCTGTTCCCCGGAATATCATCTCGTAGTCAAAAGTGGGGTCGAAGAAATCAATCTGGCCAGGAAAGTCCCAGATCTGAAAGCTGACAAAGGAGCTGTTGGAGACATCTTCCCGGCAAATCTTATTAGTGCTCTCTAGAAAAAGAGTTTCATTTGGGGACATCTTGTGGAACACTACTTTCTGGATGGAGGATTTGCCACTGCGCCGTAAACCCATCAGCAAGATCCGAGGCTTTACCTCACCGCTGAAAGGGTCTCTGAAGCCCAAGACTGCACAAAGACAAGCAGAACAGAAAAGAAAACATGCTTATTATATGTTTTCCCAGTTTCTACATTACTTGAATGAGGAATTCCCTTTCATGTCTTCACATCCCTTGGGCAAGGCTTGAGGTACAAATTTAATCTCAGTGAAATACATTTTAAACACTATCCTTTTAATTTCATGCCAAAGTCTGTAAATATTTCTATAATTTCTGCTAAATGTTAAATGTGCATTAGTTTGCAGCCATTTTTTAACAGTTTTAAGATGCAGACTAACCAAATACACTCGTTACTCCCGTGTGTGTAAAGCGTGACCTAGAACACACATGTTTAATGAGAGCCTAGTGTGTGCGATAAGCCCTTCTTCAATTGAAAAGGCAATGAAAGGTTAATATGACTGTGCGTAACCTACAGCATTCAAGTGAAAGTTTACTTCATATTAGTGAAGTAGTTTGCAACATGCAGTTTGCTGCACCAATAAAATTCTAGTGTTACAAACCTGGCCATAGAAAAAAGTTATTTTGAAACATTATTATTATTATTATTATTATTGAAGCAGTAGCAGTAGTAGTAGTAGTAGAAGCCGCAGCAGTAGTAGTAGTTGTTGTTGTTGTAGTAGTAGTAGTTGTGGTAGTAGAAGCAGCTGCAGTAGTAGTCCGTAGTAGGACTAGAAGCCGCAGCTGCAGTAGTAGTAGTAATAGTATTTGTGTGCGTGTGTGTGAGTATAACCAGTTATAATCCTCCCTACAATGGGATGTAGGGATGTATAACTGATATTTTTCATGTGCATCTGTGAATAGCACTGTATATATACACATATAAAATGTGGACACTGGGATTAAAGTGTGAAGTGACTGTCATACGTAAACACACCACAGCAGTGTGAACTGCACGAAATTTGTCCTCTCTAACCCATTCACCTAGTGAAGCAGCGGGCAGCCCGGAGCACAGCGCTCAGGGAGCAGTGTGAGGGGACAGTATATTCAAGGGGACCTAGCAGTCCTGGGAATCTAACCCACAACCTTCCATTTAAACTCTGTAGTTAACTAGCTTTTTATTATGTATAAAAATTGAAAAAATTTAATCAATATTGGTGAGTGAGGGCATAACCTCAGCACAAGTCATATACTGCATATACAGAAAGTGTGCGTGTGTGTGTGTGTGTGTGTGTGTGTGTGTGTGTGTGTGTGTCAGTCAGAGGGAGAGGGAGAGGGAGAGCGAGCACGGGGCGCAGCCAACACCCTCCTCGTTCCGCTCCACTCCCTCCCTATCACATGCTCCTGCTGAGACCTCGCTAGCTCTCTGCTGAGGAATGTGAAGAGCATTTAGGGAGACTGAGCGCTACTTCCAGTCTTAAAATACTGCTTCTGGATTCCAGCTAAGTTTGTCAAAGCTTCTTACTGGGGCACTTCTGGGAAAAGGGGTAAACATTTGATATGCTCTCTAAAAAATAGATATTTTATTTTAGGATCACAATTCCAGAGTAAACAGTAGGAGTAAAGGGCTCCTCCAGGCTGTGGGTTAACTGACGCATCGGGACTCTCAGAGGTGGGAACAGATTAGTGAAACGGGGGCAGGCTGACCCAAGGAGCGAAAACGTCTTTTTTAAAAGGACATATCTAGGCCGGCAAATGGGTGTCAGTATTTATGCAGCTCAATAATATATATGACATCTGACCCCTATTTTGGTCACAGGTCAGTGCATTCTGTTATGGAACCTGACCCCACAGAGGAGCTGTATAGCACACATGTCAGCATGCAGGTTTGGATAGAAAACCAGGAACCCAACGCATCAAGGTTATCGCGGTGCTTTAGGGCAGCGAGTGACCTTCCAGCAGTGAAAAATAATAAAAAGTGGCTGCTGACCTCCATGATCACAACCACAGTCCCCATCCGCGTCCGTGAACGCGTCGAAATCGTCTTCATCGTAGTATCCAAACGCCAGGGCTTCGTCCTCTCCGTCCTCTTCCATGTATTTCTCTCCCTGATTTGTCATTCTCCGGAGTTGCAGAAGTCTGAGTCTGAGCTGCAGCAGCTCCAACTCCTACACTCCACATGGTCACCTGATATGGCCAGGCCATGCTGAACCCTCACCTCCCTCCCTCCTCCTCTCGGCACAATCCACCCATTCATGAAGTCTGCTTTTTATTTTTATTTTGCACCCAAGCACACTTTGCAACGCTTACTGGGCCTTTTCAGTGTTCACCATGGCTCTGTAATATTGAAACTCGTCCTCTGTGTCGTTAGGAATCATGGGAAATGTAGTTTTTTATTACATAGGCTTGAGTGGTAGGCATGTATACTGTCAGCACAGAAAAAAAGTGGCTCAAATTACACAAAAGCTATATGACTGATAAATTGAGCTTGTCTTTATATTCATGCAGGAACTGGTCAAAAATACATTTAAAATAATGTAAATTCACATAAAGCTGGACTGGCAGAGTAATGAAAACTCAAACCACCGTCTACCTGAAATAATAGTAGTTTTTGATTGTATACATGCTATTTGTTCAAAAATAATATTATTTTGATTTTGAATAATTGCTCAGTAATTAGAGCTTTAGAAGCAAATTCAAAACAATAAGTCTAAAGAAATCCAAAACTCTGAAAAAAAATCCGAAATACGTTATCATATATGTACAGATGCTGGTTATAAATACTGCACATAAATAACTTCGAGTTAAGTGAATTACTAATGACAAAGATGGTGGTTAGGAGTACATTAGTGTACTTAGTAGAGATCTGTGTGACATGCACACAGTAAAATATGGACATTGCACAAAATTGCACATGGTAAACAGCTGCACATCATAGCAAAATAACGCACACAGTGATCCACATAATGATAGTTATTTAAACCTGGAAAGAATTTGCACATCAAAGTAGCCACAGGATTATTGTGTAAATGTGTAACAGGGAGAAGAGATGTAAAGTCTGATGGCATTGGGGAGGAAAGATTTTCCAAAATCACAGTGAAGTGACCTGGACTCCTACATGTTGGTGAAAACCACAAAACACAGGACAACAATGCATTAATGGTTATAAGAAATACTTAGCTATTACTTACAGATGTACTTTTGGTGAAGGCCTTTTTTACAGTAACTCTGGGGAACCGATTCACACTTCCCACAAACTAATATATCTATAGATAATGTTTGTGACCATGATGTAGGCTGCAAGCACTTTATTACAATAAAAAAAAAGTTGCCTTGAGTCAATTAACCGCTTACCGGACATTTGAACCGTTCAAAAGAGTTGGTTCGTTTAAAGTTCAAAACATTTGTAACAAGAACAAAGAAGAAAGTGGCGTGTATTTAACAAAATAAAAAAAGCAGAAAAAGCTTTTAGAAGAGAAGAAAAACTATCCCCGGTGGTGGTTGATCAGAAAAAGCTATGGATTTGTCAACTCAAATCAAGTTTAATTATTAAGCACAAAGAGCACAAAAGGTTATTAAAATTGCTTTGCAGTAATAGCAATATATAGAAAAATCAGTAAAATTGAAATTCTGATATTTAAATAAGACAGAAAAAAATGATTTAAAATCACGATCAGTTTCAAATAAAAACGGCAGTGACATTTTTAAATGTCACACATCTTAAAAGTGATTGGGATCCTTCGAGCCGGATTCGAACCAGCGACCTAAGGATGTCTATATATCCACTACAGTCCTCCGCTCTACCAACTGAGCTATCGAAGGCCACGAGAAGACGGTCTGAATATTAGTTTATATATATCAAGGGCGCAGTGCATAATCATATTAAAACACGTTATACTTAAAATATGTTTACTACAATGTCTATTTTTTTATATTTGTTGGTTAAAGGGTTCAATGACAACCCAGCGGGCGTTAAACACAGGTTAGCGCAGTATTTCTAGACAAAGCTGCACTCTATGGATAAAAGTATTGGGACGCCTGACCATTACTGCAACAGGGACTTTAATCACATTTCATTTCATATGGACGGTACCCCTGTCCAGCTACCTCCACTCTTCTGGGAAGGCATTTAAAGTGTTGGAATTTGTGCCCATTCATTCTGTAGAGCACTCTGCAGAGGCGAAAACTAAAGATAATTGGGATATGGACAAGCTCCGTCCAAACACTATGTGAACAAAAATATTGGGACACATCTGTTTTTCGGGGTGAAGATCAATCTTAGCGCGATCATTTCATTTTGTAGTTTGGGGAAGGCGTTTTCTATTCCAGTCTGACTGCCACAGTGCACAAAGCAAGCTCCACAAAGACATGGTTGGATGGGATCGGAGTGGAAGAACTTAACTGGCCCGCACAGAGCCCTGACCTCAACCCCATCGAACACTTTTGGGATGAACTGTAACGGAGATTACGGGAGTGTAACCTCCTGTACCTGTAAAGTTAGGAGCAACTCCATATTAAAGTCTATGTATATAAATCCATAGACTTTATGTTCAGACGTCCCAATACTTTTGTTCATACAGCACATATTTTAGCCAACCTTAAAAACCACCGCAGTATTCTGTCGGTAGGGGTCTGGTAGAAGCACACAACAGCATCTACCCATTAGGCCCATTTCATTTTATTCATCAGTAGTTTGACCCTAAACTCTATATTATTTAAGTGAGTTTTCTGCAGCAAATATGACAGACCATCAAAATCATGAACTACTCCAGACATTACTGCAACTTCAGTTTTTTTTTTTATTATGATCCTCTTAACTTGGCATATGAGGGGACCAACTGTCCTTTCTACTCACATCCTGGAGTCCTAACTCTAGATCAACTGAGCTATCGAAGGCCACGAGAAGACGGTCTGAATATTAGTTTATATATATCAAGGGCGCAGTTCACAGTCATATTAAAACACATTATACTTAAAATATGTTTACTACGATGTCTGTTTTTTTTATTTGTTGGTTAAAGGGTTCAATGACAACCCAGCAGGCGTTAAACACAGGTTAGTGCAGTATTATGACAGACCATCAAAATCATGAACTACTCCAGACATTACTGCAACTGCAGGGTTTTTTTCATTATGATCCTCTTAACTTGGCATATGAGGGGACCAACTGTCCTTTCTACTCACATCCTGGAGTCCTAACTCTAGATCATCTTAGATGACCAGTGTATCTGTGGGATTTTAATGCAGTAACGGAGACCAGCTGATTAAAGTAGAGTCTGGTGAGCTGCTGCTTTTTTGGAATGAAAAACTGCAGCTACACCAGTCCTTTGCAGATAAGATTAGGAAAAGTTGAAATGGTTGCAATTGTAGCAAATAAACGTGTAGGCCCTATGCTGAAATCTAACAACCACTAAGAGCTCCTGTATAGGTGGAAGAATAGAATCAGGTTTAGACCAGAAAGCCTAATTAAGACTATAGGCAAGCCTATCAAATATGAGTTATTTCTGTTTTCATGAACAAAGAAGTTCCCTCCTTATATGTTCAAAAACATTTTAAAATGGAAAGTATTCCTTTGTGACCTAAACAGATAGTCTTGCTGAAACAAACATTAGTTCTGACAAACAGGTATATAAAACATTTTATTAGATATACATGCCAATGGCAAATTTCAGTACAAGGTCTTAACAGGTTGGGGTCTTGCAGGGTAACGCTTCAGTGCACTGGCTCACTTTCAGTTCAGCGGTATGCTCGCTCGCCCCCTCGCTCACTTTTTTGTTTAGTGTAAGTTTGATTAGGGAAAATACAATTTGTTATTTAAACCACAAATAGGAGTTTGCATACATAAATAATTCTTAGGATCACACAAACATATTTTAGACCTTATTAAAGCAAATGATCATACATAAACCAACCATTTAAATGTATACATAGTTGTTCAGTGTTGTAGAAATTTCAGTGCTAATCTATTTTGGATTGTGGGAAAGCAACAGACCGGGTTGGTCATGATTGATGAAAAGAGTTATTTTGTTAAAGATAAAACTCTGAAACTTTCAAATTCATAATCTAAAACATTTCATGCCTATTCAGGATCATGACTGTTTACCAGTTGCCAAGTACAACGCTCAGTATAAGACATCTCATGGTTTGACCCAGAAGCAGGATTTAAGCATTAATATTCTGTGAAATACACTATTACATGTGTTTATGTTGGTTTTCTGACATTCATATAGGATATTGTATGCGTGAGGCATTTGAGTGTGTGTACTTGGTGACTCTTTTACATCCATGGCGCTATGACGGATGTTTCTCTCTGTACCTGAAATTCATTGAGCAATGTAAGATTCAAACATTTTAAACCTTTTACTCAATAATTATGGCTGTTATTACTGTGCATCAGGTATACAATCAAACTTACTGTATTTAATTCCGGGAAAAGTTCTTGAATTACTAGATCAAGCAAGATATATGTCAACTGCAAGAAGAAATATCAATTATTATGCTGCTAACTTATTTGCATTATGAATATTCATTTTGAATCAGATGTGCTACATACCTGCTTGTTGAGAACTGGCTGTTGAAGCCCATCAAAGAGAAGCCGTATCCCCTCATACTTAGCATCTTCTCCAATACATTTGCCAAGGACATCTAACACAGAAAGTACCAATTTTATTGCAGAACATACCATTTATTAGAAAACTATTCTGGATTATGTGAAGGAGAAATAACTGGTCCATGTATTTTCAAAAATCACAATTTAAGATTTAATAATAATTCTAATATGATATTACAGTATCCCCTCACTTTTACATGGATCAGCAGTGGCAGATTCAGCGTAACGCAGATTTTTATCTGAGAACCGAACTGATAATGGCACGCAGAAATCCCCACAATAACGTGGAAACTGCAAATATCCTCCGTCATTTTTTCGCTTTTTGTGGCAAAAGTGAATACGAGTTTACAATTACATTTTCTTTAAGGGTGTTCAAAATGAAATTAAAGTGTTCTGGGAGCATATTTGGGGGCAGATTTAGGGTTTACATTATAAAAATAGGCATTTTTAGGAATTTGTTTTACCAAAACACAACATGGTTTTTCACTATACGTGTGCGCTCTTGGAAGATAACCCCTGCAAAAAGCGGGGGATTACTGTATATGATAATCTCATGTAAAATTATAGATCCTCAGCTTCATTCCTGGAGTAATACTCCTGATTTAACTCAATGCAATGGCCTTTATTGGAAATGTAGTTAACTGAAACAATTCCTGGAAAACAGGTCCAACCTGGAATATAGTTCAGCATTTCCTCAAACGTCTTCTTGGCTCTTTTTTGCTTGTCTTCTAAAGAGCGTGGCTCACTGTTCTCACAGAAAACAGCATCTAGAGACATATACATTTCCTCAGCATCACTAATATTTACACACAAACACCACTGTAGTGACTAGAAAATATAATCTAACAATTTAAACAAAAAAAAAGATTTCTGCCTCATTATTGATAGCGGCTACAAAGGCCTATAACTCCAGCCACTTCTTTAATAGTGAGATTGTGTCAGTAGTGTTTGATGTTTGTTACCTCTGAGCAGAGTGATGAGTGAAACCACACGATGTTCCTGAAAAACCTGGTCTAGTTTGTTCTGTAGGTAGTAGTCAGTATATGCCTCTAGAGTGTTCTTAAAAAGGATGCGTCCACCCATCAATAAGTGATGTAACCAATCAGGTATATGAAATACCACTCTGCCTGCCAAAATGAAACAACAATCACACAATATATGAGCTGTAACAGCAATAAAGCAATTATATTTCCCTTTTTTTTGCTGTTAGCTGATTGAGTCGTCTCTTACCTACAAACATTAAGTAGTCGTATACTCCCTCCACAGTGATCATCTCCATAAAGTAATTCTGGTTGTACCTCTTCTCTGTGACCTCAGAGCGATTTGCATTGTTTTTGAACAGTTCGTTGAACAGCTAAACAATACCAAGGAGAATATAACATCATAAATACTTACTTATACAACATTCCAGTAGGAAGAGAGTAAACTATCTTGTTTAATAGCCTGCAATCTAATTAAATTAGACAGGAGAAGCGTGCCTTTTTGTCGTTCTCAGATGTGGGGCTAAGAATAGTGAGCTCAGGCCGGCTGGGCTTGGGCTTCGGTGATTCACATGAGTTGAAGAAAGCCTGGATGAATGGCTCAAGGTGTTGTCCTTTCTGAAAAAAAGAAAGGTAGGAAAGTAGATAGGAATCTTGAACAATTCCCTGGTCTTACCCTAAATCAGAATCATATAGGAGAAAGCGTAGCCTACTGCAATGGCTCGTAAAATAAATCACTAACCTCCTTGATTAGTTTGCTGGGCACAGATTTGATCATTTTTCCTGAAAGAACCAAAAATAGGAAAAAATGAAGACCCCATACTCCCAGAAAACTTACTGGATTCACTCTATTAAAAGTTCTTGTATTGAACCATTGGCTGCTGTCATTCATGACAAGATGCAGTACCGAGATTGACATCAGGTAACATTTTGTCGTGGAACTGGGACTCCATGCTGTGAGGCGAGAGAAAGTCTGCCAACAGTTGACTGTTGCTCAGTTCAGGATGCTGTAGGAGTTTCTGAGGTAAATAGACAATAAATATCAAGTACATTTCAGCCCTACATGATGGAAATTATACTTTATGATGGAAACATTCATTCATTTATTCATCATTACTGTTACCTGGAGATATTCCTCAAATTCCTCACGCTTGGATGTTAACAGCTCATAGTTTTTCGGTCCAATTATTCGCTTGGAAGGAAGTTGTGCATCAGGGAACGATCCTGTTTCAAGATCAATAAAAGATGTGACAGAAACATAAAAGTAGCGCATAAAGGAAATACAAAGCATTTATTCATAATAAGTTGCTCTTACCATGAAACTCTGTTAGTTTTGATTCAAGAACATAAAATTCGAGGTATCTCCGGTACACAGACCAATGTTCTGTTTCATGACCCACTAAAAGACAAACGAATGATACAAATAAACGAATGCGTGCACCATACACAGGTAACAATTAACTACTTAGTCGCCCATCAAACATTCTGAGCTTCACCTGCTCTCCTGTCATTCCTCTCCACATCAATGCAATACACAGGAATCCTCTCCTTCTTGACCTCATCATCAAACAAGTCAACGTAGGGGATGGTGATGCTCCAGGCTGACAGGTTACGGGGAGTGCTCGGGGTGCTGATGGCTTCCATGGGTAGGTCATCCTCCATTACCATCATGGCCTCCTCTACCTAAGTAGTTGAATGGAAAGGAGTCAAAATATTTGATACAGTCTATATATTTCTGGAGTTTAATGAAGAAACACATTAAATGATATCCACAAACACCACACATACTGTCTACATTTTACAAGTAGCAGATACAGTAAAAATCCATAAAAACAAAAACAGTGTAACTACAATGTGTAATTATATATAGAACTACATCATACAACTACAAAACTAACAAGCCTACACTATCAAAACAAACTGTTTACATGTAAATAATCCTTCAATTTTACATAATATTTCGATACAAGGCCTACTGATGTGCTTAAGAGGGGTCATTACGCATGAATAGATGTTAGTAATACTACTGGATCAATATATCAATTTACACATTTAAACTGTTGTTTTTAGTTTGTTTCACTAGAAAATGTGCATGTGACAAAGCCACACAGGTGAGAGAAGTTTTGCAATTGTACATGGGTGAGCCAAGGGTGAGCTACGGCTTCCTCACTGAAGGGGTGCCAACTACTCAAGAGCTCTCAGCAGAAACTAGAATGACACAAAGAATCAAACCCTTTTTGATGTCCACACAGCAGAGGTGACGCTGCTAGGAAATAATGTTAAATCAGTAAAAGGAAACACAGGTTTTGCCAGGCATGACTATGACCCTGCATTAATGCTTGAACACTGCACTCCTACACTTGGTAAACTTAGCATTACTTTCTTTTCTCAAATGTCTCACTATCCCCTTTCTTAAAGAGGGGATGTAAAAGGATGACGTGAAACATTGCAAAGCTTACTAACCAAGAATTCTCTTTAATATCAGTACTTCTATTGCACTTTCAGTCTTGATTTTCTATGTTTAATTTAATTTTGGTTCTTGTATTTTATTCTTTTTAATGTTTTAAATTCAAATTGTGTAAAGCACATTGAACGACCTTTGTTTATGGTAATGTGCCACATAAATAAACTTGACTTGACTAACCATATCATCCTCTCCCTCTGCAAGTCCATAAGAGGGCAGCATGGCCCCCTCCATGGTGGTGCTCTTGAAAACCCCCTTTATCTTACTGCCAATGCGGCTAATCCCGAAAGATTCTCCTCTCTTGGATGTGCTCCTGGACAGAATACATATAAACACAATCACAAAAACACACTGAAGTTGGTTACAATGTCTGAGAGGGACACAGTTCATGCAACTGCACATGCCATTGTAACAGAAAGGTAAGTATGCAAATTAAGACACAAATCACCGCATTAACAATCCAAAGGCAGCGTAACGAGAACTCTGAGAATAATTCCAAGTAATTCAGGTTGTATTCAACCCAAATCATCCAGCAGATGGCAGCGACACAGATCAATAGCAATACAGCCCAAAAGAACTTTCAAAAGATGAGTGACAGTGACAGAAAAACACACCAATGCACATCTGTGTATATTAATTAGAACACACTATAAAGAAATGAGCATTTGCCTGCAATGAAGGACAAATCCCTCATTTAGGTAAATGGTGTGAGATTAGAAAGAATCCAAAACTAGTTCAAGCGTGAAATCAGAGAGTTGACCACTGTACATACATCACAAAGAAAGTCATCTCTTAGTATGACCATCATGCTGAGATATCCAGACACAAACACAGGGACACCAATTATCACAATAGCCCATGCGCACAGAGTCGATGGGGCTTGTGATGGACCCTGACTTACTTCAGCGCTACGGCGCGCCAGGCATTAGGGCCGGATGGAAGGGTAAGAATGGATGAAAAGTGAGGGGAGACAGATGCAGGTGAGGAGCCGGGAGAGATGAAGGCAGACTCAAGGCTGAGGGTATAGTCCCAGTCAGTGGAGCTAGAGCCCAGGGATGAATGGAGCACCAAAAGATGTACACACACATAAAGCATAGTCCATGGTATGACAGAGAGACAGACAGGATTAGGTGAGGGGGCCAGTGTTGTTGCGCAAGGCGTTGCAGAAACAGTCACTGTTTCAGATTTTACTAACAGCTTTTGGTGGTTTAAGCGCTTCTCAGAAAACAGTGTCTCACAGTTAGGTGCTAAGCCCCACTGTCTGCCTCCATTTTAATCATCTCAAAGCATGTTCAGGCAAAAGCTTTCCACCCTGGCGAATGAGTTAGTTACCACACTTTGTGTTTGACAGGATCGTTTACACAAAATGGGGCATTCAAATCACATTAGAGAAGCTCTGGAGGCGGAAATGTTTTTAGGTGGAAAAAAAGGGTGTCTCTTTAAATTTAAAGTCACAACAGGATATCGTTCACAAGACATATGCAAAAGTTTGAACTTCTCAAAAGAAATGACACGTGATATTGATCAACACATTAACACTCCCTTCACAGGGAACATTAAAAAAAACCTTAAATATGGTATTTTCAAAAAACAATGTGGTTTATTTATAAACAAAATGTTTGATTTTGAAATAAACACGTAGTAAATGTTTGCACAGTCCACATATTGTGCTGGATATTGTGTTGTTTCAATATGTTAAATTAAGTTTATTTGTCAAATAACAGTGTATTAAATTGTGCAGAACTGTGTTATCTGTAAAACACGATAGATAACAGAACGTGAAGTATGGGCAGAGATGCCCAAACCTTTGCATACAACTGTATGTGAAATATACAAATTCATAAAAGCTGCAGCTGAGGTTGTGGCTTTTTATAATAATAATGTAAAAATGTTCCCCTCTGCATTCCAGCAAGTATCTTGCGTGCAGCATTAGGTGGAGAGTGGAGAGCTACTGGTAGAGCATGATGCTGAAGGCATACTCACCGGATGTCATCCAAACTCACGCTATTTCTGAAATAATGGGCAAAAGGAATTATATCTGGCCTCTAACACTAAACCCCATGATAAAAACACAAAAGAACTCAAATTATGTGTGGCTACAAAGGATAGAAGTGAGAACATTTAAGCTGTGCACCGTTAAGATTAGTAAAACATTTAACAGAGAACAGAATGATACGACACTGGCGAGTTATGAATATGACAGGTCAGTAGATATAAAAATAATATTTTCTGACACACTGTAAAACAAGAATTCAAAGCTCGGCCAGTGCATTCTGTTGGGATGGGGACCAACAGGCTTGTGTGACAACATACAATAGAAACGAGCCGGACTATAACAGGTAGTCCTATATAACTACACTTGTAACTGACAAAGAAAATACATCTAACGGATCTTTTACAAACCACAGCCCACCCACCTGCTAAGTCTGGAGTTTCTGGTTGGGGATTCAGCCCCTCTCAACAGCTGCCGAAAATACTGAAATAGAAAGAAGTCATCAACTACTTAACTATACCAAACAAGCCAAACTTTACACCTCCTTAGGCTACTGTACAGCTATATAATACATTTCAGATCTCTCACAGCTCATGGAGACTGTGCTAAAGGCTTGGCACTGGACCAATAGGAACTCATTAGGTCAGTCATGTGGCAAGAGAAACAGTGAATGTGTGTGGTGCAGAGATTGTGTAGAGGCTCAGGAAGGCACGGTCTTCCTTCATTACCCCATCACTGTGGCAGAACATGGGAGTAAAGACGTTCTCCAACAAGGAGAGGACATGCTCATAGGCCTCAAACAGACAGCGCATAGTCTGCAGTTTCACAACGCCAGTATACGGACCCTCTGCAACTGTTGGGGACAGAGAATCAGCAAGAGATCAAATCAAAACCATTTTCTCATAATTTCATAAGTTTTTATTTTTTGTACGTAAAAACCTATTGGTTTTGAATGATGACAATATGCACCATGTGCATCCTGGAGAATGGGTCTTCAATTAGTAATGCCAAAATATAAAACTGCATTGTTTGAACATAAAAGGTCATAAGCAACCTAACCCAGTCAACAACCCACAGTTGCCCAAGGGCCTGACAAATAATAATAATAATAATAATAATAATAATAATAATAATAATAATAATTATAATAATTATAAAAGTAATAATAATAGTAATAATAATAATAATAGTAATAATAATAATAATAACAACAACAGCAGTAATAATAATAATAACAGTAATAATAATAATAATAGTAATAGTAATAATAATAATAATAACAGTAATAATAATAACAATAATAATAATAATAATAATAATAATAATAATAATAATAATTTGCCTCTACTTGCCTCTAGACCAAGAGGTCATGGGTTCGAACCCTACCTTCAGCATTCCACCACTGGGTTCCTGAGGAAAAAACCCTTAATCCTAAGTTGCTCCAGGGAGACTGCCCCCTGTAGTTAGGGAATGGAAGTCGCTTTGGATAAAAGCGTCTGTTAAACGCCGTAAATGTAAATTATTATTATTATTATTATTATTATTATTATTATTATTATTATTATGTTGTTGCACAGGTTTAATATCTGTTTTGGTGTATTTGTGTTTATGCCATCTGTTCACTTAAAGGAGGAAAACCTAAATGATATAAGACAAATCACGATGTCATACAGATCCTTAGTTGAAATAAAGGTACAATTTAAAATAAGTAGAGCGGAGCTGTGCTGGGAATGTTTTCTTCTTAGGCAGCTAGATTGGCTATAATGAAGTTCATAATGTATTTGTGATGTATTTGATATGCTGTAATTCTAGAGGAACCCTTTACTGTCTGGATGTTTACATCATCAACATACAGAAATGTTTGACGACTATAGTAAAAAAAAAAAAAACATTTGATAAAGGTAATATTTAATTTTAAGAAAGTTACAGACGATGTAAACTTGAACAAGAGGTGTCGCTGCAACTGAGAACAACAGCCAATGCCGTGTCTACATATTTATATATACTCTGTATATTGCTCAAAATGATAAGAAGGCAAAAGACACCCCTACCAGCTATTGGATAATAGTAGTTAGTCACCAATAAGTATTGAGCTTAATTAATGAACAATAAATCCACAGTTAACGAGGTTAAATGATGCATTATGAAGACATCCAAACACTTACTGTTTCTTATCTCCTCCACTATGAATGGGTCAAAACAAATTTTGTCAATGCTCTCATCAAGGCAGTAGGTTTCATATATCTTTTTCACCTCCTCATGTAGCATTAGTTTTTCAGCATCGGACAATTCTGGACACAAGATCTTATCATTGAATTCCTCTGAAATGTGAAAAAAAAGTTTCACATGTTAAAATAGGTTAAAACACACAAATGAGCGACATCCACTAGACCAGGGGTCGCCAACCTTTTTGAAACTGAGAGCTACTTCACAGGTACTAAGCCATACGAAGGGCCACCAGTTTACTTAAACTTATCTAAACTTCATGTATAATAAACATATTTTACATGTTTTTAAATATTGTCATTTTGAGATCTATATAAATGCAGAAGTGATTACAGAAGAAGAGCAACAGGATCAAATAAAATGTTGTACAAGTAGTTACTTTTGTTATTTTTGCTATTTTTTGAGCAGGTCCTGCCCGCGGACACCATGTTGGTGACCCCTGCACTAGACACACGTTTAAGCAAGTGTGTAGCTGTGTGTGTAAACCCACCTACAGTGAGGCAGAACTGAAGAACATGAACAGCTCCCTCTTGCTTCAGGAAGTTCATGAAGCGGAACAGGAGGTCTTGCTGTTCCCGAATCTCTTTAAGTTCTAGCTTTAACACCTGAAAGAAAGAGAAGAAACAGCTTATCAGTCCAGTCAGTTTTGAGAACCTGTCAAATGAACAGGTGAAACAGATGGCACTTACAGAAGACTTCTTATTGCGCACATCTGCATACTTCTGCAGGAATGGGACGAGCGCAGAGGCAGGTTCAGTGGCAGCTTCTGGCTAAAATAAGATATCCACCCATAATACAGTATCCATATATGTCACACACTGAAGAACATCATTGCATTCTCTGCCTTCTGTAGTGATCTTTCATAACTAAATAAGTCTTACTGGAGAGTTGTCGATGAAAATGAGCAGTAAGTGGTTCACAGTGTCCTAAAAGAAAAGAGAAATGATATATAACATTTGTTCCAAAAAAAAAATAAATAAGAAAACAAGCTAGTTCCACATTAACACTCACAGGATCAGCCAAATAATCCATGGAGGGAAGGAAAACAGAGCCAGCAAGAACCTCTCTTATCAGAAGAGTAAGGCATCTGGAAACACAGGCATGGGAATATAGGACAGGAAAAAGGGAAAGCAAAACATTTTAAGAGCTTAGATCAAATAGACCGATGTAGAGCTTCACCTGCAGTCAGTGGCTTTTGGAGGTAAGATGTATGAAAAGAGCATCTCAGTAAGCTTGCGCAGGTAGAGCAGCTCATCCCTTCTGCTACGTAAGGCCACATGCAGGTCAGGACCATACTCCTCTAAAGCGGCCTGCTGCAGATACTCAGAGTTCTTCACTAAAACAGTGAAAAAAAACACAAAGGAGACATTATAGAGACATGCAAACTATCAACACTGAACTGAGCTAATTCTCTTAAATATACAGGTGATACAATAAAAAAAATACCCTTTTGTCTTGCTTTGGCAATAATTTCGATGTGTTTCATGGCAACTTTGAGCAGTTTGAGCGTTATGAGAGATGGAATATCGACCTGAAAAATGTTAGAAAACGTTTTTTATTTTGTTTAACCCAAACAACTTCAGAAATCCTTAAATCAAATGCACAGAAAATATGTGAATACACATTTGGCCAAACAAACTCAAGTGAAAATGAAAAGCAAACACAAATGGTACATTACTCTCTGTGCTCGGCGGACCAACACCGCAGCTACAAACCGCAAAGTCACTCTGAGTTCATCCACAAACGCCTCATCGTCTGTAATGTCCCTACCAAGCAATATCCATTCAGTGAGGCTGCATTCATGCAGTATATAAAGCTATGTATTAATACATAAAGATAAACAGCGCATACCTGTACCAGGGGTATACAAAGTTTTCAAGGACCAGCTCAAGGATCTGTGGACAGATTAGACCTTGTTGCCGTTCAAAGTTCTATCAAAATGGCATTTAAATTCAACTGAGGCTATGTTCACATGTCCTCAAACCTCGGAAAGAGATGCGTCCACTTTGGAGTGCACTTTTAAATCCAACCATGGCTGATAGTTCTCAAGAAGCAGCGTTGGTCTGAACACAACAGAAATCAGTCACTTTTTGATATTGCGGTGTGAGGCCAGTTTAAGTGAAGTTTAATATCAGGTAAACAATAGCTTTTTACCTGTGTCTTTTGCATTTCACCTTTCCACAGACAGCACAACTGTGAGCCAAAGGAAACAATTCTTGCAGATCTAACTGTCAAGGCAGAAAAAGCAGAGTGACAGTAGAGTACAGGTCCTGCTGAAGTAAACTTGTACACTGGGACATTAGTTGGTTGTAACTTGGTTTTAGGGCCAGCTAGTCCTTTTTACAGTGCCGATTCCGGTCAAGCTGGGCAAAATGGCTGGTTCTGTCCTGGGGTCAAACCGGAGACCCTGGCAGAGATGTCTGAGAGGAGAATGGTTGCTCTGTATCATGGACTACACCTCCCATCCGTCAATAGGCCATCTGACCACACACAGCAAAAAGCTACTAGAAAGCTACCTATGCCCATACGACTGAATATCTCTAGGTGATAAGTATTTACGTCATTCTGTTCTGAATCGGATATGTACAAGACAGAACTCAATTGTTTAATCTGTGAATTGACCGAATGCTATCTAATGTTAAGCTCATTATCTCACCATCTGTTGCTAATTTATTACATTTATTTTTGTTTTAATAACACTAAACCACTGTGGTGGGCTGGCGGAGACCCGCGCCTTTTGAACACGGGATAGGCTCCGGGTAGCAGCGAGCCTAGTGCGGATCAAGCAGTTACAAAAAGTAAAGAAGACTAATCCATTTTCGTAAATAATTTAGTACCACTAATTTTCTGGTACAGCACACTTAGTTTTTACACACAGCAATATCAGTGTTATACTGTTATTTGTTACACTAGTATAGTTCACACCTGACTATAAAAGGCTACTTTACTATACAAAAATAATTTTGGGGCAGCTGTTGGCCCAGTGTTTAGGGAGATGCCCCTGCAATCAGTTAATGGATTAGAATCCCAGGACTGCTAGTGGCGCAGCTGAGGTACCCTTGAGCAAGGTAAAGTCACCATAAGCTGCTCCCCCGGGGCGCCCCCTGTGGTGGCTTCCCACTGCTTCACTTGGTGAATGGGTAAAATGCAGAGAAAGAATTTCACATTATTCACAATGTGCTGTGGTGTGTTCACACGTGACTAGAAGTGGCCACTTTAATGTTCTTGTCATTGTTCTGTACTATTGTTTATAGCCTATCATTTTATTTGCTCTTATCTTTACTTTGATACTTAATCATCAGCAACACTTTTCCTATTTGTTTATTATTTTGTAAATGCAAAACTTGAGACAAGTAATAATGCCATGAATTACAGAACAATGAAAGAGGAGCACAGTACAGGATTTAATAACATCAATAACCTGAGTACTGCATGCACTGTAGACTGCCAATCAAATTTCCAAACACGCGTGGTTATTGGCTGAACACTCCAATTGGCGAATATTTTAATGCTCAGTAGAATTGCAGACATTATGTCAGTGCTATTAAAATGTTGAGTTTATATAAACAAACCTATTTGCCTTACCCTTTTCTTTGCTTTAACTGTTATGAGGATATTAGGAAGTAGCGTCTCTGGTCCTAACGAGCAGTAGAAAGTGACCACGCCAGCCAAGAACGACCAGAAAATGATGATGACGTGAAGGTACCTGAAAGAGGAATAGAAACACATGAGAAGAAGCAAGAACTTGCAGAGCATGCTGAAATTAATCAGTTCACCTGTTCAACAGGACTGTGGCTAGGAGCAGCAGGACCAGCAGAAAGCAGAAAACGGGATACTGCCTTCCCACCTCTCTCATCAGGTCCACTTTTAGCCTCAAAGTCCCCAAAAACACCCTTAACGTGGACATTTTCGGAGCTGTGTGGATAAGAACAAAGGTAGGGAGACCAGTGCATTGTCTTTTGAGATTCTCAGTTATTTAATTCATGCAAAAAAACCCAGAAAGTTGCATTACTGCAGTCTCTTACGTGGGTGAAGGCTTCTTCAACAGCTCTCAGCTAGTCTTTTTGCAAGACCTCGGATGAAAACATCTCTCACAGAGCAGGCTCTCCACACTTACCAACTGGATTAGTGAGAGACAATAGAGATACGAAACGATCAAGTACACACTGCATGAAGAGGCATTTGGCTTGTTTATTCAGTCCTGGTGGTCTTTTTTTATATATAACGGGTCCATAACAGACGCTCATGTGGGTTTGGCTCTAAACCTGACGTCACCTCCGGTGCATTTTTTCCCACCGTGCATATTCCAGCAGGACTCCAGGAGAGGCATGTAGTTTTTAATCTTAAACTAAATCAGCATCAGGTTACACACTGTGCAAAAAATACACAACCAACCTCTGATAGATGCGTGGAGCTCTTCTCTCAGAACTGAACTGCTTTCAACTCGACTCGATCTTTCGTGTTCTCCATCCATGCAGCGTACACTATGTAAACAAGCATTGGGACGTCACTGTCTTCAGGGATTGGCTCTTTACATGCAGTAAAGGGTCATCTTAGTGCTTAAGTACACCAAGACATTTTGGACAAGGCCATGCTTCCAACTTTTGTGGAGTTTGGGAAAGGCTTTTACTATTGCAACATGACTGTGTCCCAGTGCACAAAGCAAAGGCCATAAATACATGATTGAATGAGTGGAACTTGACTTGCCCACAGAGCACAAAATCCCACAAATTTCAAAATCTTGTGAAAAGCCTTCCAAGGACAGCGGAAGCTATAAAGAGCAGGGATACTCCATAGTAAAGGGTACGTTTGAATGAAATGTGATAAAAGTCCCTATTGGGAGTCATTTTCAGGTGGCCCCACACTTTTATTCAGTGTGTCTGGAGCATTGCTGTCAGAACTGGATTGCTTTCAGCCATCCAGGGGTATTACTGATTTTTCATTATTAGCTCTAGATGATGAAGGCCTCTCCAGTTGATCTATGTGCTCCATGATGGAACACAGTGGAACTGTTGCACACCCCTGAAGTTGAATGTTAGCACTGGGTAAGGTGACCCTGTGCCTCCTCAGTGGGTCCCTATCGACACAGTATCCTGTGGAGATTACACAGGGGGTGGAAGCAATGCTGAATGTGTGTTCAGCTTGAAACGATTCACAAATTAAGACAATGTCCAGAAACTTTTGCACATACAGTATATTACACAATATAATTGAATTGTAACATGGTAACCTTTGACACCCAGTACCCATTGATACTTTCACATACAGTTGCTTAAAGTAAATCTTTCATTCTTTACATGAACTCATTCTTAGATGGAATTATTTTAATGGAAAAATATGCACAGCCCACTGATTGCATACTGAAAGTGACAATTAACCTTCTACCTGTACTCTGAAAGAAGACAGAAAGGTAACCACATCACAGATATTACAGTAAACAGTTTTAGGACACAGATAGAAATCAAAAACTTTATTACAAAAATAAGTTACACTCACCTCATTTTACAGTATAAAACAATTTATTTGCAGGAATGCAAAAAACGTTGTTGGCCACCAACAATAGTTTAAAACTGCTAACATTTGTCAAAAGGTTGTAATGATACAGCTTCATCAAGAGGGAGTTAACTGTGTACAAAACCGGTTGAATGGTTCAGTCAGCTGTTTGCTATATATGGAATATAAACCAAAGCTGCAGCATCCCTTTTTCCACAGAATGATCTTGTCCCTTCCCAGTGAACGCAGCCAGAGGACTGGCTGGCCCAGAGCTGAAACATGATCACTCACATTCATGAATCATGATTAAAAATAAAACCTTAAATCAAAAAGCTATGGTGGTACAGGACATAATTGTCATCTTTACAGAAGCTAGTTATCCAGAAATGGTTTTCCACTTGAAGAAAAAAGGGACACTGCAGGGCTTACCAAAAGCAGTTGATGCCTTTGTGATGTTCAAGCCTTTACAAAAGTAACATTTTATTCCAAAACTATCATACAATCATACAACCAGTAACTACATAATCTGAAGAAGCAAGGCAGCTAATTCAGTTCAAAATAAGATAAAAGCAGGGCTTGTTCAGGCTCATCATATGAGATTATTTTGCATGCCCAGTTTGACTGTTCGCAGTGTCAGAGCAGCAGCAAAATGACTATATTACATTAAGTACATCTTTTGAGCAGCTGCTCTAATGCATATTTCATAGGAAACAAGCCCTGCTTTCATCAATATAAGTTTCCCTATTTACAGTACAGGCAGGGTAGTTCAATCCTCTGTACTGAGGTAGTTCACCAACCCTTTAAAAGACAAGTTCTGAAAAGAACCACTTTCCTGGAATGCCTGACTTATCCATGCAAGGTGGTTACACCAAAAACCTGCAGATGTCATGTCCTCTTCATCCAAATAAAAAAAATTTAGATAAACATGGATATTCTGACAATAAAATTACAATTAGCACAAAAATATACATTAGCATCAAGCTCCTTTGAGCCACTTCAAACTCAAACTTAAAAAGTGCAAAAAAAAAAAAGAAATATTTTAGTATCATTTAAGAAGTCTGAACTTCACGAATGATTTTAACTGGTGCGTTTTGTAATTTTGGGGGAAAGTTACAGGGATTATCGTATGATGCATTCTGAAGACTTTAATGAATACAGAAAGTCCACGGTACAGAACTTCCACTGGGTTCGGGGGGTTCAAGGGTGGCAGTATGGGAGATATGCTTCTGTAAGGCTGGAATATCATTGAACCATTGCCTCGACCTTACCATCATATCCATTGGCAGCTTCTGGTGTAACCCCATGTAGCAAGTCAGTCTTCACTGTAACTGGTCAGGACCAGCCTCGACCCCCTTTCCCTGCTGAGGGAGAGGAAAAAAAGGCCTTTATTAAAAATTATCAAAGACAACAAAGAAAATGTGAATATTTAATGCATCCCAATGTAAACTACATGTTTTCAAGATGCTTTACATCAAACTATTCATACTTAAGACATAAAATGTTCATAGAAACCCCAAATTCAGAAATAAGTCTATTCTACACATCAAAAATGAGGGGGGAAAAAGTATACATAATGACTTTTACTATGCTACAAACATTGCTTAATCTTAGAACTTAGATGAAAAAAGACACAAAAAACACGCAAACCTTTGGTCCATTTCTTCCACAAGGTGCCTTGTATGTGTTAGCAATTTGAAAGGGGAAAATAGTCAAAAACGTATTTATCAATTTTTTTTAATGAAACCAAAGTAACACAGGATGACGATAAACACAGCTAACAGCAAAATGTGTTCGTCAGAAAATAAATACAGTACAAAGTACAAAGAAATGGTTAGCATTTATAAAAATGGCTACTTGACAAAATAGCCCCCCACCCAACCACCACCACATACCACACGGCCTCTCTGCGGAGCTCCTCCTCTGGACCCACGTGCACCTCTGCTGGATCCTGGGCCTCCACGCTGAGAGAAACCGACTCTTCCTCTAACTGTGGCTGCTCCACGGCCCCGAGTGATTGTAGATCCACGGGCTCCTCGACCACCTCTTCCCCTCCCTTGGGTTTGGAAGTCTTCATAGCCATAGTATGGATCTTCATAGCCTCCTCGATAGTTGTGATAGTCATAGCCATAGTAATCATAGTAACTCTCATAGCCATAGTAGTCGTGGGGATATGAAAAGCCTCCCCTGCCTCCTCGGCCTCTTGCTCTTGTTGGAGGAGGCATGTGTGGTGGGCCATAGTAATAGTATTCATCATACCTGAAGGAGTCCCAGAAATTCCTTGTTGAAAACATAAGTAATTTAATTTGAGCAGCATACAAGTTGTACATATTTCAGACAGACAATCTCTAATGCTACATCACAGTTTGCAGACATGATCTTACATTTGTGTTTTAGCTGCTTGTCTTTGAGCCTTTCGTTCCTTTCTCTTCTGATCAGGAGGTTTCGCAAAGACAATTTCAATCTGTTCACCTTCCAAATCTTTCCCATTCATGTCAGCCAAGGCCTGTCGATCAATCAGAATTTAGTGCATATACAACAATCAATGAAATACTAGAAGAATGAAGAATAAAATTACCTTAACGGCACCATCTCTTTCCTCAAAGTGAATGAAGGCATAATCTTTAAGCTTCTTGACCCTTTCCAGTTTGCCAAAGTTGCTGAATGTCTTTTCTAAGAGCTCTTCTGAGACAGTGCTGGCAAGGTTTCTTACAAAAAGCACTTTAACCTAAAGGAGAAAGAAAAAAAGACATTTACATAAAACAAAAGGTTGTCTTCTGTATTAAAAAAAAAAAATGCATGAATGCGTCTGTAAAAATCTGCTTGGTTACCTTTGCCATGACCTCAGGGTCTGGGTCCTCAATGGGGTCAGCCCATTCCACAGTCACCACATTTCCCCATACCTTCACCTTGCCGCTCATCAACCTGCGTCGTGCTTGTGCAGCCGTTTTGTGATCCTCATACTCCAAAAAGCAGAAGCCTCTATTTTTTTTCTTGTCATCAGGCTGATGATATAAAATTACATCATTCAGCCCCTCTGAGAGAAAGCAGAGAGAGAATTAAATGAGCAACTTTCCTGAGATAGTCTTAATATTAATGTATGTTTAACCCAAGGCGCTCAAAGAGTTCACAAATTTTCTCCAGATCCATTACTCACCTGTAACTTTGGCAAATTCCTCCACGATCTGCTCCTTGGTTTTGCTCTTGGGAATGGAGCCAACAAAAAGTCTATTATTGGCGACAGAGATACACACGCCAATGTGTTTTCCAGGGCGTATCTCATTGTTGTTACACTGGAGATACATATAAAACAGCAAATTAATACAGTCTTAAGAGAACTTTTCAAAGAGAAAGAATGAAGTGAAAGATGCATTTCTTCAATGAATGGGATATGTGCATGTGAACTTTTTTTTTTAATTATGGCCAACATAGCCTCGAACTCCTGTCCTCTGGTTGAAAGTCCTGCACTCAACTCGCCACACATTTTTCATATGACTGACCTCATTTTACCAGCGTCCTACTGGCATCCATATACAACTACCTTTAACATTATATATTATTCTCTCTCGCCCAGTTTTTAAATGCTAAGTGCTTGACCCCCGATCAACCGATCACAAGTTTTATGCAAGCACACTACTACAGATACAACAGACATCGACACTGGAACCGTTCCGAAATTCAGCATGTGCTCCAAGGAAAAGCGACACCTATTCAGGCTGACACAATTACACTAATATGATAGAAGTAACGTGACTCACCAGTTTAACTGCCTCCTGAGCAGCCTCTTTAGTGCAAAAAGTGACAAAGGCATAACCCCGGTTCAGGCCACTGAGGGGGTCCATCATCAGACGCAGGTCCCATATAGGTCCTGCTTTTTCAAACAGGGGAACCAGCTCATCCTCAAAGAGATCTCTTGGGATTTTTCCCACAAAAATCTAGGAAAAAGAATGTAACTATTACAAAGTTAACCAAACTAAGTCTACTGTGGTGCAATACACTATTTTACTGTTAGTTTTGTATTCTTTTCAGCAAGGGCACTAGATGGCTTTTAAATGCTTTGTGTAACTTCTTCAAACTACTCAATAAGTCAACACATAAAATAAGACCTATGGGACTACAAGTAGTCCAGTGTCATAACTTGGACAACAATATCTGTCAGTTGTCACATTCTGGACAGCAACAGCTAGATAACTTTATTAACATCAACACAAAAATGATCTGACATGCAGTAATGGTCCTTTTGCCAAATGTATGGTCTGAGGAGACATAGTCTGATGAAGACCCAAAGAGAAACAGTAATCTGTTACAATAGTTAGTAGAACAGCAAAGTCTTCGTAAAAACGATAATTTGTTGCTTCCCCTGGACAACCAATTTTTTGCCCAGTTATTTTCAACAATTGGTATTGTCTCCTTATTAACACAGAAAACAATACTTATTAGCTGGTTTTATACATAGTTTTAAAACATTGATAAATACAAAACCCTGTTGTGTATTCAAATTCTGCTAGGACCTAGAGGGTTAAAATAAAGAACCCCTTCACTCACATGTACAAAATATATAAATACGAGCAACACACAATCTGAGGATCTTTTAATCAAAGTGCTACATTATAATATGTGGCTTATTTAAAAATTCAAAACCTACTATTTTAATGGAATCGTAGCAATGTACTAGCAGTTATTCCAGAAAAATCCCTAGTTGGTCACTTAACATAAGAGCAAAATACAAAGTCTTACCTCTGTGCCAACTGAGGGCTGTGCACCTGAGTGTGTCGACTCTGGAGGAGGGCCACCATACTTCCTCTGACCTGTCGTCACATCAAGTGTGTATCCAGTTCTCTCAAGCAAAGCCTGGCAAATCAGAAAACTGTCCATGACTCAGTGACACACAGAAACAACCTATTCATACGCTTTTGCCGTAAACTTTGATAAGTCTGATAAAATTATTCCAGACAGTATTCTTTACTTATAAACACCTTATGAAACTGCTCAGCTAATTTCAAGGTCTTTACGAACGTAATCCAGTGTAACAGAGGAATGTAAAAACTTATCTATAGGTCTGCTTTCCCAGGACCAAAGTGTGACACCCAAAAAGTACTCAACACAATTAAATGTGGGTAAAATATCCTTACAGATTAAAAAGGACAAAGAATTCATTTTATATGACCATCCTTCCACACAACTATTTTTTTAATACCAGACATGCAGAAATTGGTTACAAAATTCAGAAATTGGCTCAAGAAAACTTACTTTGATTTTTGCCTCATCTGGTCCTTTATTAGAATCTGACACTTTGGTCCCCTGCTTCTCCCTCTGCCTGTATGTCTTCATAACTCCACAGAGAAAGGCACTTTTGTTCTGATGAAAAAGTAGGGAGCAGAAAATCAACAATGACGAATATGCATTCTGTACACTTACTTGAGTGGCAGAGAAAAATAAAGACGTAACAGACAGAAAAAAAAACAACATACATCTCTGTTGAAAAACTTTATTTGTTTTTTGCAAGATTAACAGACCAGCAGAATTGTTCCAAAATTGTAACTGTTTCCCCCTCACTAACTATAACAGTTTTGTTTTTCATTTGGAAATTCTGATATGTTCCATGTTCGTCATGCGATCTGAGCTTCAAAGATATTAACCTGTGCATTTTTGGTGCCAAGATTTTCCACAGTTGTCTGCTCTATATTCAAATGGTTAATCAGCAGAATAAACTAAATCCTAAATAAGTTTGCCTGTAAACAAAATCGGAATTTACGCAAGACTAATAGAACTCGCTCCAAAATCTCTACAGCACACTCCTGCAGAAAAGTACTGTTATGCACAGCTTATTGCAGAAAGTTTAAATTAAGTTGTGTGCACCAGCAGTTAAAGAGTTACACGGCAGCACTCTATTCCTACACACAATCACTTGTAACAGTGAAGTTAACAGAAGTAATAGCAGTCACACTATTGTAGATTCATGGTATCATGTGTTCCAGTATGATATACAAATAAGTGCAAAACAGAGTAAGTAGCTTTTTATTAGCTTCATGGTTCTAAGATTCAGTGCTGCCCCACCACCAGACACAAATTAGAAATAGGCTTAATATTGCACTATGCCATACCAGGCTGTCAAGAAAAAAAAGTTAATATTACCACTTTCATGTCTAGTTGTCACCACATTAAATACCTGAACATGTGAAAGGTCACTGTCTTTAAACTGCAGAAGGACTTGCAGAGCACCTTCTTCGTTAAATTCCTTTAGAGCTTCGATTGCCCGATCATCAAGATCACTGTGTGAGACCAGACCTGATTGAAAAATGCAAACATAAGAGAATCAACTGTCAGTTCATTCTTCATTCATTCTGCATTTACAAACATTCCCAGTTATATTATATGCAAGCCAGAAATAACTGGTGTCAGGTTCTCAGAACAGAAATATCTAAACACACCAGATGTGATGGTGTAATTTAACAGTCATCTAGAACCCCTCACCATATCAAGAACTGATTTATGCAGACCCATCACCTGTCTGAACCATCACCAGCTACTGCTTTGTTCCTGCATATCCATTCTGCAACACCTTTGCCCTGATACGGTTTGAGGAGACATCCTCAAGACTGCTTAAACTTAGCTTAAAGGGCCTAAATATGAAATTCCCCAGGATACTAAGTTTCCTCCGAGTTGCTGAGGGAGGCTGAGGGAGGCAAAGGGAAAGAAATGTCCAAAGTAGCCAATTTTCGTTTTTGTGCAAGGTTTTTAAAGCACTTTGTGACTGCAGTACCCATTTTGGAAGGAAACCACAAAAAGTTGCTTTAAATGTTCCAATTCCCACAATCGCATTTAGAAGCACATGCAGTTATAATGAAAATCTGAAATGGGTGAGAATATGCTGAATGTTCAAATGGGCCTTACCTGCTATGTAAATTTCATCTAGTTTGACAGCAACTTTTCTAGGTAACCCAGCGTCTAATAATGTCTGGAAGTGTTCTGAATGGGTAACTGCAGCCGAAGTCTCCATTGGTTCTTCAGTACCGTTTCCATTTATATGCTCTGTGGCCATGTCTCCGTTATCTGTGCAAATGCAATGAGCCAAATTAATCCAAAACTGGGAAGAGGTCAAGGAACCTGTTGCCTGACCCCTGTCTTTCTAATCCGGGGCCATCAACACGATTTCCTCTAGCTTCTTAAACATTTCTATTTGCATCACCCCCTAAGAGCCAAAGCTAAACATGGGGGCAGCCTACTACAGGTCCATGCATAGTGACATTTTAAAATAATGCAGGAATTGCCATTCATTACACCAGGAATAACACTTGATTTTCCCATCCTTACTGTAAAAGCCGCTTTAGATACTGCCCTCATTTTTTTTGTTCCATGGATGAGCACATTAAGTTACCAGCGTGGATATGAAGAACCTAAATGCACGGGGACCACAAATTTTGCATAAAATAATGCAAGTGCTGCTGAACTGCCAGGGTGGCTGTGGTGCCGAGAGGCTCCAGATTTTTACACGTGTTCTTTGGCTAGGCTAATTTCCGCTCCTCTAACACTAGTTAGGCAAGCATGTGTCCAGTTTACTACATTAGCCTATTAGCCTTAACTACATACACTCAACATTAGTGCCTACTAACTGTCCGTGTGGGTCAGATTCCCCCGGACTAATCTACAATTCATATCTGACCACTTTAGCTTTAGCTACATTAAAACGTGGTTAGCCTAACCACCTAAAGGGCGGACATTTCAAAGCCCCACTATATTTCATTCGGCCAAGAAATATCTGTGGCCACGTATAGTCAAGATAATCGAGATTTCCTATAACGCTGCCCTCTTAATTTTATTCCCCGTCTTATATTTGTGTCCAAAAAGCGTGGCCAACATTAGCTATCCTCCCTTTCTAGGCCAGGGGGACACAAGAGCAACGTGGACACTCAACTTTCAGCACTGTGTTAGCCTCTCCGTTTTCTGACAGCTACCACTCCAGCGAGAGGCTCTTCTCTCACTCTAATTCAGTCTACACGTGCTTATGAAAACCCTCGTAGCAGTGAAGGGATAAAATTACACTTTCACAACTTTGCAAGGGCTTCTAATTCGCTAGCAAGTTACAACTCCACGAGAAAAACAACGTTCAGCCGTTGCAGCCCGGGCGTTAGCCACGGAAAGCTGCAATGGAGGAGAAAAAACGTTTCCCCAGATTAATCGGCGTTGAAAATGCTTGTGCTTAGGGTAAACCGAACCAAGGCCCTAAATGAGCGAAGGTGAGCTAAAAATGTTTTTAAAATGAGCCAGATAAGGGGCTGTGCAACGTGCCGCCACACTGAGGAGTCCATTTTCAAAAAGCCGGTGCGATCCGCGCCGACCAGTTTCTGCCGACTTTTGTTTGAAAACAAAAGATCATCCCTCCGCCGCCCTGCGAGCTAATAAAAACAACTTCTGACTCGAGAAGAAAAACGCTGCTCGTACCTGTGATTGAAAACAACTTGAAACGGGTATGTACGGATGGCTCCGGAGGGAGAAGTGAAGGGGGAAAAGGAGAAAAAGTGTCCGAGTCCCTCGCCGCTGGTCCGGCTCCACTCTCTCTCTCAAATCGGAGGAGGCAAAATGGCGGCCAGCATCACGCCGCCAGTTTTTTTTTTTTCTTCTTTTTTTCCCCGAGCTCCCCCTGTGATGTACGGGGTTTTTCACACACCCATCCAGGGGCTCCCGTGCTTATAAACGGCCCTGCTCAGAACACAGCGAGGGAGACACGTGCTCACTTTTCAGTTGGAGTTCAGTTGAATGTGATTGAAATACAAATATTATTCTGTCAGTTGGATTTGATGATTCACAACTGGCATTGCGGTGTAAACTAGGACTAGGCTTATAATTCACCTAACTGTAAATGGCTCATTTGTGTATATAGCACGATGTATTTCATATGGACTTTATTCTGGAGTTTTATTCTTTATTATATATTGTTCTTGTGACTGTGTGTCTTCAAAGTCATTTGTTCATTCCTTCATTTTCTGCAACTTTTTAATCCACATTAGGGTCATGAGTCCCCCGCAGTCAATGTGCGCAAGGCAGGGACTCACCCTGGGTGGGGTTTTTGGTGTCATAATGTAAATAATCAGTTTTCTATTAAGTGCTAGCTTGCTTTGAATCATTTCATCTTATGTGCAATAGTAATGCAAAAGTAATGCTGCATATTTCAATATTATATACTATTGATTTCTACAATGGGTGGCTGGTGCCTAGTGGTTAGAGAGGTGCCCATACAATCAGAAGGTTGTGGGTTTGAATCCCAGGCCTGCTGGTGGCACCACTGAGTTAACCCTGAGCAAGGGTTCCCTTAGCACTGCATGTAAAGGATGCCTTATGAAGAGCTAGGTGGTATAGAACTGCCATGCCTTGTGAATTTGTGCAGTTAATCTTAATAAGAGATGGTTTTGTAAAAAAAAAATAGGAATGAGTATGTGGTTAGTGAATTGTGTGAGAGTGTATAGACTTATTAGTAGAGAGAACTTGAATGTATTTATAGTTTTTGGTTTTATTTCTTGTTAGAATTGAGAAATGATTGTCTTGAATCATTGTAATGCATTTATTTGCTTAAACTTGTAATTTTGAATTGAATTGATTTCTGATACATGTGATTGAAATACAAATATTATTCTGTCACATGTATCTGACTATTCAGCATAGGCATTGCAATTTAGTCTATGACTAGGCTTCTAATATACTGTATGCTAGCTGAGATGCTATGATTATTAAGCATTTATTCAAAATCAAACTCCTAAATCATGCCATTATCTGAGTGAAAAGGTGGTTTTGGTTTTAACCACTCTGTTGCCAGTCCAGCTTTATGTACTTTTTGTATTTTCACCCACTTGCTGCACTAATAGGTTTTACCACAGACTTTACCAATGAGAACCAAATGTTCAAGCATTTAAAATTTAAGTACACACCATATGAAATGATTTCAGTTATTATAACAGCTATTTAAAAAGTGAAGTTTTTAATATGATTTAAAGACTAAACAAATGCGTAAACTTACTGATCTGGCTAAAAGCAAACAAAAAATCTCAACAAAATTTTGCAAAGTAGCATTGCAAAGTAGAGACCCTGAGCCATAAATAAATCTCCATAGCATATGTCCACTTTTGTCACCTGAAAAACCAAAATATGTCTGAAAATAAGCATTAACTGTTGCAAAGGCCCAACACAGTATTTATCTTTCTTATACAAAACCCCTAAGAAGTAACAAGTCTGAGGTTATCCGCATACTTTCGGCTTGTCATAATTATATTGTGCATGGAAAAATGTTTTACACTGCCCCCTAACTAGCCTTTATTGAATTACACCTTATTTCATGGTATCTCAGACATTACCTGATGGCTACCTGATGCATGAACCGTGATGCACGGGTTAGGGTGTATTTATGACCCAAAACTGGCCTGGCTTGCAAGATTTCTGTAAATGATTTACAGTTTAGTCAGAATGCTGCTTTGTCACTTTTTTGACCACCTCCGCCTGCATCTGCAAACTTTTCTAACAAGCTGACCCAAGGGTTAACCCACGGTCTACCTATCTGTACAACACTAATACCCACATCAACAGCATATGGTGTTTACTAAAGCATGAGATTTTACAGTAAATGTAAGCATTTGTTTAATAATTTCAATCACAAAATATAGGAAACTCCTCCTCATTTAACCCATTCACCCAAACAGCAGGCAGCCAGGAACACAGCACCCAGGAAGCAGTGTGTGGGGATGGTACCTTGCCCAAGGGTACCTCAGTGGTGCCACCAGAAGTTCTGGGATTTGAACCCACAACCTTCTGGTCTAATAATATTTACTTTTCAGAATGTTTCATGCTTTTTAATCTTTTTTGTAACTTTTTGCTTTGCTTTTTTCCTCCACCACATCCTTCACTTTATATGTGGACTTAAAGCCTAACTCTGAATATCCTGAGAGTTGCTTGTTTTTTCTCAGGCTTGTCTAGTTCACAGCATTTTACGTCTAGGAGTTCAGATGTACTTATCCTCTTTATCTGAAACGAAACAGTACTATGTGGTTTGATGAAGTGCTGTCAATCAAAAGGTGGTGATGGATATGAAACTACCACCACCACCACCACCACAATCCACCCCACACTGACAAGAATTTTGTTTTGTGACCCCTGGCTGCCATGTGGTTTTTTTACACTGGTGGACATCCATGTGGCAAAATGAGAAAGGGAGAAATGAAAAGTAGAAATACTTGTTTAATGTCATTTTTGGGATATTTTTGGAATTTCTCTTGGGATAAATAAAGTTTTTTCTTATGTTATCTTATTATACTTTTTAATCCCAAATGTGTTGACTCACTGAGAAGAACAATAATGTCAGGAACTGGGCAGAAATACTGGGCAGAAAATGGAGAATTCAGATAAAGCTGGACTGGCAACAATTCAAACCAAAAACACCCTCTCACTCAGATA
Organism: Nannopetersius ansorgii; assembly: GCA_037974605.1. NCBI lineage: Eukaryota > Metazoa > Chordata > Actinopteri > Characiformes > Alestidae > Nannopetersius > Nannopetersius ansorgii. Next base: position 24,897,264 of record JBBPDE010000001.1, read on the forward strand.
AAGTGAGTTTGATTTTGAATTGCAGTCCCAATGGTTAATCATCAAATACAACTGAAAGAATAATTTTTGTATTTTTGTATTTATGGGGCAGCTGGTGGCCTAGTGGTTAGGGCATTCGCCCTGCGATCAGAAAGTCCAGGTTCGATTCCCAGGCCGCTAGGCACCGCTGAGGTACC
>JBBPDE010000001.1:24906728-24924657 GCA_037974605.1 Nannopetersius ansorgii
TATATATAGATAGATAGATAGATAGATAGATAGATAGATAGTTAGATAGATAGATAGATATAGATATAGATAGATATATGCCGGTTTATTTATAATTAATCCCCCCTGTTTACCCTCATTGTTTGATCTACCTGAGTGTGCTGTTGTTGTGTTGTGTTGCATATTGCACCCGTGGTGCAGGAGTACTGTGTTGTTTATGGCTGGTATAATATTAAAGCTCGACTTGACTTATATATTTAGAACAAAAAGTACATTTACAATTTCAAATGGGGTTCATGCATGACTATTAAGGGGTCACTTGTTGTGTATCTAGGTATGCATCACCCTGTGGATTATATGACCGTTACTGAGTCTTTTATTTTAATCGTAAAAAGTTAATAATAGGTTGACTTTTTTCCATGATTCATTTACTTTAGTGCATCCCTTTATATAAGGGACTGGAGCTCACAACCTTCTAACCACAGGGGCAACTAACCACCAGGTCGCCAGTCACCCCAATATTTATATATACAATAAATATATATTTATATATTTAAAACATTTAAAATTTCAGGTGTGGTTGCGCACCAGGTATTTTCCACTCCCCTTTTTTTTAAACATTTTTTTTTTACAAGCCTTCAGCCATAAACACAGACGTACACATTCCACAGATGCCACAGAAAAGAAAAAAGGAGTTTGATTCAGTGGAAGTGAGTCGCAGCGAGAGTCGGTTCGTTGGGACGAGTCAGTGCCGGGAGTCGGACTGGCCGCGCTGTGATTGTGCTGAAGATGGCGGAGGAGGTGGCATCCGAGAGAGAGCGCGGCGCGGGGGGAGACACGGCGGCCCTCGGAAAACGCTTCAGCGACCTGACCGCTGCTCTCCGGGACAGCGCCGAATCACCCTTAGACGCCTCCGCTAGCTTCTGCCAGGAATTTTGCCAGGTGTGTAAGGGTTTCGTGCTGGTTTTCCCTTCTGTTTCCCCCCCTCCATCACTGCAGAGGGGCTCGGTTAGCTTAGCCTAGCCTAGCCAGTACGGCTAACTCCCCCAACCGCCTCCTGCAGACCCGTTGCCAGGCTGGAACAAAAATCCCCTTGGCATTGTAGCAGCTCCTTCTTGACTAACCCTGCGTGCATGCATGCTCGAGCGGAGAAGAACCCACTACTAGCCATTAGCACACATTGCACGGCGAGTGTAATCGGTTATTTTGTTATTTTATTGACTAAAAATCGTTAACCAGCAGCAGGGCGCTGCAGGTAGAGGTTGCCAAGTCCTCTCTCTTGTGATTGCTGCTGCCTGGCTATGTGGCTAGCTGGTCTTAGCTTTTTGTGGCACCTTACGCTAATTGCATTGATAATAAGGGAGTGTCTCGACCTAAAATGCAGTCATGCACGTTGATTATTTTCTTTCTTTCTTTACTTCTCTGCACCCTGACGGCCCTCGACCTTATTTACAAAGCACCGAGCACCAAGCCTTTGCAACCAAAAATAAAGAGAAATCCGTCCATAAAATGCTCCTCCTGCAGTTTCCACAGCTGCCGTAGGGACGCATGGCTGAAAAAAAATGCAAAGATTGTGTCCAAAATGTTCCAGCTACACGTTACGTTGTATATATCTATTTTTTCCTTTTACACATGGATGATTTTGTTCATATATCACGTGAACCAGCGTGGTGTCGGTGTAAATTGATGCAGGGACCAGGTGGCTGAATTCAAGGATGTTTGGCAGCAGCTTCCAAGCTCAATTGATTTTTTTTTTCTTTTCCACTGCAGAAAAGACATTTTATTATAATGAGGTCGGGCTGGCCAGTGGATTAGGGTTGGGCAAATATGGAGACACATTCATAAGCTAGAGCACAAACCCTCCATGAATAATAGAAACTTCTGTTAAGGGTCTTCATTTCTTGCACATTGTTTATGTGCAACCACAGAAGTCTGTAAATAATTAGATAATCAAAACACCAGTTTCAGTTGTTTTGGCTCTGCACTTTAGTACACTTAACTTGAAATGAACAGGAAACACTGACTATGAGGTTAAAGAACAGCATTCCATTCAAATTTATTTACATCTGAATTTGGTGAGCCATACTGAAGTCACAACCTGTTAAATCTTCAGTTCCACATTTCAGAGTTTGCAAAATAAATGTCTTAAAAACTGTAAAGCACTAGAGATGGCACTGTGTAATTGTTTCTTTGCGGTACTGATCCCATATTTATTTTCTTTAAACATGTACCAACTGAAGCACTTCTTGAGATGATAATTTAAAAGTAGGATTTCATGATCAAAATACACACACAGATGATGATATTGAGTGTGTCCAGTTTCAGGCTTTTTAACTTCATTCAAAATCTCATTTTGCATTTTCTGTTGATGAACAAAACACTTGGTATACATTTTGTGGCACAAATGTTTGTAGATCTGTTGTTTGTATGATGCCAAACTTCACAGGTTTTTGCAAGGAAGCTAAATCAGAATTCTGGAGACAATTGCCAGAAATGTAATTAATTCATATTTTGGAAGCAAGAGACTTTTTTCTATGTGCTAGAAGGCTCCTACACAGCTGATATCTTTAACTACTGAATGCATTTGCATTGAGTTATTTGTGAGTCTCTGTAATCAGCTTTTTAAAAAAAAATAAAACTGGTCTGGGCATGGGAAGTTCATAAAAGAGCATTAGTGTAAGGTCAACTTCAATACATTGTAATGCATCTATCCTCTGTACTGTGATGAAACATGATATGAATGTAGGTCTCTTAGCTAAGCTAACTGGTAGGGGTGCGTGAAATGTTTTCCATGGTTAATGTTGTTTTTCCAGTGATGATTTAGAAGTGGACAAATATGATTAAATGTGATGCAAAAGTAGGGTACAACAAAAATTGCCCTTAAAATGATATGATGAATCATGCTTAAAATGACCAGGAACTGTCCATTTTGACTTTTAAGTTGACTTTTAAGGACTGGCCTCACTGACTTCTCAACTCTGTGTTTCTGTCTTCTGAATTATTTGTAAAATCTATACAGAAGTCTGGCCACAAAACCATGTAGCATTTAATTATAGATTATAGAGTTAACCCTGAAACTTTTAAAAGAGTTAACACAAGTATCATACTAGGGAAAGTAGTTAAACATTCGAATAATGTAATAACAGTAGTATAATAAGTTGGCATGACATATTTATTACTAATTTTATTTAGCAGCAGCTCTGATTTTACCTTACTCTTTATTCACTATCTGAATACCCATGAAGCAAAGCACTGGAACACTGAGCCCCTACAGTTCATTTCATTGGCTTGTGCAATACACTAGAATGAAAAACATTATAATTGTGTTCTTTTTAGTGTATGGACATACTTTGATAATAGGAAATTGCATTTTAAATCCTGCAAATTATTCAGAAGACAGAAACACAGAGTGGAGAGGTCAGTGAGATCGGTCCTTCATTTGCTAGGCACTTTTAGGTCTGAGATAATAAAAGGCAACAGGTAAGGCCTTTTAATAAAGAAAAATGTGACACTCTGTAGAGATGTTAGTTTGAATGAGAACTGCTTCACAAATGAAACATGAAGAAATGGATAGATGCTTGCAGAATGATAAACATAATGCCAGCAGCAGCATTTTTGATTCCGGGTCTGACAACCTTCCAACAACAACAGACTACAAACAAGCATTGTATGCATGTTAAATCATACAGAATACCCAGAGGTCACTAATACTTTCGAAGGTTTTCACATTTGTGATGATGCTTCAGTACATTTATTATTTTGGTCTTCTTCTGTTATCAGATACTTGTGGAATATGGCGGCCAATGGAAGCCTGAGCAAGATCCACTGCCTTTACTGGAGATGTACACAGTGGCTATACTACACTTTGCGGAGGCCACCCCCTTTCTCTTCCCCGAATGTGAACATGTCACAGTTGTACTTGAAAAGTTAGCCTTGTGAGTACTAGTAAGCTCTTTATATGAAACGTTCTTAATCTGCTACAGTGTCTTTTCTTGTTTAGAAGTTTGTAATGCATTACATTTTTATATTTTCAATGACCTAATTGACTAAATGGAAATCCTTTTTTAGGAGTTGTCTGGATTTACTGCTCTCAGTCTCTGAGGAAGTCCCAGGTGCCTTATGGGAGGAATTTCAGTCCTCTGTCAAGGTTAGGAACAGTCACTACACACAGTACCTTTATGCACAGAGTCTTGTGTGGCTATTTAAAGCATGAGTTTATCTTTGTAGTTCAATATAAGTGCTTTATAAGACATACGTTTGTCCATAGCATAGTATATGCCTAAGAAGTGGTACAACTGTACTACACACTCATTGGTAACAGGGTTTGTAAAATGAGGAAACGTATGTCTACTTATTGTCTATAGATCTTTTAGATAACAGGATACTTTCATTCTGTTAAATGACCAATACATTTAAATAAATAAATACATGAATGTGTTTTTCACAGGTGGCGCATGGTATTCTTTGGTCAAATGGGAATTTACAGCTTAGCACACTGATGGTCTTAGCTGAAGAAGGTGGTGTTTGGAACAATGATACTCTGTGTAGCCTTCTTGCAGACAGCATGCCAGATGTTGAAAAAGGTAAAAAAAAAAAAAATAGACCTCATTTACCACTTAGTTTTGTCTTACTACCCCTTATTTTGCCATAACCATCTGCAGAACTCAACTAAAAGTTTAAAGAACGTTGTTGGAACGTTGTAAAAGAAGAGTTGGGAATCTGGCTTTTATTACATGTTTACTTGATGACTTTATAAATGAAATGTTTGCTACTTTTATATTTATGGATTTTTGTTGTCCACAGTTCATGAATTTCTGACTCGGGAAGGACCTGCGCTCCTTGATATGCGCATAAAGCACCTTATCAAACAGAAACGCGTTGAAAAAGCTGCAGTGCTTGCAAAGACATGTGCCGAGTTTCCAGAATTTGGTGGAAAGAAGAATTTCAAACAGATCTACCTTGTTTGTCTGTGTGAGACGATGTCTCAGCAAGAAATCATGGATGAGGTGATTGGCTTTTAGTGGTAACAGTTTTATTTTTAAATGAATGGGTCAATAAGTTGTAAGTTTGTTATTGTGAAGTAAAATAATATTTGATTGATATGTGATTCTAAGTAGAGTCATACATTAGTTGATTAGGTTTATTGCTTGAGCTAAACCCACACTTGCCTGACACTGGTGAATTTTCCCAACTGGACTGAACAGAAAAAGCTTCATTCTTGGTGTGTTTGTTATAAGGGGAAAAATAGCCAGTTACTTATTGGTGCTTCTTGTAGTACATTCCCTTTTTAACAAACTGACCTAGTTGACCAAAAATTGTCATGTAACCATTTAACAGTATTATTTTCAAGCAAAATCTATTTTTTTGTTAAAGTTCAGTCAAAAGTCTACCCTAAATCTTATTAATTATTGTGAGAATATTCATGTACTCATACAGTTTTAAGTGTGTCAGTAAAAGCAGATGGGTTTCATGCTTTACAACCAGGTTGCTTTGTAGTCCCTGTATAGTTTTCAGTTTTGCCAGATTTGCCATTGACCATCCCTAGGTCAAAAACAGTAGTTCCCAACCTTGCTTTTGGAAACCCTATTGCTCTGCATATTTTAGTGCTTTCCCTGCTCCTATCACACCTGATCCAAATAGTAAGCCAATTAACAAGCCTTTCCTGTGTGTGTTGGAGCAAGAAAAAAAGGTGCAGGGCAGAAAGGTCTCCAAGATGAGGATTGGGAACCTCTGTGATAAATGGTTTGAAATGCTCTATTTTGCATCATGACTAATGACTCTGATTACCATTTTTATTTACACTTAACACTGAATACATTTTAGACTAAGTAACTACTTTTTTTCCAAACTCTTTTTTTCCAGATAAAGGAGATAGACTGCAAAGATGCTCTGGATATGATTTGTAACTTAGAATCTGAGGAAAATGATAAAGGTGCCCTTAGCCTTTGCACTGCTTTTTTGAAGCGCCAACTCCTCCAGGGGGATGTTTATTGTGCCTGGTACGACCTCCAAGTTCTCTATTTGGTTTGGCCAAATGCATGTATTATGTCTTTCTCAAATGTTTTGTTACAAAGAAATTCCGTTTGTGAAACTCACAATTTATTAAAGTGTTGTTGTGTACCAAAAATGATACTTCAGTATTGCCCTTGTAGGTCTTCTGGGTCTACATATAAGTGCTAAGTAATGTGTAATGCTGTAAGTTTTGGAAATGTTAAGTTTGTGGCTGGTAAGCCTGTTGCTAGTTATAGAATAAAAATAACATGCTTGGAGCATGATCGGTGATTGATATGCCTACCTATGCAGTCTTTTGACTGAGGATCTGTTCTTGACAAAATGTTTAAAAAATTGAATTTTATTTGAATTAACAGGGAGCTGACACTGTTTTGGAGCAAGCTTCTTATACGCCTTGAATCAGCACAAGCATTTTTGGATCAATGCAGACTGTTAGCACAACAATCTGGGAGTGTTTATCATATTCTTCTGTTCATCAAAGTTATCCAAGCAGAGGTCAGTGTTTTCTTTTTTTAATCATTTTAAAATCTGTGTATATATGTTTACAAAGTAATCATACTTTTTTGATTCTTTTCTTTTAGGTTCAGAATGAAGGACTTCCAGTGTGCATTGAAATGTGCATTCAGGCTCTGAAAATGGGAGTGAGTGGCACTGAAGATTGCAGTACAACCATTTGCAAGACTATCTCTTGCCTATTGCCATTAGATTTGGAAGTAAAACGAGCTTGCCAGTTAACAGAGTTTCTTGCTAAGCCAACTGTGGATTCATACTATGCTGTTGAAACGCTGTTTAATGAACCTGATCAAAAGCTTGAAGAGGAAAGCCTGCCCATTCCAAATTCACTACGCTGTGATCTGTTGTTGGCCTTGAAGACACAGTGGCCTTTTGATCCTGAGTTCTGGGACTGGAAAACTCTGAAGCGTCATTGCCTTGCTCTTATGGGGGAGGAGGCATCAATTGTATCATCTATCGATAAGCTGAACGACAGTGAAGACAATGAAGGACTGCTGGATTCAGAAGAGAAAGATTTCCAACATCTGGACTTTATCCTCAGTCCAACAGATGAGTTTAATGACACTGAAGCTGAGAAAAAGAAAAAAAAGGACATGAAGAAGTTGAAAGAGAGAGGATTTGTATCAGCAAGATTTCGCAACTGGCAAGCTTACATGCAGTATTGTGTATTGTGTGATAAGGAGTTCCTTGGACACAGAATTGTGAAGCATGCACTCAAACATGTCCAAGATGGTATTTTCCGTTGTCCAATATGTGCTAAGACATTTGAGACGAAGGCGGTCCTTGAGCCTCATGTAGCATCGCACGTAAAACAATCGTGCAAAGAACGACTTGCTGCTATGAACGCAAGACAAAAAAGTCCCACAGGATCCATCTTGAGTAACAGTAAACCAGACCCCAGTAAAACTGTAAATTTGGGCCTGAATGTGTGCCCTAACTTTGCAGGATCTTCAAACACTATTTCTAACACAGCTGGAAAAGTCAAAAGTAAAGTTTGCTCTCCAAAACGCTTGGGGACCCCTGTACGGGATGTTGAAAACACTGAAGATTGTTCCTGTCCTGTTACAAGCTGTCAGAAGGTTTTTAAGTACTTTAGAAATTTGGTTGCACATGTTAAGGCTCACAAAAACGAAGAAGAAGCTACACATTTTCTTGAAATACAAAGTCAGAAAGCAATCTGCCAGTATTGCCGCCGACAGTTTGTTAACGTCACTCATCTGAATGATCACTTGCTGATGCATAGTGGTGATAAGCCATATTTCTGCATTCAGTTGGGATGCAAATGTAGCTTTCACTCTCATGGTGAACTTCTCATGCATAAAAAAGTGCATACAGAATTCCAGGCACAGTGTATGTTTCCAAACTGTGGGAGAATATTCAGCGAAACTTACTTGCTGTATGATCATGAAGCACAGCACTACATCACATTTACCTGCAAAACTATTGACTGTGGCAAAGTTTTCTACTCTCTGTCTCAGTTGAATTTGCATCAGAAAGAGCATATGAAGCAAGAGCTTTCTGATGACTCACAACCTAACAGTGAGTGCTTGAATCCAGAGCTTTCACCAAACCAAGTTCAGAAAGATTCTACACCCCTAAAAGTTCAACACTCTGCTGAGATTGTGTTGAATTCTGTTCATAACCCTGTAAAGGAGCCTGAAATTTCCCTCTCTTTTTCAGCTGAGTCATCAGTGACACATGATCAGTTGCCAGCTATAAGTCCTTCTGTTGTGGATTCTGATAAGGAGACCCAGGCTTGTGTGAAGCAGTCTTGTGTGGATGATGCTGATTATCATCTGGTACCATGCTGTGTAAAAGTGGAACCTATTCCAATCAACTATGATGACCCTCTTTTCTTGAAAGCTCTTAAGAATTCTGACTCTGTGTCTCAGTCAGTCCTTCAGGATAAGAAGCTGTTTTCCTTTTCCTGGAAAGGTCTCGCAAGCCCTCCGAAGACTTCTAATTTAGATAATCAGATAAAGACAAAAGAACCAGAATTGCAAAATGCTCAGGCAAATGGAGAAGAAAATCTTATTCATGCCTGTCCATTTGAGACCTGTACACGAAAATATAGCACTACAAAAAGTCTGTCAAGACATGTTAAAAATGTGCATTTTGATGCATTTGAAGAATGGAAACTCTCGAGGAAGTACAAGAGGATTGCAGAAATTGCTGCAAGGAAATCTGACCAGAAAATCTCCAATTTACAGACTCCAAAGAAAAAAATAAAATCGCTTAATACAGTAACGCCTCAACAGCATCCAGAATGCCATCAAGTGAAGTTTCCAACAGACTCAGTATCTACAGACAAAATTTCACCTCCTTCTGGTACTGTCAACACAGAATCTCTTGGTGCCAAATTTTGCCCAGAGTTGGAAAACACCCACAGTGACACTCCATTAACTCCGACTACAATACAACCACAAATGTCCCAGTCATGGACTTCTCCGTCATTTGATGGCTATAGTTCAGATTACTCCCTGCAGAATCACTTTCCTCCAATGCTCATTCCTGATAGCTTGCAGAATTACCCATTGTACATGCCACAAACTGACCTGCTGTCAGAAAGACAGGACGTGGACTTCCCTCCTACTTTACCTGATGATGGTAATGTGCTATCCACAGTGAACACAGATTCACACGCTAGTGTGATGAATGAAGCCTCTAAATATGTGTCAAACTCTCTAAGGGTCTTACACGCTCTTAATGGTGATCAGACATGCGAGATGTCACAGGGATCATCAAGTGAAGGTCTTGGATATATGGAGATTAGGCAGAATCATGACCGTGTGGTTACTCCTGATGTTGGTGATTTACCAACTGTGTCAGGGCAGAACTTTAGTACATATTTTCCAGCTTATCAAGCAGAGCCATGCCCCAGTTCAGTACAACCACAAGAAAAGACAGACAAGGAATTCACAGATCATAGTGATCCTTTGTTTTCACCAGGTACTAAAAAGATAGATCAGATTGCATCACCTGTTTGTAAGGAAGAACCAGAAAGTTTCTCTGTTTCAAGTATGAATAGTGCAGCAATACAAAAGGAACAGAATCAAGATATACTTGCTCAAGAAATGTCACCGATCGCAGCGGAAAGCATGACTCCTGAAGATGTTGCAAGTACTGATGAAAGCAAGAAGTCCAAGAAAATGAGATCTTCAAAGAGGACAAAATGGCCTGCAATAATAAAAGATGGAAAAGTAATCTGCTGCAGATGTTACCGGGAGTTTTCTAGTACAAAGTCACTAGGCGGTCACTTATCAAAGCGTTCTCAGTGTAGACCAATAGATGAAGTTGATCTTACTGCTGACTTGCCTACATCATTTCTGGATTTCCTGAATGATCCAGATATTTCAACCATTCAGACATCTCTTACCAGGAATAATATGCTAGGCCAAGATCCCAAATCACTCTTACTTCCACAGTCAGAATCAGATGTCCTTAACAGTGACAACTTTGGAGATGTACATGGAACACATTACAGTGTTCAAAATGGTGATCTGTCCTCAGCAGAAGCGTATAAAATGACTTTCATGTCACCACATATTCAGAGTGGAAGTTCTTTGAGAGACCTAACAACCGATTTGCCGTTTGGACCAGAAACTGTCACTGAAAGGAATTCTGATGTTGAATTACTTCCTACACTGTCTGGTGAAGATGGCAAAATGTTAGAAATTGAAAGAGCATTGCGACGTCTAGATTTAATGGATGTACTCGTCCAGGACCAAGGAAAAGTCGGGACAACTGCTTTGCAAGACATGTTAAAAGTTGGGACAACTACCCTACATAACCTTACATCTGCCACTGAAATTGCACGCAAGAGGAGCTGTGGAACTAGAAGAGGGGGAGAAAGTGATCAGAAGAACCTGCTTAAACCTTTCAGATGTACTGAAGGGTGTGCATATGGTGCAATGACAAAGGAAGCTTTGTTCAAACATCTAATCAGGATACATGACTTTGGTGAGGACAAGATAAATGAACTGAAGAAAAACCCAGACAAATTATCACCATACAGCTGTCAAATGTGTACCAAGACATTTACCAGAACCACAGGCCTTAAACTCCACTATAAAAATGTCCATCACTTGTCAAAGGAGGAACTATCTAGACTGAAAATTGGCCGAGAACGTAAAAAGAAAGAAAAACCTAATCTGATAATACAAGATGGAAGTAACAGCCTGGTTTGTAGCCAGACACACAGCTTTTCACCTGTGCATACTCAGTCGACATCAAGTACAGTTTTTAGCGTGGCAGACACCACTGTAGTTAGAGAAATAGCAGATATAACAGGAGAAAAACAGTGTGTTAAACAAGAACCTGTAAATGAACCTGCGAGCTGTCTTGTTGCAGATGTGTCACAGAAAAATCCCAGTCCTTGTTTAATATCAGAAAAGGACATGAACTTGCTGCAGGTCCCTTACCATTCTGGAGAGAACTCAAGTATGCATGTTGTATCGGATAATGCGGAGCAAGATCAGACACCTGGAATCTCCTCTCCTCCTGGCAGACACAGTGATTTGGACCAAGTTGCTAAGGCCACATCCACACATGTTGGGGAACTCAAAGTGGAAAAAAATGACAAGCCAAAAAAGAAAAAATCGAAAGTGAAAGTTGAGTCCCCTAAAATAGAAAAGAAACTCCTGGACACGAGTGATTCAAGTGAAGCGAACGAAGAGCTCAGTCTATACAGACCATACCGATGTGTCCATGAAGGATGCATAGCTGCTTTCTCGATACAGCAAAATCTGATCCTACATTACAGGGCAATGCACCAGACAGAGACTGTAGGTGAAACAAAAATCAGTAGTAATAAAGTTGAGGGTGCTGTTCAAGCCCACGAATTCAAATGCCAAGTGAAAGAATGTTCAAAGGTTGTCTCCAAAGTTACCAGCTTATTGAAGCATTACCTTTTCCTTCACAGATGTACACTAGACAAAGCCAGTGCTTTGCTGTCAGGCGTCGAGGTAGGCACCTTCCAGTGTGATCAGTCAAAATGCTCTGCTTTCTTCACCTGTCATCTGAAATACATTGATCACATTAAGAATGATCACAAGGCGATAAAGGTTTCAGCAGATGGAGACTTTGAGAATGTGGACCTCACGTTTAAGTGTGAATGTGAGGGTTGTGACAGGGTCTATACCACCAAGTCGAATCTTTTGCGGCATCTCATGAAAAAACACCAGGCTACTTTTGAAACCATTAAACAGAAACAAAAAAATGGTGAGGGAGAAAATGTACCCACAAAATCAGTTGGTGCAGATCCCAACAATGGTAAAGAAAATATTGCAAGTAACAAAATCAAACTGAAGAAGAAAGTTTCTAAGAAAAAAGCAGAGGAAAAAGCACATAACCATTGGATGAGCTTTGGGAAGCCCACACTCAAGTCTTTGGATGAAGCGTCCTCCATGTGCACTGGGAAGTTTCCTTTGCAGTACCCTTGTATGATTGTTGGTTGTGACTCTGTTTTGAGTACAGAGCGGCATATATTTAATCATTATACCACTCATGGTCTCACGGAGCGATACATTGAGGATCAGAGGAGTCATTTCATATTCTGCAAGAAGATCTCGCGATTGCGGCTCAAAGATGTAAATAAATCGGATGATACTTCAGCGGGCTTTGCTGAGGTTGAAAAGCCTGAAGCTGCGGAGGAAGTTAAAAAGCCTGAACCTGAGAAGGAGGCTGAGAAGCCTGAACCTGAGAAGGAGGCTGAGAAGGAGGCTGAGAAGCCTGAACCTGAGAAGGAGGCTGAGAAGCCTGAACCTGAGGAGGAGGCTGAGAAGCCTGAACCTGAGGAGAAGGTTGAAAAGCCTGAACCTGAGGAGAAGGTTGAAAAGCCTGAACCTGAGGAGAAGGTTGAAAACTCTTTAAGTTCAAAGGACCCACAGCCTCCTGAGGATGATCAGTTGGCTAATGAAATTAGCAATTCTTCAGCTGTCCCAGTGCCACAAGTTAAACGCAAAAGGGGACGTCCACGAAAGGCGGAACAGATGCTACTTGTCAATCCGGAAAGAAAACAAAGTCTTCGAAATTCTGTTTATTGTAACCGTGTAACAAAGCTTTCGAGATTAATGTCAAAGACTGCTGCCCGTCAGGAGGAACCAACGGAGAGTGGTGTTGCACAAAAACTTTTCAGTCCTTCAGGGCTGGAGGCATCAATTCTTAAATTATTCGAAGAGTCTCCATCTACAAATGCTTTCAAAAGAAAAATGAGTGAAACTGATCAGACTGGCATGCCATTGAAACGACAGCAAACAGTTCGCAAACTAAATGCTAGGGTTACTCACAAAGCCCGTGAAATAAGTAAAGACCAAAACATTGTTCATTTCAAAAATCCTCTCAAGCTGGAGACTGGGAATAATGTTAAGATTGTTGTGGATGAGCGGTTCTCCAATGGTGCTGATCTTTTGCTGAAACAACTTCAGGACATGCGGCCCATGGTCATTTTAAAGAAGTGGCTGCGCAGTTGATGGCTGGGTTTGAGACTGATGTCTCTCTGTCTCTCTTCAAAGCTTTGCACTCAGGACAAGATAACGTTACATGCTGCAGACAGGTACATCAGATAACATTTTACCAGTGGTTTTCAAAGCATGATTTAAAATTAATTGGGGGAGACTGAAAAAGGCAAATTCTTATACAAAACATGGATTTTAAATTTTGAAATACCGTTATGTACATTAGGATTTAAATGTTATGTAGAAACATTTGTATTTATGACGTTAATTCTCTTTTAAAGATTAGCGTTTGTTAAATTTAATATTTTACACACATGCGAAAAAATGTTTTGGATATCCCTATGGGATTTTTCTTTTTTTAAGTATATATTTATTTTTTACTTCACTGTAGTGTATAGTAATGTATATGTCTTCCACATGATATTCAATAAAAGTAACCTGAATGCTTTCTGTAAATGCTGAACTTTTTTCACATAGGTTGCTTCATTCCAAATTAAGTATTTGCTGTAATTTCTTTTCCACTTATTACCAAATTAAGCTTTGGGTTTATTTTGGTAATTTTATACCTCATATTTCTTTGATGTACAATTTTCCACATGACTGATAAAAACCAGCATTCAGTTTGGTATCACTTTGGTATTGCCATATTAATAACTTAGGATGGTTACAGTTTTGTTGTAACTGTATTACAGACTGTTTGCCAAAAGGTATTGTAGCAAGCTTAATCAAGCTCAATCATTTCATGAATACTGAATTGAATTAAATGATTATACTGAAATAGTGTATTTACATTCAAGCTGTCTGCCTTTATTTAATTTCATCTTTGAAACACAGTTCTGAATATTCATTTTATTCCAAGTGATCTCAATCACCTCACTATCATCTATGGCTCTGTTCATTGTAATGAACACATCTGGCACGGCTGGTGGCCTAGTGGTTAGGGAGTTGCCCCTGCGATCAGAAGGTTGTGGGTTTGAATCCCAGGACTAGTAATGGCACCCTTAAGCAAAGTGCCATGCCCACACACTGTGCCCCTCGTTGGCAATGGTGGCTGTGCATGGCTTCACTTGGTGACTGGGTTAAATGCAGAGAAAGTGTCACACTGTGCAGTGCTGTGGTGTGTTTACACGTTACTATAATGCTTTGTAACAGTGCATTGTTAATTATGTTGAACCTTCAAGACACTTCATACAGTCTGCGACCAGTTTATTTCTGAGCCCCTTGTACGGTTGAATGCTAGTGTATGCAAAGTATTGATCATGAGAAAATGTGGTCATGTCCAGAAATGTCCAGTTTTAACAGAGACACTGGCATTAAATAATAAAGGTAAACCTAAATGAAAAGTACAAAAAATTAAACGTTAAATATACCTTGCTTCTCTCATTCAGTAGATTAAAGGTGTAAAACTAGTCTGGATTCCAAAAGACAGCAAATAAAAAGGAACACGTGCTCTAACGTCACTAGCGCGGGAAAACTGCCGGAAGTGACGCGGGGCTCTCAAAATTGGGTGTAAAAATGAGCACTTCTTCAGTGTCGAAGGTAAAAAACGTTTAATTCTTTTGTCAGGTTTTAGACACCCAAACATGATTAACGTCGCTAGATGCTGCTCTGCAGCCTTGTCCTTAACTCAAGAGTGGGTGTACGCGTGTGAAGCAACGTTTTTGAAGAGGAGAGGTTTCTTTCATGTAAACATCACCATGCTCTCTTATCTGAGCCTGGGAGAATCGTGTTCTCCATTCAAACTTTAGAGTACATTACGCTTCACTGCAGCATCTTTTCAGACGGCTTCATTAGTCCCGTGTGCCGGTGATGTTACTGGAGGCACTGGGAGCTCTGTTTTCTTCCTGTCTCACTGTCTGTAACTGTTGAAGCCATGCCCTCAAACTTAACACGAAACGCACAAGCTGGAGGTTCACCGTGCCGATGTGGAAGGAACCCAAAGTTTTATTGAAGTTACTTGGTGACAAGCTTCGTCCTACACGTCCTGTTTTATTTTTTAAAAAGCATTTTTATTTAACCAACACAATTAAGTTTGAAATTGCACTGTGTGTATATGTATATGTACGTATACACACACTCCCTTTAATCTATTACCCAAATTTCCCTATTTCTTTATATATTTAAATTTGTCTTCAAATGCACATCGCATTTTTGTACTTGTGCATATTGGTGCTGGTGCCTCAGCGAGCTACCAAACAAGTTTGTTGTATTTTGATACTAAAATAAAGCTGATCCTCTCTGTCTGTCTGTCCGTCAGATGGTAAAACGTGTGAATAGTTATAAATATGTATATGTAGTTCTAAATAGTTGGTTATCAACTATTGACCAATCAGATCATTGGTGACATTTTCCAACATCTTACTACATCCTGTTATTGGACGTGAGCTAATTATCTGTCATGCTGAATAGTAAGTAAGCAGGTTTCTATATTATGTCCTTTCTTTTGTTCTGATGGCAGACATCAATGATATATGACAATACTGACACTTGTGACTTTAATCTTAATTGTATTTCTGTATGTGTAGGGATGCTTCGTCTTTAAGCCAGGTTCTAAGAAGAGAAAACGCTGTGTAGGTTTAGGTAAGTAGAGGACCGTCAGCTTTATTCTTACTAGTGAACATTTTCTTATTTTGTTCATGGGTTTTGGTTTGTGAACACAATTTTCTTTATGCAGAGGAATGCTTTGTTGATGGAAATTATGACTGCAGATATGGCAAAGAACGATTTAACATTTGCCAAAGGCTTTGGGAGAAGATTAAAATGGACACGGCGGTGTGTGGCTTTTTTTTTTAATACTACATTTAAGGATGGAGAAATGTTGTGTATGGTTGTTTGATTTGAGTGTGATTTTTTCCCTCAAACAGATATTGCAAGATGAGCTTAATAAGAAAATACTGGATAGCCTTTTAGATTTCATCAAAAGATGTACATCAAGCTTCCAGTCAAGAACAGATGACTGGGCATCTCTTATGAGGGCCAGTGAAATTCCTACAGCTGCCTTGGTGCTTGGTGTGTAAATGGTGCAAAAATTAAATTTAATGTAGGAATGGTATTAGGAATAAGAGAGTGTAATTGTTACACTAATTTTATTTTCGTAGGGGTGAATGTTCCTGACCATGACATGACATTTCAGAGCCTGTCTGACCTCCTGCAGAAGTCTGTAACTCCTTTTGCTGTATCTGTTCAAGCCAAAGAGTGTGCAGGTACTTTTCCTAATAAGAAACCGGTTATAAAGCCACTTATATGGCCACTTTTTTTAGACAAGCATTAATCCAACTGTTAAGTGCAGAAATGTTTTTGCATTTACAAAGCTCTGAAGAACATGATGCAGAAAGTATTGGAAAGACTGATGGATGTAGGAGTGTCAGTGGAGGAAGATGAGGGTGACTCTTGTGTCCATCTGCCACAGAAGAGGATATCCTGCTCCATCAGTACACTTTGTCAGTGGTATAAAACTGTGACAAAGGTAAGGAGACATTTGAAAGTTTTTATATTACTGTTGTAATTTTTTATTACTGACATCCTTTTGGTGTGCTGTGTTTACAGTAAGTTTCATTGTGTAAATGGTTTCTTATTACAGAAATATGCCGTGAAGTCTCCAGGCAAGACTGGCAGTCCACAGAAAGGCTTCTCGCTGAGTCCACCAATTGTGGTAATCTTCAAAGATTTTGAAGCATTCAATCCACGTGTTCTACAGGACTTCATCATTATCTGCAAGTAAGTAAAATTGTTCTAATTGTTTTACATTGTTGTAATGTTATCCTGTACCACAAATTCCTGCTTTGATTTAATTATTAGAAATCAGTATATATATTTTTTTAAATAAAAAAAACTTGATATTTTGAACAGCCGGTACATCCATGAGCTTCCGCTGATCTTCGTCTTTGGCATCGCCACATCACCCAGCACCATTCAGCACATTCTTCCACACTCCGTGTCCTCGCTGCTGTGCATTGAGCTCTTTCAGTCATTGTCCTGCACACAGCATCTGACTACTGTTATCGACAAGGTATTCAGAGCACGAAATAAAAATGCGAGGTGGAGGTAGCTCAGTGGGTAGGATACTTGCCTCCGGACCAAGAGGTCATGGGTTCGAATCCTACCTTCAGCACCACCACTGGGTCCCTGAGCAAGACCCTTAACCCTAAGTTGCTCCAGGGAGACTGTCCCTGTAGTTGGGCAATGAAAGTCGCTTTGGATAAAAGCGTCTGCTAAATGCTGTAAATGTAAATAAGACATAATATGGTTAAATGGTTTTTTGTGTGTATTATCTGTTGTTAATATCCTAACTGATCATTTTACAGCTGATTCTGACCTCCCAGTTTCCCTTCAAGCTCAGTGGTAAGGTTCTGCAGGTGTTAGTGAGCATCTTTCTGTACCACGACTTCTCTGTATGCAACTTTGTCAAAGGCCTGCAGGTAAGTGGTCACCTGCATGTGTCCATTTATTTCACTTTTATAGATTTTATAGATTTTGTCTACATAATACTCTGTTGCCCATTTTGGCTTAATGTAAAATATTTTTTCTTTTACAGTTAGCCCTCTTAGAGCACTTCCACTCTCAGCCTCTCAGTGTACTCTGCTGTAAGAAACAGGAAGCCCTGTGTTATGCTCAAAAATTAAGCCATGATGATGTGGAGATGGTCCGTCAGCTGCCCTCCTTCATGAGGTGATGCATTTGCAAGAGACCTCGAAAACCGATTCAAGCTATTTCCTAATACTGGTATTTTTCATGTGTAGAACAATCGTGGAAACGTCTGTCCTCTTAGATGTTCTTCACTTGAGAATACGTACCTTTTTTTTTTTAAAACCTGTAGTGAATTGCAGTACGCTTTGTAGATGCATCTCAAGCTAGATTGTTTTAAGTCCAGGACAGTATTTAAGCTCTGTGTACGTGTTTAAAGTATATACTGATTTACTTCAGTGTCTCTTGCAAAAACATAACTGAGATATCACCAAGGTGTCCTAGTT
>JBBPDE010000001.1:24935355-24947916 GCA_037974605.1 Nannopetersius ansorgii
GCAGAGGAAGTATTTTGTGCTGTTCACACTGTGTGCTGTGGTGTGTTCACGTATGACCAGATTGTCACTTTCACTTTTCATAAATGTATTGTGTCCTTAATAAAGTGTCGTTTCACCATTAAGGATTTTTATGGTCATTACATGTATGTAATTTAATTACAAACCTGCCAACTTCCAAGACATGATCTCCTCATATTCTTCTCTGACTTTCTCTTCACGTTCTTTCAGGAGACGTTCACATATCATTCCGACCTGTCTCAAGGTAAACAGTGGCTGTTCTCTCCTTGTCGGTGAAACAGCCCCAGAGGACGTATCTATAAGAAGAGTCATTTCATGTTAGGCATAGCCAATGGTATATTAAATACGTTTATCACTCTATAACATGAAGTCACAACAGTCCAGGCAATTGAAGCATTACATGACATTATGATCCTTATTATTGAGTCAAATCATGTTCAGACAGTCAAAAGAGTGGCTTACAGGCCAGGACAGCAGATCATACACAGCTCACCTGGAAAGCTGGATCCACTCAACATGGATGTGTGAGACTGAGTGTCAAGAGAACAAGCCTCACTCTGTGGAAAGGTTCCATCCAAATGCCTTCTCTTCTGCATGCGCTTGTACTCCTGCTTTATGTTATGAAGAATTTGCTCTGTTTAAAGAACAAGTAGGTCAGTATTATGTTGTACGCAGCAGAGGGCCTTGTTTTCAAAAATCACCAACAGATGTCAGAGTGCAAACAGCAATACACCACTGAAAATCCTTATAAAAGGTTAAATGTAGTATTGATCCGACAGTAAGAGTCTTATATAGACAAGTTGATAATGATAGTACAGATATTTCTATAGGAATCATATATAGTAATAGTACAGAGGTTCTTACGGGAATCATACATAGTGATAGTACAGAGATTCCAACAGGAATTATAAATATGTTGGTAGTATAGAGACTTCTATAGTATTAATACAGAGAATTCAATAGGATTTACAAATATTTCTATGGAGATCATATGTAGTGACCTTTTGTAGAATCGTTTAGGAATCACATAGTGAGGGTACAGAAATTCTTATAGGAATTATGTATAATGACAGGAATAATATATTTAGTGATTGACTATTTTGCACGCTATTTTGTATTTCTGTATATAATTCTGTTTATTACCTGTGTCTTGTCTAGTCACTGTCATCTTGTTGCACTGTAGAGTTCTGTCACTAAAACAAATTCCTCGTATGTGTGAACATACCTGGCAATAAAAGCTGATTCTGATTGTATGTGATTCCAATAGGAATATCTGTACTGAGATTGTACAGAGATTTCTATAGAAATCATATACAGTGAGAAGAATAATTTATATTGGTATACAGATTTTCCTATACGATACATATATAGTGATAGTACAGAGATTCCTGAAGCAATCATTTATAGTGACAGCCATATACACTGGTAGTTCAGAGATTCCCCAGAGGATTTATGTATAGTGAGAGTACAGAGATTCCTATAAGAATCATATACAATTCAGGCGGTAGGACGCTACAAAAGAAGTGCGGAGTGCTGTTAGACAGCACTATAGGAATACGAGGATAACACACTGTAGACTAATATAGGAGTGTTATACACCACTATAACTGTTTAATTGTTGTATTGTTTAGCTGTCAACAACATGTATGTGAGCAGCGTCAGTATACATGAAAAAAGGTTCTGTCTGTGTTTCAGTGAGAGCTGCTGACCTGTGGTGAGGGTGGTCGACACCTCTCCGAAGGGGGACGGCTCATGGCGGAGGTATTTTCTAGGCGATGAAGAGGAGGAGGAGGAAGACACCGGGGCGCATCTCCTTCTTTTCGACGAGCTGGGACTTAGCAACGGATCGAAATCCATCGTCCTTTTCAGAGTAGCCCCACAAGCCATGGCTGTTAAGTATGGTAAGAGCCAGAGAGTGGAGGTGGAGAGAAATGTCCTCTTGGCCACAAAAAGACACCCCAAACCTGTGTCTGGCTAGGCTAAGCTGGCTAACTAAGTTCCCGAAGGGCCTTCCAGGCGTGTTCCCCCAGTTGGGTTAGCTAGTGACCGGTTTTCCTGTTTTAAAACAGCAAGCTAGCCTGAGATAGCCGATAATCAGGCTTTTATCCTTCTCGTTGTTTATAGTGTAGCGCGCTGTAACTAAGGACGTCCTGTTTCCAGCACAACCAACGTCTAAACCCACAACACCCCAGCTCAGAGATTTAGACCCTCTAACGGGCTTTATCTCTCCACACCGAGTTTGTTTTTTTTCTCCACATGTCCCCGATGATAGGTTCTTTCTCTTCTTCCTTTCTTTATGTCGGCAACGCACAAAACCCAAGCCGAAATCTCTTTTACTGCCACCTCTTGGAATGTGTCACATAGACACCTCTAAATACTGCAGGGGGAGCTGCTGGAGAACTCGTTGTTTCAGTGCATTACAGTGAGCTGGTTAATGGTTAGAACATACACTAAATGGGCAAAAGTATTGGATATTAAGGAGATTAAGGACTTTATATACATATACTTTAATATGGAGTTGGCTCCTCGTTTGCAGCTATAACAGCTTCCACTCTTATAGAAAAGCTTTAGTGTTTCTGTGGGAATTTGTGCTCATTCATTCTGTAGTGTTACAGTCATGCTTGAATAGAAAAGGTTCTTCCCCAAACTGTGTCAAAAAATTTGGAAGCATACCCTTTGCCCAATATGTCTTGGTATATTGAAGTATTAAGACTGCCCTTCCCTGGAAGAGGTCAAACCCTGAAAAACAGGTGTGTCTCAATACTCAATCGAATCAGTGGATTCAGCTGCACTCATTACTGATACTGCACACAATTCATATAATCTCCATAGAAGAAGCATTGTCAGTACAATGTTATGCTCTGGAACAGCTGAGCATAAGCCTAAGGTCACCAATCACGATGCCAAGAGTTGTCTAGAAAGGTACATATGTTTCCAGGATTTGGATTTTGGAGCAGAGTGATGGAGCTCCATTAATCCCGTTCTTGGTTTTAGATGGGGTGGTATTTGTGGTCCAGAACTAATTATCTAACACGAGTATCATGCCATACTAATTATATTGCTGAAAGCAGTCTGATTTAAACTGTGTGAAAGGTCGACCCAACATCAGACCTCTGCCATTAGTAGAAAGGGTACAATAAACAGGCTAGCAGTTATGAATACTTTAATACATGCAATCATCTTCATGTTATCTCTTTTTCTTAGTAAATTACCCTTATAGTCATGTGTGAACACACCAAAGCTCAGCACACACTGTGAATATATAGTTCTGGTATATGGTATAGTTCTCCTGTCAATTCTGTATTAAGCATTATCTGGCAGCACCTGGCAACATTAATATCTCTATAGCTTAAGTTGTATTAAGTAATACAGTTGAGTAAAGCTCCACCTCCGATTAAATTTCTTATTCATCATGTACCTCAAAGAAAATGCGATGCAGTAAAAACGCTCATGGAATTCTGATTAGTGAAGGAATGTGTATTACAAATACAAGCAGCAGACAAAATCATTGTTTTTGGGATAAAGATCTGTAATCAAGACAGTACACAAAAACAATTCTGTTCAAAATTTTTACTTAAAGATTTTTTTTTTCCTCTGGACAGGTCATTTACACTGGACTATAAATTCTGATTTATAGCCTATTTTTTAGGCTACACCAGTCCATGAGATGAAACACAATGGTTGATCTGGGGGAACGGTATTCCTAATGGCATAAAGTGTATTCATTTTTCTGTTAATTGTTAATAAGACTACAAATTAATGATATAAACAGTATACAATATTAATTCACATATATTATAAAACATAGAATAGGCCCTAACAAGGGCCTTCATAATCAAATCTTCTTTTACTCACGACACTCTTCAAACTCCACAATATTTTCCAGTATAGATGTATATAATACAAATGGAGAAACACTATGAAGGTAGGTTCAGAGGTTAATTATCAGATTTAACTGAAAGCAACAACTCATGAATCCAGTTTTCCTGTTGACCAATTTCACAAGGGTAAACAAAGCACAGATTTTGGGGCACAACTCACTTCCTTTTCAATACAATAATCCTATAATAAAACACATTTGGGAATATTATAGTTGAGATACTTCACATCAACGGTGCAGTCTCAAATGCAACCCAAACCGACAATTATACTGTTCAATAAAAGCTTTACAGAATGTGATTAAGCTCTTTGTTCAGACACCTAAATTTTGAGAGCTGGGTAAATTGAGAAATAGTTCTTACTTTAAGAAAGTGTTTTATCTGTCGAGAACAGCTAAATGAGGTTGGCGGGGACATCACAATTAGTTTGGATCACACATATGTTCACTAATGTGAAATTGGTCTGTGGTAGACCCATGTTATCACCACATTCATCCACATGGCAATATACTTAACCAGCAGGCCTTGTGAATCTCACATAGTAACAGTAGTTTGTCTCAGCACAAATAGACCTAGCTCATCTGGATAACGCATGGTATTATAGAGTTAGAGAGGATTTGGAGGATAAAAGTGATCTGTGACTTCTGCTAAAACATAAGTTTAATCTCTCTGAGACAAATGAAAGACAAGCTGCCCTTTCAGAAGCTTTTTTTTCTTCTAAAATAACAAAAAAACCCTCTTCAGCCTGCAAAGCCATGTCTCATTTTATAAGTTTAAAAGAGTTACAAATTTGTACAAAAAGTTCAGCATGTGTATATTTAACCATTAAAAAGGCTAAAATATTTGTGCTATAATTCTTATAAAATGATTATCCATTATCCTAATTTTCCCTCTCAGTTAATTGTACCACAAATCTAATTAGGAGTCAGATCTCTAGCAATCTGTTGGGAACTGCCTTAAAAGCTAAAGATTTCCATTACCTCAGTGTGTAATTGTACAATGGGGGCTCTCATCCTGAAACTGAACACATGGGTTGAGGTAATGCATATGACAAGCAAACTTGTGTTTTTGCAAAGCCATTTGCTTCTTCAACAAAAGTTAATGAATGACAAAATAACAAAAAAAAAAACAACCAAAAAAAAAAAACAGTTCTGGAAAATTAATATTCTTTTCCAATGTATTCTATAAATGTTTTTCTTAACCAAAATAAGACTCTGGTTCTCATACAGATTTCACATAACCCTGAATTAATAGGCCAGTTTTACACAAATTGGTTAAGTTTGGCCTTAGACACCAAAAGCCTGGTTGTCCCAAGTTGTCCCAAGTTGTCCCAAATTGTCTTTATCCAAGATGATATTTAGTTGGGAAAACTAGCCCTGTAAATGTAAAACTGAAATAGAAAGCCTATAACTAAACATATTAAATCGAATCCCTGTGTGTGCAGATGCACAACCAAGGTCAGATCTCTGCTATTACTATGGTAGTCATTTTCGCAAGAGCTGTGTGGGTGTAACAAAACACTCCTATGATTAACTGTTGCGGCCAATGGTCATGATGTACTACACCATTTCTAAAACAAATACAACTCGCCGATGACAGCCTTGAAAAGGATAAAACATATGTTTGATGTAACCTGCACCTTAATTAAAAATTAAATACGAATGATGGACAGTGATATTTTGGTTTGTAACTTATACAAGGCTGTGATAACAGTCGCAGTTATGCTTTTGTCTTAAAATATGGGAGCATTTTTAGATGGTACTGAAGTGGAGCCCCAAAACCATGTTGAACACACTGGGGTGCTGAGAGCTTTTGTGAAAGTAAAAAAATAAATACTTGGATCCTCAAAAAAGTCAAGTTCTCTGCTCAAATGGCACACAATGCAAACAGGTTTTGGTTTGGAAACACATGGAAACCCTGTGATGGAATGTAGGTAAAACAAGAACAGGCTGCAACTGCTCACATCAAGGCCTGACAAATGTAAAGGGTCATTTGTACACACAGGGATTAAACTAGAACATGGCACTTTATTTCTTTAACAGTCTGTTTTTTTCTTTAGTTTCTCTCACACCTTAATTGTCTCAGATCTCAGAAGGAAAGATTCTCTTTGGTAGATCATTAAAATTGTCATGTGGCCAATGAGCAAGGCTATAACAGTAAATGTAAAAGACAACCACTGTGTCTTTGAATTCAAAGAATTCAAAATTCAAGTCTGACAACTCTTTGGTTGCAACAGGTCTAGCATCCTGGTAAAAGTATAACATAAATTGATATACTATTAACATTTTAAAAAAGAGGAAAAGGAAATAGGGCCTGGGCTTCATAAATCTTGAATGATATGTCATAAAGAATATTCAACATTATAAATTAGTTTAATGCAATACACTACAATAAAAGTGTCTGCAATCCAATTTTTTATATATATATGTAAGCTATCTTTGGCTGTGTCCTAACTTAAGATATGCACATAATCTGTTCATCATGACTCATGTGAGTGTACAAACTGTAAGAGCCATTTATCATTATAGATACTTCATTCTGAGCACGTAGTTTAAAATAGCTCTGAGGAATGCAGCCATCCTAGGATGCACTGACACACCCCTTATTTTAAACTTACACCCGCACTGAACTTTAAACACTGTGACCTTATTTTTCATTTCAACTCAGTAAACCTTCACTCAAAACTATCAACCAAGATAGCCATTCAGAAGAAAAAATAAACATTTAAAAAAACCAATTAATATTGTTGTACATTAAACAATGAAGATGCATTATTGTTATCTGCTATATACAGTAAAAGTGCTGTGATTCCTTAGCATAATTATATTGTAAAATTCCACCATGAAATCTGTGAATAATACTGATTAAAGAGAACATACGCTGGTTTCCTTCATACCTGCCCCAGATTCGTCTGAGCTCTGCCCTTCGCTAATACTCTGAGAAAGTGCTCAAAAGCAGGGCTGAGGGGGCCGCTCCATTCAACTTTGTCCTTAGGCACCCTCTGTGAGATATCCCTTGAGGGGCTGCTCCAGTTATCACAGAACATCTTCCATGCCTGTGGCAGGATATCTGATCTTATATAAGTCTGGAATTTCGTAAAAACTGTATAAGGACTTTGTAGATGAAGGTATATTGGGATATGGTCTGCACCATGATCATGCGTTGCTGTCGTAGCAACATCAGAACAGTAGGGACGTCCAGCATCTAGAAAAACAAAAATGTAATTAATTGAAATTCCTGCTTTGAAAGGAAATAACACGGAGTGTTAACACTTCTTCATAATGAAATAGTTAACATATAAAAGTAATTCAGAGCAATTTCACAATAGTAACTCAGAACTGTTCACAATAGTAGTGAGTTTAAGACATCTAAGGCAGACATGTTCAATTTATCTTTAAATGGCCAGCGTGAGTGTGATTCCAGCAATGCAGCAGTAAATATAATCAACTGTTTGAAGGCTGAAACCAACTGAATGAAGTGGAATCAGGTGTTTTTCTGCTTGTTTGGTATGAACACTTGCAAATCACACAGGCCCTTGGTGGAAAAATCTGGACACTCATTCTGTAAAATCTACATCACAAAGTCAAATGAAATGGTTACAAATACAGTGTCTGTTGCCTCACTTTTTTTTCAATAGTTTGAAATACGATTTTAGCAAAGAATGTGTTTATTATTCATCCTGGATTCCTATCACCCCAATTCAAATAACCTCAGACAGTAAATATTTCTACACTTAACCATTTCAGTGTATCTCAAAAACTGAATTATGCAGATATTTGGAATAATCTGGGGAGTTTCCCTTTAACTACTGACAACAGAAATAAACATTTGAATTCAATTAATTCTCAGAGGTAAGAGTCAACCTTAATGTTGTGTCTCTTGTTCTAGCGAATGTGACAAAGGGACCTTTCCAGCATTCATGCCAGATTAAACAAAGTGTGTATATACCTCATTATGTTCCAGACAGGCTACCATGATCTCACTCAGAATAACTACGCCAGTGCGCCCCACCCCTGCACTACAGTGCACCAACACTGGCGGGTTTGTGTTCTTTGGATCACTGGTACTGTTGGTGTGCCGTCTCACAGACTGAATCTCCTCCAAGTATGCTAGAACACAAAGTTAGAGCATTTTACTGAGACAATTCTGTACCAACGGGGTTTAACAGAACAGCCCTATTGACTTTTCTGAACATGATTTTCAGTGGAACCACCTTTTATACACAATCCCAGCAATATTTGTGGAGAATATGCTTGATACTTGTGATTTATAAAATCACATCAATTAAACAATCTTAAATGTCTCACAATCTTAAAAGTTTCACAGCTATTTTTCATTTAAATGACTTAAGCCAGAATTCCATTTAAACGAACCTGCTCCAATTCCAACAAACCAAATGTATCCACATTTAACTTACACAAAAAGCCTTTGAAGTCCTCAGGACAGCCGTGGTCAGGCCAGTCTGTGTACTGCAAGTGCCAGATGGTTCTCTCCTGGCCCGTCAAAAGATGTTTAATCTTGAGGCCTGTTGTGGCATAGCAGCCCGAGTCTGTCCGGAAGCGTGTGGTGATTTTAAAACGTCCGTATGTGACTGTGTTGTGACGGGAGCCTAGACGAGGCCAGTAACGAAAGCTCTTTTCGCGACCTCCCTCCTGTGGGTTAGGAGACCACAAGACCATGTGATGTCAATAAGACAACAGGGAAAGAGAAAGTCTAACTGGTTAAACGTGTTTGAGAAATACATCAGCTCTTTCAAGGAAGTCATGTGCTTAGACTGATGCCACAAATATGGTTAAAAGACACACCTCTTCAGCAGTAACCATAGCGATAATGGCAACACCTTGTTCCCAAACCATTTGCCAGAAGTCTTGGCATGTGTTGGTGAGGGGACCCTGGGATGCAATGTAGCTCCATTCCTCCCCACCTACAGTAACCTAAAAAAAAAAAAAAGTACACAAAACAGTATGGATTCCCAGTTCTAGACAGGTGTATCTACCTTCAGCACATGCTAATAGTCTATAATACAAGAAAGGACTATAAGTGGATGGATGGCAAGAATCCATGGCAGAACCAAAAAAAAAAATACCACAAAAACTGAAGACAGGATGGACAGGAAAATCTTCACAGCTATAATATGAGATATTGCTGTTCTTACTTTGATGTGTGAGGCGTTGATATAGCCTGTGTTGTTCTCTTTAGTGGGCACAAGCTCCACACGCGTCTCGTCGTATGGCAGCACATCCTGGAAGCGATTCCGCTCTGCATTTTCAGGCAGCTGTGCAATGCTGCACTCGCAGTTGGGCATTCTCTTTGGCACTTGTTCATACTCTGTAAACACCTTTCCTTGCTCCAACTTCTGCTCCAGGAACTTACACTAAAACACACATATTCCCCAAAAAAAACTAGTGAAACCTAGTCAGATAAATTGTTTGATAATTTGATTATTGTCAAGTATACCAGGTTAAAGATTAACTTATAAATAGAAGCTTTAAAAAAAACCTACTTGACTGTTGAATATTACAAAAGGTGTCTAACAACTTTCAGAGGCATGAATATAAATCAAACAGTTGTGAGACATTCCGGACTCCTACCCTTTCATCGTTGGAGGCCTTCCCTGGTTCATCCTTGCCCTCATCCGGCACAGGCATTCGAACTAGTGTTAATCCATTAAGGGCTGCCAGCTTAAGTGGGCCCATCTTTTTTATCTCGGAACGGACTCCTTTCTTCATACCCTGTGTGAGAACAGTGGGATTGAGAGAGTGCAGTTCAGACTGGATACTAGTTCTATGATGCAAGAAAGAACACTGCCGTGTACAAACTCTCTGTGCTTGGTGGAATGTAGCTCACTGCGCCTGTTAACCTGTTTGGCAGCATTCTTCATGTTGTCATACGTTAGGTACACTGTTTACTGATCAGCCCAGAAATAACCTAGTTGTCTGCATTTACACCAGATATTCGTGGTTACAAAATGGCTGCTGCATAAGTTATTAATATTGTGATATGCAATACAGCCCTGTTTTTGGTTTGCATAAAACAGACAAATGTAAATTAATTGAGACCAACTGCAGTTTATTATCATATCACTATATGCAACCAAATTCTATACAAAATACTTCCTGAAACCTGCAGACACTACATACATTACATACATTAAATACTAGGAGTTTTAGATATAAATACAAAGGAGAAGAACTTACATGTGGTGGGAGACCTTCAATGTTCCTTCTGGTAGCAGGCACATCAGAGACTGGTCGCTTTTTAATTGTCTGAACCTTTTGTTTTGCTCGTCCTTGGGTGCTCAAGTCACCCTCTGAAACTGAGGGCATGATTGCAGTGGCCTCAGTAAGCGGATACAGAGGCCCTGGCTCATCCTGCTCACGGATCCGAGGCTGAGGTTGGAAACTCAGAGGGCTAGCAAGGACTGGATCCAGGCTGGGGGAGAAGGGATAAGCAGGTGGAGGTGTCTCCATCAGAGGATGTCCCAGAACAGTCCTGTGTTGCTCTGGACCAGCAACTGCGTCCTGAGACTGCGGGGTGTGCCGGCCACTGTCGTCCTCAAACTCTTCTTCTTCTCCACTGCTGTGGACTAACATAGTGGCGTCAGAGAGAGACTTTTTGTGTCCATAGCATACGTCCTCCTTTATGACTCCAACCTCAGTGTTGGTCCTCTCCAGGAAGACATTTAGGTCAGAGCCAGAGGCTGCAGGGGCAATGAGAGGGACAATTGCGGGAGCCTCAGCAGCAGAGAGGGACACAGCTCTTTCCTTCAGCCTCATGTTATCCAAGCCGTAGGCTAGGCCAGCAATCTCAATAGAGTTTCTTTTCTGCATGCGAGTGTGACGGGTGGTGATGAGCGGCTCACTTACTTCTTGTAGTGAGTGAGCCACTGGCAAGCTGTCCTCTTGGAAGGTCTGCACCGAATGGTGCACTCGTCGAGTTATTAAATCTGGGTTGCTACTGCTAACATAGAGGTGGCGGGAGAGGTCTGGGGTGCTGTTGGCCGGCCGGGGATGAGAGTAAGGATACGGAGGAGGTGGCCGGTACACCTGAGTCCTCATGATGTTTGGGGCAGGGTATTCCTGGGCCTGCTGCAGCTGCACATTTGTAAGTTCAGGCACACTGACTGCACCCACTACGGGCCGTCTCTCAGTGGGGTAAGGATAGGGAGAGGGGCTGTGGAAGCTGTAGTTGAGATGATACTGAGCTGCACCATGCTCACGAATCTCAGGCTGGCTGTAGACCAGAGGATCAGGTCGACTGTAGGCATAGGAGTTCCCAATGTTGAGGTTCCTCATGGAGTGGCTCTGGCGTTCCACCGCAGGCATCATGCCGCGGTTCTTCTGACGCATAACCGTCTCATAGTCAGGCGTAGCACGGTAGGAAGGCGGAATAAGGACACTGTGACGATGAGAGGGCACGTAATCAGGCCGCATAACATCACTGCCTGTGATGCTGGGGTTGGAGGACATGGGAGACGGCTGCAGGTAGTGTTGTGGGTTGTTGAGGGAGCTAGTGCTGTGAGCGCTGTACACACTGCCATTCCTTATCCTTCCATTGTACTCATGAGGAGAACGGTCCAAACTGGTCTGAGAATGGTAGTAGTACCCATTCTGATTGTTCTTGTAAAGGTTATCTGTAATAGAGAAAAAGGAAGAACAACCTGTCAGGTTTACAACTTACAAGGAAGCAAAGTCCCCAAGCAAGAACAAGTTACCTGTATTAGAGGTACAGTAACGTTACAAGAGCACCCGCATATAGTAAAAAAAACACTTGTGTTTTGGTAAAAAATAAATAAATAAATACGCCCCCACATATGTTCCCAGAACACTTTAATTTAATTTGAAACTCAGTTTAATGCATTAAAGAAAATGTAAAGGTAAACCCGTATTCACCTCTTAATTTTAATTCCCCGGCAAGCTATGCAACTCAAAAGGTCAAGTCACAAAAGTATTGGGACATGCGGCGAGGTGAACGGTTTTTGGGGAATAACCCCTGATCTACTCGGGCTAAAAATACAAATGAGGGCTCCTGGATATCAATCCAACTGTGGAGTTTAAAGAAAATGAGTGCACCCACCACAGAGAAATTGCGACTGGAACGTGGGTGCTCAACCCTGGTGTGGAATTTCAAAAAAGTGCTTCTAGGTTGGCTACAGCCTGACCAGAGTCCCCTTGTTTAAAAAAACATCCAGAAAAATATATTTATTGCCACTAAAAAGCAAAAAAAGCAGAAAAAAGGAAAAGCGGAGGATATTTGCAGTTTCTGCATTATTTTGGGGATCTCCGTGTATAACTAAGAGTTCAGTTCTCAAAAATATTTGCGTGCGACTGAATCCGTGACTCCTGATCCGCGTAAAAGTGGGGGGTTACCGCATATTCAAACAGTGTGAGGCTTACCTTGAGAAGACGTATAAGGCTCAGTGTAGTGGCCATTGTAGTGTAGCTGGGGTGGTGGCATCATGTAGGCCTGAGGCTTGGGCTGCAGAAAAAGCAACAAGACGACAAAGTTCTCAGTATACTGGTGCTATTAATCTTTTTTCTTGTTTTTTTCCTTTACATATACATATTTAATTGAAAACTCCAACTGCTGTTGAACAGACCAATAAACAGACCATAAAGTTTTCCTTCTCCAGTATAGAGACTTTTTTGAAGATACAGTTTAGTTC
>JBBPDE010000001.1:24965206-24976390 GCA_037974605.1 Nannopetersius ansorgii
ATGCAGCTGAAAGGCGTGTATGAATATCTTTCAGGTACTGTCGCTAGTAGGATATTATGCTGTGACTAGATGTTGCTATGCAAATGCAGCCAATGCAAATTCCTAATTTTCCAAACAAATGCAAATAAATTAATGATAACTGACACTCTGCATGATTCACTTTCTCGGAAAAGGAAGGTCAACATTTTCCTTGTATGATTATAGTGAGTACTCTAAGAATATTTTTGTAAGCTGTTGCACATGCATGGTTCTTCAGCCTGTAGTGGCATCATTTTTTATGCATTATTTTTAAGGCTTATTTTACTTATTTTACCTTGTAAGCATCTGGATGATGGCTATTTCCACAGGTGCTGGAACAACAGAACATCTGCACCCCTGCTTTTATTAGAAGGGCAAATGTATTCGCTTTCCACTTTTTATTTGGATGAAATACTGACCTTCAGCACAAGTAACTGAACATGAATTTAAAATAATATTATAAATAACATAATATGTGCAAGTTATTTTCTCTAAAGCAAAAAAGGAACATGTGGAGAGAAAACACAGAGAAAAAATCTTTAGTGCATCTTTATTTTCATCTGTGACAGCAACAGTAAACAGCTATGATTGTTTTTACAATCAGCAGCAAGGTCCAACAGTTTCATGAACTGGATATTCATGTAGAGAAGTACTGCCTATTTAGCTAATGTTAAATTTTTTTTTTGCTTTTTTTCTTTTTAAATAAATGAAAGACATTGTAAATTTGTTAGTAAATAAGAGCTCACTGTACCACAGCAGATGAACTTAACCTATGAGTTACTGACCACACCTTTGAAAGGCCATTGTCAATGAATCAGTATTGTTTTATACTCAATTAAGACCTGAAGCAATGGTCAGTGATCTTGATGATCAGTCATGACTAGCTAAATGAATGTGCTGATAACTAATGTGCTACTAGGCTAAATAATCTACATTCTAAATAGGAAAAGCACAATGAAAATATAAATGCGATGTAGGAACTATATGATTTGTATTTTGTTGTGGCATACTTCAGTATTTAATGTAATATTTTCTATTAATATGCAACATTAATACATGCGTGTTCTTAGTAATACTTGAAAACACCCTTAATAATAATAATAATAATAATAATAATAATAATAATAATAATAATAAACATAATGATAGTGTACTATCCTTTGTTTGCTATAGTAACTGCTCAAATTAATTGTAGGAACTCAAGATTTTTGTAAGAACCAAAATTAACCTTGTACCCCCCACCACCTCCCCTCCTTCACACAAAGTCAAGTGGCCTTGCCTGTGTTAACAGTCTGTAAGTTAGGGAAGAGTTAAACATCTGTATCTGCTTAATCTCAGCCCTATGGCTCATGTGAGTTTCATCTTTTCATAGTGGCCCCACTACTCAGCTAAAAAACATTTATCAGCATGTGGCTGTTTCTTGTTACACTCAAGCAACTTTCGCTTAATGAAGCTTGAGGGGTACAAGAGCCTGAGCAGAGGCATCCTTAGATTGCTTGTTACAAAGAGGCCAAATATTTTCTCTGTGTTCTTTTTTGGTATGGCCCATAAAAACTAGTTTAAAAGTGTTGTTTACAGAAAAGAGTTCTGAATAGAAAAAAAAATGAAAGATACCCGAAAAGGCAACACTAAACTGACCTTTAATTCATGCTAAAAACAAAATGAGATGTTTTAAAAGCTAAAACTCATGTATTTTGTCACAATGCTTGTTTTTATCATTGAGCACTTGTTCCTTCAAGATGAGGGTTAACATAACTTCCCTGAAAACGAATGAGAGGCAAATTTTACCTCAGCAGTCTGTTCTATTCTGACACTTTCACTTCTACTCCAGTACATCTGGGAGGAAATGAGTTTTTTTTCACTCATTTTCATTTCAGCCAGCTACATTTAGTTCCCAATTCTTTTTGTGTGTTCTCCTATTCAACAACAGCCTCTGGACTGCTTGTTGTCGGTCACTCCAATTCGGATTGGGCATATTATTTTAAACATAAAATAAGGTCATCAAATAAGAGGAAAACAAACAAAACTTTCCTCAGCTTCGTTTTTTCTAACATATCCTTTTTGCTTCTATTCAATTGTTTTCAATGTTATATTAACTTCTGCATGCATGATACCAAAACATTTTTTAAGCGATGCTATATAAGAACCACCTTAGTAAAGTGCACCAATTTTGGAGAACTAGAAAGCTCTAGGCTTCCTAGAGCCTTTACATTCTTATGTTCTTATGTTGTGTTCTTATGTGAAGTGATTTTCTAAAGAGCTCTATTGAAAAAAATATTTAGGAAAGCAAAATTGTGTCTTCAATAGCATCGCACACAACTTTTTCATTAATCTATTTTTTTAGAAGAGTGTACTTGAGTCTTGTAATAATACTTAATGATGCTCGAGGATGTTTTAGGCTACTCTGCCCACCTTTGACAATAATGCACGGCATGTTCAAGCTTTGACACTGAACAGCAAGACTGTTAAAAGCTGCAGGAAATGCCTAAACAAGAGAGTGGAGAAACTGTTTATATAGCTCACAAATATCCCATCACACACATATGTCCAAACCAAGTTGTTATGACAAACATTTTTGTGTCAAAGAATGCTGATGTGTACATTTCCAGTGCTGTATTATTTCTGCCAAGACTATTTCTTTGAATCCTTTTACATTTTGTGACCCTACAATTGAGCTTTTTATACCCATATATAGTAATCCACACATGCTGCAGGTCTGCTCCTACAGTACGACTGGTTTGATTTGATCAGTCCTTTGGATGTAGGTTGACACGACTGAGCGCTGCAGGGTGGTGACCACAGACCCAGCTGAGCTTCTTCTCCTCTTATAGATATCACTGACTTTCCTTCTGAAGTAGCGGCCCGTGAAGACATACAGCAAAGGGTTAAGGGAGCTGTTCAGAAATGCTAAGTATGCAGAAAACTGGGATCCAATGTCTAAGGTATGGTACCAACTCATTATATCCAAGACACTGAGCTCGCAAAGCAAATCCAGGAAGGTTATAACGTGGAACGGACCCCAGCATATAAGGAACAGCAGGGTCACGGCACACACCAGTAGTGTGGCCTTTCGATCATTTCTATCCTGAGTGTGTACATTCTCAATTCTGCTGTGCAGAGCGTGCACAATGTTACAGGCACAGAAGACAATAGCCAGAAAAGGCAGAGTGAAGCCCACTAGGTTCAGCTTGATGCTGTTTGCTACCTTAATGGAATCTGAAGGGTAGTCTATAATGCATGCTGAATTCTGAAGGAATGGGTCGTACTGTACTGTCCTGTACATCACTGTAGGGATGCCCATCACCAGTCCGAAAAGCCACAGACAAAAACAAACAGCTTTTGCGTTGCGCCTCCTCCTCAACCATCTTGCTTTCATAGTCAGCACCAGAGCAAGGTAGCGGTCAATATTCACC
The DNA here is from genome assembly GCA_037974605.1 of Nannopetersius ansorgii. Classification (NCBI taxonomy): domain Eukaryota; kingdom Metazoa; phylum Chordata; class Actinopteri; order Characiformes; family Alestidae; genus Nannopetersius; species Nannopetersius ansorgii. The sequence goes on from JBBPDE010000001.1 coordinate 24,968,638, forward strand.
ATCACCAACATGTAAATGCTAGTGTACATGTTGACTACAATTGATAGGTTGACTATCTTGCAAAGAAAATCCCCATATGGCCAGTAGAAAAAGTTGAGGATGTTCATGGCCCAGAACGGCAGACCAGCCAGCAGGATCAGGTCGGCCAAAGCCAGGTTTCCCAGGTAGATCTCAGGTATGGTCCAGCGGCTCCTCTGTAGGAAGAAGACTATCAGCACGAAAGCATTGCCCAGAATCCCAACCAGACACAGAATGAAGATGTACGGAGGGACGATGGCATGAACTAAACGCCATTCTGATGAGTTGAACATCATTGGAGGTGAAGGAAAATCTGTGGAATTTTGTAACTGGTGTTTAGCCCCCAACACCAGCTCTTCTAGATCCATCCTTTGGCACAAAAAGAAAACTTCTAAGCAGAATGTCATTAAGCAGTTACATAACAGACTATTGAACTCATTCCAGAGCTGTAAGTGAATCGTTCACTCATGTTTTGGTTCTTTTTTTAATGCTAGCATATTCTACTGTTAAGTATAATTGTAAATTAAGATACAGTAGAACATACAGTACTAGCAAACATTCTTATTATGGCTGTTTCTGTGTTTTCGGTATCATACTAGCAGATCACAACAGTGTTATGATAAGCCGTCTTTTATCACAAAGTAAGCAATAAATGTACTTACGTTGCAAGTAGGTTTCACGTTTGCCCTCTGGGTAGTTTACACTGCTTACAATGATGTTAAGTCCACACCTCTGAGCTCTGGTCTGCTGTGCTGTGCTGCGTTTCACTGTGAAGCCCCCTCTGAGTGAGGGAACGTAATGGAAGTAGAGAGCTCTGTGTACAAAGCTGCATTCCTCAACACCCACAAGTCTACTATCTTGTTTATAGTTCAGGCTTTGCACCCTCTCCAGCAAATTACGCACAAAACAGGAGGAAACCTGTGAGTGTGATGCACATAAAGAATCATTTATTGTACTTAAAGTGGTCAAACTATATAAAGTAAATACTGTACATGGTTCACAGTCAGAGAAAAAAATCCATATGACGAACCGAGCCATTTTTGGAATGCTTTATTCCACTCACACACTGATAATGTTAAACAATATATTACAGACATTAAACAGCAGCCCAAAAAATGCATGGCTGAGAAATGAAATGACAACATATAGTCAAGCCATCATCTTTTAGATGATCTCACAGAAACTTTAAAGCAATAGAAGTGTATTTAAACAGAATTATATATAGAATTATATATATATATAGAATTATATATTATATATAATAGATTATATTTAAACCCAACATACACCCAAGAACCCAAGGTACATTTACATAGTACACTTTAGTATGTTACATAAAGACTAACAGGCAGAAATGTAGTGTCTCTGCCTCTGACATATAGAACTCAGTTCCATACTGACAGTGGTAGGTATTACTGGCCTTTATACTATTAGCCTGGATAATCTGATCAAATTATAAAAACTAAATGGTTGAAGCAAACTGTCTGTAAAAACAAGTAATATTTTTATTAGATTTCTTTTTTGACATAATTTAACACATTTCTTGATGAAACACTCCCAGTTTAACTTAAGAAGGGCTTGTTAATTGGCCAAATAATTTAGAAACAGATGTTCTGAGATCAGGGAAACAGGCCAGGGATGGGAACGAACTACTGAGCACACACACAGACTTGTAATAACAACAATACGCCAGCAGAGGGCACTGTGGAATCTAAGCTCACATTTTAGTAGACTCTGTGTATCTTACGCTTGAGTTGGTCTTGTGAGCAGGAGAGACACTTTGACTCCCGCAGTTCAGAATCTGTACAAATATTCCTTTGGCTCTTTGTCTGAAGTGTTTTCCTACTATCACATACAAAAAGGGGTTGAGAGAGCTGTTGCTGTAACCAAGGTAGGTAGACAGTTGGGTGCCTATGTCCAGACCATTTAACCAGAGACAACCAGAAATAACATTGAAATAATAAAGAGTGTCTAGGAAAATACAAATCTGAAAAGGCAGCCAGCAGGCGATGAAAACAAAAAGGACGATGAGCACCAAGACCGCTGCTTTTTTCTCTGTCTGTACAGCTGAACACCTCCTCACCTGCTTGTTGCCCAGGACTGTGATGACGTTGTAACTGCAGTAGCACACCAGGGGCACAGGGATCAGGAAGCCCACCACGTTGACCGTCAAGTTGTAGCGTAACCTCCAGCCTTCATGAGGGTAAGCCAAGTAGCATGCCTTTGTGTCTAGATCAGGGATAAACTGCACTGAGCGAAAGAGCAAGGCGGGAAGACTGAGCAAGAATCCCACAAGCCAGATCACCACGCAGAAAGTCTTGGCCTGGGTGGCGCCTCTCTGGCTGCCCCTGGACATGGGCCTGGTAAGCACTAGGTAACGGTCCAGGCTAACCAGTGTAAGGAACAGCACACTGCAATAGTAATTCATACCAATTATGAGGCTGACCAGTTGGCACATGGGCTCCCCAAATGACCAGTTAAACTTGTCAATGACAGTCGCAACCCAGAATGGGAGGCAGCACACCATGAGCAAATCAGCAGCGGCCAGGTTCCCCAGATAGATATCCGCCACCGAGCAGTGCCCTTTCTGGAAACAGAACACAGAAAGGACGAAGGCATTTCCCAGCACACCCAGAACGCATATTATAGACATGTAGGCCGGCTGTATGGAGTAGACCCACTCCCAGGCCTCTGTGTGGTTACAGTCCGGCAACTCCCTGTCCCAAAGCTCCAGCGACGGGCCTGTCGTCATGCTCAAATTCATCACAAGTGCTGTTCCAAACTTGTGTCAAGTTTAAGTGTAGTTAAAAAAACTTTAGTTTTCAGAAAAGCTATAAAAAGTTATTAAAAACGTTATTTAAAAGATGTTATTCAGCTATTAATTAAAAAACAATGCTACAGCCCTGCAATGTGTACCAGATCAAGCACAAATCCTGAGTGGAGGATGGAAGCGGGTGAGGTACCTCCCTTTATCAGAGGGAGCACAAAGACTGCATGTGGTTGCTAATGTAGCTCAGGAACTCTTTAAACACACTGTGATGTGATGGACATCAAATGGAGGCAACAGATGGCTGATCTTATCTGCCTGACTTCACAGTGGAATAACTGCTCACCTCTCAGTGCCTCTCAGTGCCTGTGTTTACCTGTCGTGTGATGAATGAGTATTTAGATATGTCAAGGATCACATGACCTTACTTTGGTTCATTAATTTTATGTCTATCTTTGCTTGCATTCAGATACTGTCATGAACATGCAACTGAACATGCACCCACACAAGATTAGTCCGTGTCCTTGCCTCACTAACTGACCCAGTGAATTCCCATAGATATGTTTCCATCATCACATTTTGGAGGCTAAAAGAGGGGAGCAATAGTACTGTTTGATTGCAATGTTCTTACATTAATTCATTATGAGTACAATGCCTGATGCCTAAAATGCTCTTTTTTCTCTTTCTGTGCTATCCTGTGTGTGAATTGCGCCCCCAAAGATGAACCTAAGCATTACAATTGGAGCTCAAACAAATCTAACTCAGAGATATGTTCATCTAGGTTTTAGTTTAAACTAAAGAAACATCTGTGAACCATCTGTGAACCAGTTGTGATACAAGAATCCATTTTAAACATGGCTTTAGAAATCTGTGATTCAAATTTGAATCTATAGTTATTAAAACAAAAGACCTCAAGCTATGACTTTTAGTTTGTCCTCCCTGAGGGATTTCCTCCCTGAGGGTAAGTAAATGCTGTTACTTACAAACAGCATTTAACAACATAGTTTGATAATCTATATTTTTAGTATAGGGCTATTATTTAGTATAGGGCTACTTGACTCTTCTCAAGAGAACAAGGAATTTTGATGTTTAAACAGTCTGTTGTTAATAGACTCAGGATTGATGTCAACTGAAAATATTTTATTACTTTGAATTGAAATACTAGAAATGCAAATGGTTTTGATGTGTAACTTAAAGTAAGAAAAATGCACCATGCAAACAGTTTGATTACACAGCAGAAACATTAGCCCCAAACCAATGGTTGGATTAGGTTTTCTGTAAAACCAGATTAAAATGAAGGTCTAAATCTCAACCTAAATACTTTAAAACTAGGCTTAAAGTTAGGTGCATGCAGATGAAAAGGTAAACCTTAAATTCAGTTTAAAGATAAATCCCTGTCAGTGCAACCTATTTTAAATGTCTTTGTTTGTCTCAAACAAGTGAATTATGCAAAAATTGTGAAAAATCTAATAAAAGCGTCTGCCAAATGATTGTAGTAGTAACGATAGCTAGTTAAATGAATGGGTTGCTACCAAGAAAACTCATTTTTTATTTCTTTCTTTTTTTAAAACTTGTTTTTCTTCCTCAGCAGCCAAAATTCCTTACAGACCGTCTTTAGTAGCTGGTTAAAATATATATGTCTTTTTCAGACTCTGTGTACAATGCTGGGATCTGATCTTTACAGGCAGGAGCTGTAATACTGCTAACACTTCTTAGCATAACACGTCTGAGGTCATTTTTTCTTATACTAATAAAAGACTGATTTATAAAAAAAAAAACATTTTTATTGAAAGCAAAAAAGCCGGACTACAAATTGTTTTCAGACCCACCCACCCACACTCAGTACAGTCCTGTTTATTGCCAAGCCTGGAACCTGTGGTCATATGAGGGTGTACTACTCACCACCGTCTGCTTTAAAAGCATGTCTCACCAGACTGCAGGCTTTGGGAAAACACATGATTTAGAAGACTGTTATTCACAAGCCACAGCAAAAGAACCTGGTTTGTGTCGCAAATGGAAAGACTGCGACACATTCTCTAGCTTAACCCAATGGAGAATGATTGTTTTTTGTGTTTTTGTTTTTTTTAGAAGGTCCTGGAAAAATGATTTCAGTGCTGTGGAGTGAGTAATGTCTGTACAATTCATTTTCTCTCCTGTTTACGTTGTGCACTTAGAAACTGCCTCAAACAGCAGTCTGGTTTCACCTCTGTAGCTTACATAAGACACTCACTGACATAAAAACACAATCAGACAATATTTACAGTTCAATTTTGTCCTCCTAGCCCTCGATACACGATCGTGGTAATTGGAAAAACATACAGAGGTTTTGTCACTCTTATCATAGTCTCGATAAGTGCATAATGAAATCCCACCTTGTGTCATTTCAGTTATCAGACCCAAGTATTACATACATTACTTACATACCAACTCATATTTACACCTTAGCCATAATCATTATACGCTCTCATCTTCATTATTACAATAATGCTGAAGATTCTAAATATGTTTAAATACATCACTTTGTATGGCTGAACACTATGCAGTTGCAAAGGCATATTCCATTTGTATTCATTAACACCAGTTTGGTAACAGCTTGGTTCTGATGGCATGTCCTTGACATGATCTTGCATCATGCAAATGTCTTCAGGGTGGATGACAGTTGTGATCGTGTAGATCTGTTCACTTTAGTCCCTTGTTGGGTTATTTGCTGCAGGAGCTCCTTCACCTTCTTTTGGAAGTTCTTACCTACTATCACGTAGAGGATAGGATTCAGCACGCTATTGCTTAACGCTACATAAGTGAATATCTGGTTACTTATTTCTAGGCCGCTTTCCAGCATGCATCCGTTAATGGCTTTAAATCGCATCAAGAGGTCTAAAATAGTTACCAAGTGAAAAGGAACCCAGCAGACCAAGAAAGCCAGAAGGACGGCCAGCACCAGCACTGTGGCTTTTCTCTCTGTATTCACTGCATTAAACCTGTCCATTACCTGGCTGCGAAGGGCACATATGATCTTCCAGGTGCAGTAGGATATGACTGATATAGGGATGATGAATCCCAGCAGAATGAGCAGGATGTCACAGGCAACTTCCACCTCGTGGCTTGGGTAGAGCAGTATGCAGGCTGTTACCCTGTATTCTGGAATGTATTTCACTGCCCTGAAGTTGAGCGTTGGGATGCTGAGGAGGACTCCCAGACTCCACACGGCTAAGCAGCTGAGCTTGGCGTAAAAGGGTCGCCGCATCCTGCCATGGGACATGGTATGCACAAGTGCTACACAGCGATCTGCGCTCACCAGTACCAGAAAGTAGATGCTGCAGTACATGTTCATTTTAATGCCCGTGTTGACCAGGCGACACATCAGGGAGCCGAACTGCCATTGGAAGCTGTTGGCCACGTTGATGGCCCAAAAAGGCAGGCAGCACATCAGGAGGAGGTCTGCCGCAGCCAGGTTCCCAAGGTATATCTCTGCCACAGTGCAGGCCTTCTTATGGAGGCTGAAGACCAGCAGCACAAAAACATTTCCCACAATTCCCAGCACACAGATGACAGACATGTAGATGGGCTGCATGGTGTACAACCAGTCCCATGCCTCCGAATCACTGCACTGGCTATTATTTGTGAAGTTGATTAAATTGACGGGAGAAATCGATGATGTGGTTCCTAGGACTTCTGGCTCCATTTGGCTGTCTAGAGATGAAAAGAGAGTAGAGTGTTTTTCTCTTGAGTGTCTTTAGAAACACCCTCTTATCATATCATGTTTTATAGTTCTTATCTCAGCCACAATGCGCAGATAATTTCCTAGCTCTTCAGACTAACTTGATTAGGAGCCTCAACAAAGGAAATTACTAATGAAGAGGAAGACGCAGGAGGAAGCAGGGAATGCTAAGTTACATGTATAAACAGCAGAGCAGTTAATATCTGGCCCCTTTCCAACCTTTTCAAAGCATCCTCTGCTAAATGTGGCTATTATGTATTGAAATGTTTGTTCAGATGGTTCTAATTTTGAGTTTTTGCACATTTTGCAAACTTGTACTATTATCTCGGCTCCAAATAGAATAATGTTTTAAACATCTTCACATCTGTCTTTCATAGTGGAACATCCAAGGGTGCTTCTACTTTAAAAGTTGATTCTTGAAGACTTGTGAAAAGCCTGTTGCTCACTGCTAGTTTGTTAGAACCTCTTACTTGTTGTTGGTATGTTAACCTCTTGGCTTGAGGCTAGTCTGTTTGTAATTTCTCTTGATTTATCTAGTGATGTGTTTGTGGTCCCATTTACCCTTTTCACCCTTGTGCTAGCTCCTCTGGTTTGAAAACAGATAAGACTGTGTGCCCACACATTCCATCATGTAGGTTCTGAATAGTCTAGCTACAGTAGATAAGCCACTCCTTGTATTTTTGGTGAGCTTGGCTTAATCTAGTTAGGTAGTTTCTTCCATGTGTTCCAGTGGTTAGCTAATTAAATGCAGTGGGTTTTAAGATTAGTTTCTCTGTGTTTTGGTGCCATGGCTGTCTTGTTTCCCCGCCATATACCCAACTTCCTACTTTAAACTATCACTATCATTCAGTGTGCCTGCAATTTGACTTTGTAGCTGAGTAAGCTCATCAAAGTGCCTTAATATCTCTGGTTAATGACCAGTATATCCACAAAATACCTGTACAGTACTGAAATCAGGTTATGTGTAGATGAGACATATATTATGCATTACATTACGTTAGATGTTTCCCTTTACCTGAACAGTCTCACTACTCAGGCTAAAAGAAGTGAGGTATAACTTAAAACAGATGTTTCTGTCAAATTGTTGAATGTTTACTAAGATGTTTTTTCAGTTAACATGAGAAATGAGAAAATTGTACATACCTCGTTTTGCGAGAGTTTTCCCTGAAAATGGATCCAGATGGGCTGCTCTCCCCTCCGGATGTCCTGTCCCTTTCCTTTGCGCTCTCTAATGTGCTCACCGCATGGCC
>JBBPDE010000001.1:24999737-25019654 GCA_037974605.1 Nannopetersius ansorgii
AAATAAACACTTGAAATATATCAGTCTGTGTGGAATGAATGTATACATTATACAAGTTTCACTTCTTGAATGGAATTGGTGAAATAAATCCACTTTTTGAAGATATTCTAATTATATGACCAGCACCTGTAACTGCTCGCTTGGTCAAAAATGGATAAATGACATAATCTGGTAGAAACCACAAAAAACAACATTTCTCAAAAGTGTTGATGTTGCTTTTTATATATTTTTGGCCTCATCCCATTACAACATTTTGATTGTAGAAATCCTTTAACCACTTTTTTCTATGTTTGTTCTTTCCAACTTTTCTTTTAAGAGTCTGGTACAGTTATTACAATTTCCACCACCAGAGGTCAGCAGTAGGTTATTTATTAAACACTACTCTATAATAATTCCATTTGAGCTTTATTTGATTTGGCATTCAGTTTCAATTCAGTTATAGATTTTATACTTAAGTACAGGTCTCCCTGAATGCCTGTCTGTGTTGCTTATTCATTTGTCTGTCTTCCAGCAATCTATTAATACATGCTTTAGTTGGATGGGGTGTGTGGTTTACCTACATCTGGAGTTGAGACTATTCCTGTCCTCCTGCTGCCAGTAATTTATTTTCACATTCTCTGCTCCAGAAAGGAAATGCATGTTAAACATGATGAATACATACATGTCATTTGGTGATTAATTGTCTTGTTGCTCAGTGTCCTGGTGAATACACTCAACACAGAGGATGTCCTTTTTGTCCTGGTTGTTTATGGTTCCACTTGACTTATTCATCATCTGCTGAGTGAAAAATGAAATATTGATTGCCACACAATAAACAGACAGTCCTTAACATGAGCAAGTCCAGTAGAGGTCAGTATATTACAATGTAATCCTTTTCCTCTTTTATAGGACCATGGTTTCTCCCCTCTTTGAGACTGTTTACAGGCTCTGCCAGCACAGCCTGGGAAAAAACTGGACTCGTCCAGAAAGCTGTGAAATCGCTTTGACAGATCAAAGTAAGACATTCTCTGTCTTTCTCGCCTCTGTTTTCCAGTGTCCTCGCACCTCCAAATCTGACACACACAAAAAAAGAGATTTTCACCAGAGCCATGAGATTTTCAATAGAGAAGAGAACAATCTTCTTTACTTTCATATTCAGATGCAGTCTTTCAGTACCCACTGACCTCATTACAGAATGGCCTGTGGCCAAGTTACAAGAAACAAACAGAATAATAGAACAAACAAACAAACAAACAACCCTAATTTAGTCCCATTTTATAGCGCTTATATCATAGAAACCTGTTTTTGCTTGCTTTTTGGAATAATAATACAATGACACAGTATGTAAACATTGTTAGTTGTGTAAAATTCAAAATGTACTATTTCCAGTCCATACATTCCAGATATGCAAACTTCACAGCAAAAATAGGCCATTTAGACTTCAGTGCTTTTGTGATGTCACAAAAATCAACACATTTAAATATTTGCTTATAGACATATGTAAACCTCTTACACATACCAACATACACTATATGGAAAAAAGTATTGGAACCCTTGACAATTACACCAACAGAGACTTCAATGATATTGCGTTCAAATATGGGGTTGGTCCCTCTTTGCAGCTATAACAGTTTCCACTGTTCTTGGAAGGTTTTTCATGGAAGGAGTTTCCATGGGAATTTGTGTCCAAACTTGTCCTTGTGGACATTGCACGGTGGAACAGTCATGGTGGAATAGAGAAGGTTCTTCCCCAAACTATTTCCAAAAAGCATGGCATCGTCCAAAATGCCTTGGTATGCAGAAGTATTACGATTGCCCTTCACTGGAAGTAAGGAGTTTAAACTCTGAAAACCAGGTGTGTCCCAGTACTGTTGTCCATATACTGTATAGCATTTTATCTCAGCCCTTTAATGCTGAGGTTTTACTCACAGATCAGTCATTAGTCTTAGAAGCAGAGTATCATAACAACTGGTTTAATTTTAAGTGATAAAGATGAATGTAATGTTTTAGAACAAACCTCCCATGTGACCTCAAGGAAAGAAAAAATAAAATTCAATAAAAATGTAGGACATATGCCTTTAAATGACTAAGAGTAAAGAGCTCTTGTAGATAGCTATCCATTTAACTCAGCCTTATTTATTAAAAGCAATGGCTGAACCTGTAGAAAAGCAAAGATACTCTCAAATTTGCAAAGATACATTGTGGCATGAACTCTTTTACTCAGCAAAGGGCTAGACAGTATGTAGCGCTTAGAGCACATTCTTCCTTTGCTTTGTAATTGTTTAAGCAAGTCACTGTGCAGGTCCTGTAATTGGACTTGCTGTGCTTCTCTGGGTAGATTAGACTCTGATTGAGTAGTAAGCAAAAAAGAAGTAGGGCTTGTGCAAGCAGACACTCACCCATCATTGATTTTCCCTTGTGTAGAAACTCAAACTCAGGAGGAACACATGTTGGGAAATCACCCCTCCAAGCAAGTTTCTTATGCATTGTGATTTTATAGTGACAGCAGTGGCCTCTGCTCAATCCTGCTTTGCTTAAGTCATCTAGTCTAGCCTGTAATTAACTCTTGTGTACAAAGTGATCCCACATATAGGATTGATGGGTTTCATGTGTTCTGTTAAGGGTAATTTGAAGTCAGAGGTGGATATTGTTTAATGCTATGGTTCAGTGTGCTTACTAAAACTTATTGTTGATACTATTATTATTATTATTATCAAAAAAGCTCTTAATCATACTGCATTGTAGCACAGCTCTGACTGAATTATTTCTTAAGAACTGTCCAAATGTCACTTCTATTAAATGAGCTTCCATTATTTTATAGGCGTGTTTTTCATAACAGTTTTCGAAAGCCTCTTCTCATGCTCTCAACGAGGAATGCAATTTAGCCAAGGTCACCCGGCTCAGTTTGAATGGATATGTCTCAGAGAGAGGCAGATGCATGTGATAAGGAGGCTATATCTGCTTTCCGCTTTCTAGCTGTCATCATCACTCAGAGCTTTTCTAATTCCCTCTCGTGTGAGATAGTCACACTGCTGTTTTTCAAACATCTCTTCCTGAAGGAAGTTTTGTGTTGGGATTTATGTCTACAATTTACACCAGCCATCACTTTTAGTAAATATTCACAGTGTATCTAGACACTAGACATGGCACAATACCACTTTTTTTTGTCCGATACCGATAGCGATATTGTAAATTTGGACATCTGCCGATACGATACAAAACCGATACTCGCCGAGTCTTTTTTTTTTTAAACAGAAAACAACTGTGATAAGGGAGGAACATTGCACAGAGAACATGGTATAGTAAGATGTCCCCTTTAGAGGTGTACTTTTTTCATAATTTAGTGCAATTTTCACACGAATTTCACACATTTAGAGCTAAATGTGCTTGAAAAAAACCTAAATGTTGTGCTCTAAATCTAAATGCTGCACTTTTACAAATGGCGAGATATGCTTATTGGCCACGTCCCATGTTTACAATTGGCTGTTACTTAGCAATGAGCTGGACTGCGTGCTGTGAGATGTCCTCACCATCATGAAGGATTTGCCTTAAATAAGCTTAAAATAAAATGTTAAATAAAAATATATCTCACACTCTAAATGTGAAACTTCACATGCACATAGGGCTCGGTGAGACCTTTCTCTTGATTAATAATACGTCGACGTGGATTCCTTGGTGTGAATCTCTTCTCCTTCACGGAGTGTTCTCATAATAACATCGTGGTTTACCATCTCTCTTGTGTCCCTCTGCGTTTGGGCTCTTCCAGTACAAAACATTTGGGCAAATAGCTAGTCATTCTGGTCTTCTCCATGACACTGTTCTTTTAACTAAAACATCTTATTTATAGAAAAACGTCTCTAAATAACCATCCACAGAAAGGGTTTGCTATTAAAGTAGGACATTTTGGAACCGCTGCACATGCGGTCACCATACACAATGCGAAGCGTTTGCTAGAGGGTATGAAGCCCCTTGGCCTTGGGATGTGGAGCCATGAAACTGTGTGATTGAGTGATGAAGCACCACTCACCTGCCCGCATTAATTCTCTTCTAACTGATGAATAGTAGCCCACATGTTTAATAACTGACAGCTATGTATCAGAGATTATTGCAGTTTTTTTCAGGTGTAATGGTAATTTGGATGTGATACTTCTTTGATAATTTCTTTAATGAGATTTTTTTTTAATGAGACTTCCTTAATATGACCCATTTCCTCCCAAGTAGAAACCTTCAAAAGTATAAAACAGAAGTGAAGGATCCAGCCAAACTTGTTAGTCAGATTTTCTTGATCCTCTTCCCTTCTTATTCTTTTTTTGGCTGTGGTATATGTTAGAGTCAGGATTTGTCATGGGTGTCAGCATTGCTCTAGTTTAGATCACAGGATTTATTTCAACGCTTGAATAGATGTTGAGGGCAGTAGAAATGTGTGCACTCCCTGTGAAATTTATGAGAGGTGCATGGCTCCCCGAGAAACCATTCCACTCTGTTAACTCTGCCAGACAAAGTCATCACCCGACCTGTAATATGCTTCTGATGGAACTGACCATACTGGCGCTCAGGTAGAGAGCGTTCTGTAAAAAGCGTGCTCCATTGGATATGCTACGTTATATGGAAGCTCAGTTCACTGTGATTTGAAAACTCTGAAAACGCTGTGATTCTAAAACTCTAAACCATGACCACTATGAAACTCTTACTTACTAATCAGGCAGCTTATATCAAAAAATATATTGTGTGACTGTACTTATATGTCAGAACATCTAAAACCTTAGTTGTAGGTAACAGGTCTGTGAGATTAGCACAAATGCTGTTTTCTAAGGACTTTGACAAAGAAGGATTTAAAAACAGAAGTGAATAGTAAATTACATGGTGATCAATTTTAAAGTCTAATTGTCAGAGACAGCATGGATGGAGGTTATTAATGATAGCTAGGTTGTAGAAATGACACTCAGAAAATCCAGATGCTTACACATGGAATAAGCTGTACTGTTTCAATTTATCTGTGACATACACAGATCATCCCTAACCAGTGCTGGGCTGGCCATTGGGCATACTTTTGGACCAGCGCGGAATCCCGTCATGCACCCACATCCCTGATACGACAGCGAGAGGGGCCCTGGGCCGGTCTCAAAAAACGGGAAGATTTTTGGCCCCAGTCCAACCCTGTCCGTAACATTGTGTCAAAACAGTTCCATCTCTGAAGATGTGCTGTGGTACCTGGCACCAAGATGTTATCAGCAGATCCCCGTAATACCATCACCAGGAAGGTGTGCATTTGGTCTGCAATAGTGTTCGAGTAGGTGGTACGTGACAAAGTAACATCCACACAAATGCTAGAACTTAGTAGAACATTACCCAGAGCCTTTTGGTCGGTATTATTCACTGCATGCTGAGAACACCTCACAAGACCTAAAATGTCTACCTTCCCTTATAGGTGCCACTGTAGTGACACAATCAGTGTTAAGCACTTCACCTGCCAGTGATTTTAATGTTGTAGCTGATAAGTGTAATATATGGCTCAAATCTGCTCTTCTGGATAAGCTGCATTTACAGTACTGTGCAAACATTTAGTGCCACCCCTCATTTTTTCATATTTTGTTTCCAGAGCATCAGACTTTGTTAAGTTCTGTATTTTTCCTGTGTAGTCATGAGGACAAGTTCTCCAGGCTTCCTTCCTGAAGGACCTCAGAAGGCTCTTATTTTCAGCCCAGTTCCCATACAGTTTTAAGGAATATTTTTTGTTTGTTAAACACAGTGACCTACATATGAATCATTGACGCATAACAAAGGCATTTAACTGAAGTCAGGAAACAGGTGCAGACGATTCCAGAAGACTGTGCCAGTGATCAGGAAACTGGTGGTGAATGCTGAGTGGTTGGAACACATTTGTCTAGGCACCTTGTATCTTCATACATTTCTTTAATTTCATCATTTAATCTACCCAGTATTAAAAAAAAAACTTTTACACTGCATTAAATAAATGCTTCTTGTAGATATTACGAGAACATTACAGTTTGTGGTTGTTTTTTTTTTATTATTTTATATCAGTACACTGGTCCTAAATGTTTTACATGAGCCAGTTCTTTTTTCTTTTCTTTTCTTTATTGTTTTGTTTTTATATTTATTTCAGACTGTTGAGACTGTGTTATGCCAACACCACAGAGCCATTGAGGAGCAATTTTCCTAATCCTGTCCTGTTTACGATTTCATTGATTAAGTTTGTCTTGAAACAAATTGCAAATTGACAGAGTCTGTTTAAATACTTGAATAACCCCAAGTCAATTAACTTTTGCAAATGAGACTGACAAAAGTGAAGTACCAAGTTGGATCCACCTGCTCATGAACTGTGGAAAGTTATGTCTAAACCGTGTGTGTGTTTCCTGCGTTTTCTTCCCAGTTTAGTTGCTTTTAATTCCACCCACATCTAAATGGTGTTTGACATCTTTTCACATGACCATCATCTTTAATAGCAGCACTGTTTTTTGTGGCAGTGTGGTATACGGAGAGTGGTATTCATTTCCTTTTTGAAACATCACAGAAACAAACACACTGATTGAATTATTGGTTAATTAACACTTAAAAACATTCATTATACTGTAATTTATAATGTATTATTATGCATTAAGCTTCCAATGAATCATATGCATTCATTGTATGCTTAAACCTTTATAAAATTAGTGCAGAGAACATAGTGTCTGTTATTTATTTGCACTCATGGTCATGGATAATTTGCAGTTGTGGGTACCAGCAGGAATGAATGAATAATATGTTTGATTACAGATATATCATTCCTTTCTGGTTATATGAATAAGAATATTTTGGGTCAGCAGATTTGTTTCATTAAATAAATAGATTAATTGACCATGTGTAACAAATGTCCAAAGCAGAGATTTTGAAAATACTTTTTAAGCTTAATCATACACTTTAAACATTAAAGTTAAAGGTTTAACCATTAACATTAAAGGTTGTTATATAACATACACAAACACACACTAATATCCATTGTCAAATATATATAAATATATTAAATAAAAAATACTCCCCTTTATATCTGCAGTATTCAGAGTAAAAACATATTAAATATGTTAAAGTCAGTGTTAGGCTAGAGCTGTCCTGCAAAAACCGAACATGCATGGGAAAGTGAATATACATGTATTGCAATTGGCAACAACATGATGCAGCAGATTCCCTGGAGACTCCATAGAGGATCCAATAGCTAGCTAAAATAAGCATTACCACAGCGGTGGTAATCCGATACTTAAAAAATGATACCTTAAGATACATAAAGATACTTAAGACACTTAAAAAAGGTCACCTATTTAATGACATAAAAACTCAATGACCACACTTAAACATCTTATACTTTATTTTGTTTTGCAACAGGTTGTATTAGGTAAGCATGACACGGGATAATTGTCTAAGGTTAGCTAGTTAGTTTGTTAACTAACTAACACTTGAAATATTGTGATAGTTAATATTTTGAAATATTTAATATTACCCTGGTTCATAGATATTAATGCATCTCAGTTTGCTGAAAAACTGAAAACGCAATATAATTGCAGTAAGTAGATGTTTTGTTGGTGTTTCATGTTTGTTGCTTCAGAAAAGTACTTTTGGTTTTATAATGAAGTTGAGGCTGGTAAGTATTTTGATGCATTATTGCAGTATTGTTATTGTAACATTACAGTAGACATACTAGGGTGCTTGATACAATAAAATATGCCTTTATCTTATATGTTTTCCTAGAATTGAACATGAGATGCTGGGTAAAACTGTGAAACATATTGGAAGAATCGTTCTGGCTTGAACACAATACATTATTGTAAAAGTGATAGACATTTTTCCAGCGTGGAAAAATATTTAATTAGTGCTGCAATGATCCACATAACTGTGAACATCAATAATATTGTGTAATTGAAACAGTGCTCTTCATTTCCTTATGTTGACCACTATCAATCATGCACTGTAAGAATGTTCATTAATGTACTTCAAGTGGATCATTAATTATTTGCTATAAGTACGCCTCCACTAATACTGCATAGCGTGGGCTGAGTCATTCAGTGACTGTGTTAAATTTATGAAGGATGCTGCACAGCTGCCCATTCTGTTCTGAGGTAGAAGAAAGAGTGAGAAGTGGCTTCTGGGCTTGAACTCAGCCAGCTGGGAAACCTTAGACAAAACAGTTTTTATTTGGTTCACTGCCTAATTCCACATATTTTAAAAAGCAGGTTTTTTTTTTTCCATCTCTCTCTCCCTCTTTCTCTCTCTCTCTCTTCTTTTGTCCAAACAGGATTATTCCACTCTCCAACAAATACTACTGATTTCTAATGATACTGTATCACCGAATTATTTTTGACACATAAATGGTCTACATCACAGTGCATATACGATATGGAATTACTTGGTTTCTGCTGTTCTGTCTGCTGGACTATGGTTTCTGCTGTATTTGGTATTCTTTCACAATATGTGATTTCAGCTCTCACAGGAATCTCCCATTGTGCAAAATGATGTAGACAGGTCTGTTCACTTTAGGAGCAAACATCTTTTTAAATGTCAGAGACCTTTATTTACTCAAATGTCATTGATTTTACTAAATCTGCAGAAAAGTGAAGTGGTTACATGAACATCACAAAATAAATTGACGAGCGCATCATCGCTATGTGAAAGAAATTAGCATCTAGAATTATTAAAGAATTAAAGAATGCATTATTACATACTTAGAAAAGAATACATTGAACCTAAAATTGCTGCTAAAACATCAAAGGCTGCTACTCCAGTTTTTATATTTTCATCTGTATTGGTACTTTCTTGTTTAAATTGTACCAGTATAAACTGAAATTAAACAGAAGCAAATGGCTTGCACTAAATATAAATAAATGACAATAAAATGATGACTTCAGTTAAATTAGAACAGTTTTTCTGTTTGAGGACATTAGATTATACATAGCTATGAATACGGTAATGGTTCATTGGTAAATAAACTTGTTTAAACAACATACAGATTTCCATGGATTCATGAGAAGAATGATCTGAATTAGCCAACAACCATTTAAATGATACAGATGTTAAAGATGATGTAAAGTGTTTTAGTATGTGTTCTACTGTATAAATAATTGAGTTTTTTTTTTTTTTTTACTAAACACAGGCACTTAATGAAGTGACAAATGCATTTCATATGGGTTTCTCATATCTGAAGAAATACACTCCACATGCATACATGATGTAAGTATGTACATTCATTCTGCAAATATGATCTCTTTTGTTGTGCTTTTGTCATCAGTGGAGGTTTCATACTGATACTGTGTTGTAAAAGGTGCAGTCACTTGCCAGTTGCACAGTACTTTCAGAAGATTTTTGACTTTGAAGTTCAATGACATTCCCTTTGTCACAGTCCCCCCCCACTATTTTTTACCCCACTGTCTCTTTCAACAATGAACTTCTTTTAAATAATATCTCACCATGGAGAACAGGATAGAAATCCATCTTCACAGGACGCCAAGGGCCACGATGCAGATATGAATATGAAAATTACACCAATCAGCCATAACACTAAACCTTAATATTGAATTAAATAACATTAAAATCAAATATTGTGTGGGTGCCACCAAAACAACTCATTGAGACATGACCTTTGAAGGTATGCTGTGGTATCTGGCCCCAAGGTGTTATCATCAGATCCTTTAAGTCTTGTAAGCTGCGAGGTAGGGTCTCCATAGATTGGAGCAGTTTGTCTTGCACATCCCACAGATGTCAGATTGGATTGAGATCTTGGGAATTTGGAGGTCAAGTCGAAACTGTCATGCTCCTCATACCATTTCTGAACAGTTTTTGCTGTGCAGCAGGATGCAGTATCCTGTTGCAAGAGGTGTCTGTCATTTAAGAATACCAATGTCATGAAAGATTGTACTTGATCTGCAACAATGTGTTGTATGACCCAAAATTTACCAGCAGATCATTGCCCAGAGCATCGCATTGCCAACACTTGCTTTCCTTCTTCTTTTAATGCTATCTTTTCCCCAAAGAAGTGACACACCAGCCTTCCGCATGATGTAAAAGAAAATACAATTCATCAGACCTGGTCGCCTTCTTACATTGTTTCATGGTTCAGTTTTGATGCTCATGTATATATTGAGGGTTCTTTTGGTGATGGGCAGGCGTGAGCATGGGCAAGTATTATCTTTTTCAGCAATTTGTGCTACAATAGCTGTGGGATCAGACAGGCTAGCATTCACTCCCATGCATGAGCTTTGGGCACATATGATCTCACTGGTTGTTCTTCCCTGGACTGTTTTTTGGTAGGTACAAACCACTGCATTCCAGGAAGACCCGTCATGTTAATGATCTTCTGATCCATCACAATTTGGCCCTTGGCAAAGTTCCTCAGATCTATAGGCCTAACCATTTTTCCTGCTTCCAACACAATAAGAACTGTTCACTAACTGCCTGATATATCTCACCACTTGACAGGTGCTATTGTAATGCTACCAATAGTTTTAGTGTTGTGGCTCATGAGTGTATATCCCTCTCTTAAGGCAACACATACTAAACATAATGAGTATAACATAAATACTATTGCAATTACACAAAAATGTCTACATTTTCAAGCCTATAAATGTCCATACTTCTAAAAGATAAGTCATACAATTTACAATAATTTAGACACTCAAGAAACCACCAATTTCAATATCAAAAATGTCAGACACCCATTGCTTCACCCCACTTGAATAGGGTGTGATATATAACAGTATATAACAGAGGCTGACTTACAACACAGGCCTTTACAAATTTGACAGAATAAGGAAATGTCTTCTCAGTTGTAGAGCCATAGTTGAACCACTTCACACGAGGACATTACTGTCATATAAAAGACTATTATAAATATTCAGAACATTGAGAAGTATATCAAATATTCCAAACTTTTCCAGATAACTGTTCATCACAACACTGCCAACCAAACAACTGTGGCTGGAACAATGTAAAAAAAAAACCCAATCTTTTAATGTAAACAAAATTGCCAGTATAATAATAGAATTCCTGAAAAGGAGTGCAATAACTTTGACCTGCTTTGAATGAGCACTCCTTTAGCTATAATGTTAACAATAAAACAATACCATTTTGATGGCCACGCAACATAGAACCAAAAGGCTCACACACTTCAGCTATAAACATTTTGCAGACTGTTCCATGCACAGAAATCTGATTCACAAGCTTGAAGGTGCCAAGCGCTTATTGGAGGAAAAATGATTCTTATTTACAGCATGTTCCTATCCATATCCTCTGCTGTACACAGGGATGTAGTCAGCATCCCGCAGTCTCAACATTCTTCTCTTCAGCTGCCGTGGGATATTGATGGCATATTGTCCATACAATCCGAGATGTCTGTGATCTTTTGTGGAGTCAGTAATATTGCCTGCCATGCTTAACATTCTGGCATAGGTCATGATGAAGATCAATAATACTTACTCCACATAGAATTATAGTCGTTCATGTATATTACAATGTTGTGTAGATGTACACAAAAATGATAACAACCAAGTTGAGGATTGTTCCAATAATGCCTAGCATGGCCAGAATGGACTCCTCTTTGCTTTCCTTGTCTTGAATTCCTTTCTCTTCATCACTGAGAGAAGTGTTTACCATTTTCTTTGAAGTAGTCTGCAGTTTCTCTCTCAGGCCAATCTGTTAAAGAAGAAAGACACAAATAGGCCATCAGTCAGTCTACTCAGACAATGGAGAGTGTACCGCTGAAGAGTACGCTGTACCCACTCTTTAACCCTTAACAATCTAATCAAAAAAGCAGTAATTAATGGCACAGTGTGTCCTTGTTTTGTATCATGATTGTCTACCATATTTTTCAATCTACATTTCAGTTTAAATGTGTTATTGTGTAAATGTAAATAAATTAATGTGGGTTCTTACCTAATAGATATAGTATTTTGAAATTTGTTATAGATATTTATAGAACATATTACATTAACAGTAAAGAACAGTAGGGCAACAGTTTTACATGAACTGACGCACAAAACATTTGAAAACAGGGTATCATATATTTAAATGTGTTCTCTGTAGGTCACTGTAAGACTGGGGAAAATAATCATAGAATGTCCAGTTTGACATTAAAATATACATATATACAGTGTTGTACAAGATCTGTAAAAGATTTGGAATTGATATCAAAGTGAATCCATGGTCATGTACACAAGCAACTGTTTTTATCCAACAACTATTTTTTTTGACAGTGTAGTTGACTGAAACCTGCAGGAAACTGCACTGCTGTTGCTCTGCTGCTCTGTGCATGTTGCTCTGGTTTTCTTCAAGCTTTTATGATTTATTCAAGGCTGTAAAAAGATTTTTCATCAAAAATATATTAATTTCCATAGTCCACTGAATAATATATCTTCAATGGATGGAAATATGTCCTAACAGAAGAAAATAGGTTGAATATGTATAAACAATTGAAGGTTATCCTGTAGGTACTTACATCAGGTAGTACTATATATTAAATAGATCAAACTAATATACACCCATGAGATGCCACTGTGATGCTGGATAAACTGGTGGTTTATTATGTTTGTGATATTCTGTAATGCTTGTGAATGCGTGGTTAAATAGTGAGCTGAAACAACAATGCAGTAGCACCACCGAAGCCCTGTTGGCATTTAATTGTCCAGGTCATTTAATTATAGACTTTCACATCTTACTTTGTGGATGGTATAGTAAGTCACATATTGACAGTGTTTCAACTGTCTGTTCAGTTTACAGCATCCCCTCAGGGCATGCTAGTCCTCCTGAGTCAGCTTCTGAGAGGCTTTGTGTGCATATTACAGTGCATGTGTGTGTGTGTGTGTGTGTATATATATATATATATATATAATATTTATAATATTTATATTTATAATATTTATTTGTATATATACACACATGCACTGGATTTTACTTTAAAAGCATACTAAACCATCATTCATTCAAAGACTCCAAAAACTTGAAAAAACCCTTAAAGCTTTTAAAATGCATGTGTCTATCAGGCTCTATTTATCACTCTGAGAGATAAGTTATATCATAAGCCAAATTACCAGTTAAGAGTATTTAATAAATTAGTTGTTAAGTTCAGTCAACAAATTGTACCAGTCCCTGTTCAGCAAGCTCAATCCAATTGAGAAAACAATTTTTCAGCATTCCAGTACTTTGTACTTTGCATTCATACCCGTTTCTTCCAACAAACTATCAGCAGGAGAAAATATTGTTTTATTCATGACTTCCACTGGATCCACTGGTCCTGACCTATTGTTTACTATAATCAACTACAGCAATATCCAGATTATTGTAGCTCATTTGTAACTGTGCTACTAGAATTTATGCAACCTTAGGAAAGGTTTGAGTAAGACATGTTTATCACAGAGGCTCAATTTCTCCCCGCTGTCAGAGAAATGTGGCAAAAACATTGGGCTCTTAACAATCCACAGCCATCCTGGGAAAATGGTCTCCACATATCCAGCGTGGCACCTGCATTTTTTTCAGCAATGTGACAGCAAACTAATGCGTCCTATATTCACTCACTGTTTTAGATTACAACACCATTCAGGCAGCTGAATTAAATAATTTCATTTCAATCATTTCATTATCACGTGGGCAAAAAGTTAATTACTTTACACCCTTGGTTTTTGCCTTTTGTTTAGATGGAGGAGTTAAACAATGGGTCTGCCATTCATTATTTTTTTCTGCTGTACTTGTGTTTTGTTCGGTTAGTTTTCCTGTCTGTCATCTATAGCATTGCTGTGTAGCAGAAGCACAGCTGGGGCTACTGAGCAGAGCTTCTATTAAAATGAATGGTCTTCTTTTTGTATTGGAGAGAATATGCCATCATGCATAGAGACAACTGTCCTGATAAAAAGTATGTTAGTGGGAGAGCTACAGTATGTCAGGTTAGCTGAAATGTGAGCAAGTAAACAGCTTCATTAGAGAGAGCAGCTGCTCATATATCACATGGGTATGGAGACTTTCCAAAGTCTCTCCACTGGCCATCCATTTGGTACAACACGGTCCTGTGACTGCCAAGTTGTGTTACATCAGCCTCAAAGTTTCTAAGGTAATTGTTATATGTCCCTCTGACACATAAACATGCATTGAGCTCACTGAATACCATTTCCCAAGTGTTACTGTAAAATGTATGATATATCCCAGAGTTTACAAGCTCAATTTGACCTTAATACTAAAACTTCTCCATTCAAAAAATGATTAAACATGCACTAAGCTGCCTGTACAATTGTTTCAGTCTATTAATACACAACAAATGCCACCTTCCCAGAGCCCAGTCCAAATGTGGTCCAGGCAAAAGTCTAAACAAATTCCACTGTAAAAGCAATACGGAGCTCTGACTCTTGTTTTTTCCAAGACACACTGGGCTAAAAACCAGCTAAAATTAAATTTGCATTTGGCTAACAAGGCTCATCTAGTCCCAAGGAGATACACAAAGCTTAAACTCCATCTGTTCCTCAGGCATCAGCCTGGGGCACGATGGGCTCAGTTCCCTACAATGCTAAACCATGTCACACTATATGATGAGCTGACTTTAGAGTCTTATGTTAAACTCAGTGTTATGTGACTTGAAGCTATCTATTGACTCATTTCATGTAATGAACTTCAGGCTCTGTTGATATACTGCAGTACAGGGCCAGACAGCAGATTTCTAACATTGCCAGTCTTTTAATTCAGCCCAAGAGAGGCACTGAATAACAGAGGGTTACTGTAAAATGTATGATTTCAAAATATCCAAAAGTTTACAAGCTCAGCATTTGACCTTAATACTAAAACTTCTCCATACAAAAAATAATAATGCAATATATTTATTTTCAGTAAATCCCTAAAAGCACTGATCTTATATACCTAGTATATGAACTTACAGATGCACTAATGCATTATTCTGCAACCTATAGAATACATTTTTAACCATGGAATAATAGTGAAGTACTGTTTTAAGTAATGTTTTCAATGTATTGTGTTTGAATGCAATTTTCCATTAGACTCTGCCAAAGATAATTAAATGATACTTTGAAATCATCACTACATGAAGAAATACATTTTTGACAGAACTAACCTCTTTACCTGCAGTTTTACCTCACTTTATTAAGCTAAATCCCAAATTAACTATTTAGTTATTACTCTTAAGACATCAGTATAATCATTCAATAATTATTATGAAACTAACATGCAAATTGTTTAGCTCTAAAGAGAAATTTAAAAAATGCATCACTATATTGATCTTTGCAGTTGTCCTACACCCCTGCAACACAAAACATTTGTTATAGTTGATAAATACTAATAGAAAATAGTACTAGGTATTTTATAGGCAGCAGTATATTTTGTCACATTACTATATACATGGAAATGAAGGG
This sequence comes from Nannopetersius ansorgii, assembly GCA_037974605.1. Taxonomy (NCBI): domain Eukaryota; kingdom Metazoa; phylum Chordata; class Actinopteri; order Characiformes; family Alestidae; genus Nannopetersius; species Nannopetersius ansorgii. The sequence goes on from JBBPDE010000001.1 coordinate 25,015,103, forward strand.
AAGAAAACATAGGGAAGAAAGAAATATGCATTCAAATATTGTATTCATGAAGAAGTAACACTTTTGAATTCAAGAAAGGTGAGTATGCATTTTATTTTATAAAGTCCTATAAAAACTTGCTCTACATGTATTATAACAGCAAGATCCGGAGAAAAAGGGTGCATGGCAGAAGAATTGGCAAACCTGGGAAAATAGGTTACACCTAGGCAGAATGGAGCTCTCTGGAGCACTGAGGTGTAAAACCTTTTGCCACTCGGATAGTTCTGAGCATATCCAATGTTTCAAGACACTAACCCCTTCTGACAGGCAGAGTTGCTTTTGGCATTGTTTTAAAATGGAATTAAAATAAACAACCCCAATACATTTAGATACACACACACACACACACACACACACACACACACACACACACACGCGCGCACACACACACAGATTTGATGTCAGATGTTGAAGATGGATTCAACTTTCTTCAAAACATTCTGTCTATAGATGAACATGCTAGATTACGCACCATCTATTTGTGTTTCTCTGTTACCGTCAGTAAAAGGGAGAGAGTGTATTTTATATTCATATTTTTAATTCATTTAAAATAAATAATACTGACATTCTCCTTTATATTACTAATGTATCCACTTAAATGATGATATAAATGAGGATTATTTTTCCTTTTTCTCCGTTTTTTCTTTGTAAGACAAATGAATGAATGAATAAATCAATGCAATACACAAATAACTACTACCAAATTAAGGATATGGATCTGTAAAGAAAGATGCTGAACCAACAATCAAAATAAAAAACCAACAATAAAATAAAAAAAATAAAAGAAGACTTTTACATGGGCATACAATCAAACAAACTCCATAACTTAGCTTTCAATTGAAGACTACTGTCTTATGCAATGGACCAGTTTAAAATCTATTTGTCTAGGATATGCTTTTCTGTTCAACAAGAGCATCGTTGCAAGCTACATTAAGATTCTGAAGAATGTAAATCCATCACTTTTGATTACACCGGGACTCGACATGCACATCTGTCTGCCGTAAAACATATTCTGACAGAAGACGTCTGCCTTACCTTGCACAGCATCAGGAGGAACATTGCACTGGACATGCTGGGAGGGATTGCCCTCTTGGAGTTTGTAGACATCCCTGGCAACTAAGAGACAAGTTGGCTCCGCTCATCCTTTCGCCGGAGAGGAGTTCCAATGCGAGAAAGAGCTGCTGGGTCTGTCAGTTTGCCCACTTTCAGGCTTTGTGTTTTCGGTCGTTCCCCGAGGCAGGTCTCTGATTTCCAGCCCTGTTTCATCTCACTTGTGTGTGAGTTTAGTTGTCATCAGGTTCTTTAGTACACCTTATACAAGCAACTGCATTCTTTTCTCCTTCCTCTTTTTCTTCTAGCCTAGAGTATGATTTGTGGCTGAGCAGACAGGAGAGGAGGAGCAGAGTAAGGCTGAATCACAGGCTTGGTATAATCTTCCTCTTTTTAAATGGACAAACCCTCATTGACAAGATGGCAAATCAATTATCTTTTCTCCGTTGAGTTGAAGAAAATTCTTCCGAATGGGAGCCTTGATAGAAACTTCATTCCTCACTGCTCTCCCGTCAAGGAGTTTTAAGCTTTGCTCAGGTGTCTGGTCCTTTACCTGAGGGTCAGAAGCAGAAACAAAAACTATAGAACTAGTTAAGTCACTTTAAGAAGGACAGGGGAAGAGAGTGGCAAGAGAAGAGGCAGAAAGATTCTTTTCCTCTAGAGCGATGAGGAGCCAAGAGCTGCTCACTGTGTGAGTGCATGTATGAGTGTGTGTGTGTGAGTGTGTATGAGTCGTTGAGCGGGGTGCTGGAGGGAAGTCGTGCCCTGCGCTGACGCTCCAGAGGCAGGCGGCATCCCCTGCTCCCTCCGCCGCGCATATCAATGCAGCCCAGGTTGCCTGGCAACCAGCGAAAGAGAGCCACAGAAACGTCCCGGCAATAAGAAGTGTTTGTGACAGCAGCTGTGATGAGGAGGAGGGGCCTCCTCGAATACTCTTCCTGAATGTCCCATATATTACCACCATCTGCTTCTACCTGCTAGGGCACCATCCATAAATGGTCCTGAGCATGCAGTTCAATGAAAGGGCTTTGACATCTTCACATTACACTTGTACGAACAAAAATGCCAAATGGAATCAAAAAGGGCTCTTTGGAGTGATGCCACAGTGGTTCCTTACACCTTTAAAAAAGGGGGTTCTGGAGGACCTCTTAAAAGAACATTTAAAATGGTTTTATATTTCATCAAAATCATTCTATTTTTAAGAACAATAAAACAAAGCAGTTTCAGAACTATTTTGAAGAATATATGTGAGGGTTCTTTATCATTTGCATTGCTCAATTACAAGAATGGTTCTTAAAGGACCTATCTATTAACACTCTATTTAGAGAACCAAGCGTGGTTTTTCAATGGTATCGCTCCAAAGAGCCTTTTTGGCATTTTTTGGCAAGAGTGAAGGTAAGATATTGTGCAAGGCTGCAAGAGCTAAAGGACTCACAACAGAGCTGAATCTCTTCCAAGGCTACCAAACTAAAAAAGACTGACAACTTTTATGCTCAGCTCTCAGTGAAAGAGACAGAGATCATTGTGTAAGCTGATAATAAGCCAACCTCTTATTTGGTAGCAGTTATGACCAGACTAACCATTCCAAACCAAGTATGTATGCATTTGCTTCCCTGGGTTTTCCAGGGGTAGAGAACACACAGGCTCATTCTGCAGGCATACTGTTGAGGTAAGCCTGTCTCAGGCGTTTACACTGTGACAATAATGTGAATCAGCATGACAGTATTCTCCCCTCTGCAATGAATGGACACTGAAAGGTATTTTCCCATTTAGTCAGGCTTTATATAAAAGCTGCAATGGTACAGTCACTTCAGAAAACAGAGACATGAAACCATGAAAAGCAACCCGTGGAAACTGCAGCTTCTCTGCAGTCCTGCAGCAGCAATAATGATACCCCCAAGAGAACTGAATTTCTAATGCCTCCATATTTATGAAAATGAAGTTGTTAATTATCCTTTGTGTTCAAAAGAGATTTTTTCAATCAGGAATCTAAACTTATTTATTCTAAGACAAGTATTAAACTGGCAAATAATTCCCAGCCACTGAATAAATCGTGTACCAAACCAAGCAAAAGGCCAACAAGACTATTCTTGACTAAAACCCTTCTGCCAAGAGAGCTTTCCTTTCCCAGAAATCTCAGTGTTGACTCAATTACTCCTCTAGTAAAATGCTAATACTTCGGGGCAACATAAGTGGATGTTTCTTGATTAATGCTGTCTGTGCCGCACTGATCAAATTCAGGTTTCTGCTCCATAAAGTTGATACAAATTAGATAACTTCATAGTCCATGCCTAGTGATCCTTGATGTGATTAGTTTTATGTATTACACAAATCGTATGTCCTGCATTTTTACATGGACAATATTTCATTATGTGGGTGGGATGTTAATGGAAAAGTTTGGAGTGAAGGGGAAAAAAAGTCAAAACAAATTGGTTTAAGCTTGATGTTGCTTTGCACATGCAATGGCCTGGAATGGACAGCAATTAAAATGGAAATGTAAAGGAAGCATTTGCCAGGCTAAAGTCACTACCAAGCATAATTTTATTGCTTTCTTTCAATCCTCCCTACACTTCAGATTAACTTACATATGGAGCTCGCTTTCACCGGGACGTTTATTGCAATTAATCAGACAGTGCAATTAATTCATTCTTGTCACTGACCCAACCACTTCCTCTGAAGCAGTGCAGCACATCCCTGGGCAAGTTCTCCCTGTTTTTTTCCTTTGTCAGTCATATTCATACATGGCAGGAATGCCGGTCAGCTAAACTTCAGCTCAGTAGTGTATGTTAGAGCATGCAGCTGTTAATTTGCCTCCTGTGTGATCAGTACAGGGAATTCACCTCACATAGCTGTGCTGGTCATGACCCACATAAGGAAGAAGAGTTTGCACATGTTTGCAGAATAAAGACAACAGGACCTTGGAATGGCCCAGAGAGATGCGATTAGTCCTTTCATCTAAACTGTTTTCTACCGAGTTGAAAAGGGCATTGCAGACATTAAGCATTCACTCTGGGATGGAGGGGGTGAATCTATAGTTCTACAGGCTTCAGCACAATTTTCACTTGACCAAAGATAGAAACACTGACCTTGCTGTAAAAAGCTACCACAGTAGGTTCGTATCATCAATACCAACACTCACACACACAAACATGCCATTTTTAAAAGATGAGTTTGTTTTGCAAGTATGCAATATTTTCTGAATGTTTACTTTACAATATATCTTGGTTTTACTTTATATATGTATATACATGTCTTCTTGTGTCTTTCAAATTATTCTAAAATAGTATGTTATTATAGTTAATTATTAAATAAAAGGGCATTTATACTGATGTCTGGACTGTAATGATAACAATGAAAGAATTGATAAAAATTAATTATGCAATAATAGAAATTCTTCTTCTTCTTCTTCTTCTTCTTCTTCTTCTTCTTCTTCTTCTTCTTCTTCTTCTTCTTCTTCTTCTTC
>JBBPDE010000001.1:25038596-25052558 GCA_037974605.1 Nannopetersius ansorgii
CTCTGCATTTAACCCATTCACCAAGTGAAGCAGGGGGCAGCTACAAACACAGTGCCCGGGGAGCAGTGTGTGGGGACTGTACCTTGCTCAGGGTACCTCAGAGGTGCCTAGCGGTCTTGGGAATTGAACCTACAACTTAACTTCACCGTTAATCTATTCACAAAATTGGGTTGGGAGCTGGGTCTATACTACGCAAGCTATGATGACTTTCACCTTGATAGTTTAGTGTGGATGTATACCTAGCCGTAGGGGGCGAGAACGTGTCTGAACCCGTGTGTATGCCTACTGTAAAACAGGGGCATCACTAGGACAGAAAGACAAGGGAGGCTTAGCCAGGGTTGTAGGAAGGAATTAGGGTGTATAGAGGGCTGAAAACTTTGTTGAAGCTGCTGCTACCTGCAGCATATTCTGAATGCCTTCGGCAGAATTCAAAGCCATTTTACTCTAGATTAATTTCAAGATTACAGTGAGATTAATCTAGATAAAAAAAAATTTATCTATGCCCACCACTAATATATACATGCATATATGCATATATAATATATAATATAGTTATATTATAGTTAGTTATTGTCATTTTGTCATACAAACCACTGACTTCAACTCAAAATGTACTATACCTCTTTGAATAATCTTTGAAATTAATTAATTAACAGCCCTTATATGTTTTATAACAAATACTTTTCTTCACATTGCATTGTTTATATTCCTCATTTATAAGGTATAATGCCAAATGAATGAATGAGAGAGTAAAAGCGTTGCCCAACCTTGCTTTACAGCATTGCAGCTTTCTTTTCTTTTTTTGCTTACAGTGTATTAATACTTGTCTTGTAAGCACACCTAAAATGTTAATAATATCAGTGCTTACAGTTGCATTTCTGGTTCTCTCTGTTCTTGCCGACTCCAAGGCCTTCGACTGACAGTATCTTCCCCTTCAGGCGCAAAATCAAGTTTCTGGTTCAGCAAGTTTGATAATAATCTGACCTCATCTGATTTAGGTGGCTGTGAGAGTGCACACTTTCAGAGGGCAGGTAATGAATTCTGGCCCATTTTAATGCATTCCTCTGATATCACCCACACGGACCCTGTGAACTGTCTCCTTCTGTCCGCATAAAAGGTTAGCTAACTATTAAACCTATCTCGACCTGTGAAAGAATTCTGTGAAAGAATAGAATTTCATTGTATCATGTCACATGTCAGAAGCTGACCACTGGTTTTGCTCAGACCCTGTTTACATCCATATCTGAGCTTTATCTTGATATGGCTTTAATTACATGCATTAACATTCGGTAGTTACATGAATTTCTATAAAGTCTGATTGAAATCTGATTGGCACATGACACGTTATACGCAATAAAACAGTTACCTGTGTGGCCTCTCTTTTTTCTATTGTATTCAAAGGAAAATCCCATTTTTACATGTTACTGTCTATTCACGTACACTGCAGTGATTGTTTACAAGAAGATCACTGTTTAGACTCTCCTGTGCTTGTCCTTGCCATCATGAACTAGGACATGATGAGGTGAAATAAAAGCTAACCAAACTGGTGTGTTACTGAAGCTTCAAAGCTTGACCAAAGTGTCTTTAAAGTAGACTACCAAGGACATTAATTCAGATGTCAACTGTCAAATGATGGCAGTCCAGGGGGTGGAGTTGTCCCCATATGCTAAACAGCAGTGGAAGAGATTTTGGTTGTCAAATATGACATTGAGAGACTGATGTATTTAAGTACATTCCTCGGGTCCTTCCTTCCAGCTGCTGTCAGACTCTACAACGAACATCTTACAGTTGACCACACACACACAAACACAAACATCGAACATCCTGGACTGATAAGTGCAATATTTTCACATGTATGCAATATTTCTGGTAAAACGTGCAATTTTGTTGTGGTTTTATATTGCAACATTTTTTGGGTTTGGGGCGAAAGATTACTGTGAGCAATCTGCAATCTGTGTTGGTGCAATAGTATTGTTTGTTAATGCCTTGTGTGTATATATCTTGTGTTTATACACACACACACACACACACACACACATATATATATATATATATATATACACACACACACACACACACACTATGTACCTATACACCTAGTTATTACACTATACACAAGCAAATGTCTATATTTATATTATTGTATCATTTGTATATGGTACTTTTTATATTATACTGTTGTTTTATTCTATTGTTTTTATTGCTCTTAACTTTGTAACTTTGTACTGTCCACTTTCTGCTGTAGCAATGCAAATTTCCCACTTGTGGGACTAATTAAGGTTTACCTTATCCAGCTAAAATGTCTCAGACCACTTCGTAAGGTCCATTGAGAGATCAGATTTAAGTTTTAAACATCTTAGGTACATTTACACATGCATTTTTATGTCGATAAGCTGTGTCCCCTGACACTCAAAAGGCATAACATGACCAGCTGTAAAAAGAAACTAGTCCCTATGCCTGCTGTTTACTAAAAGCCAAGAGTAAATTCTGCTCTGGGACTCTTGAGTATAATAAAACAAATGTGCTATGAATTTACGCCAAATAAATATATCAGCTGAGTTGCACAGAAATAAAATGTGTTACATCAACACAGTTTTGCCAAGAGAAGTAAACTAAAAAACAGCAGCTGTTCTGATGTAACACATTTTATTCATGTGCAATTCATGAAAATGGTGTCGGGTGGATGTTGTTTTGTTTTACAAGGAAAGCTGAAAGGTTTAAGGTTTCAAGGATTTAAGGATTTCTTTGCAATGGCATTTTAGGGTTTAAGGATTTCTTCGCAATGCCTTTTAAAGGTTTATGGCTTTCTTTGCAATGCCTTTTTAAGGTTTGAGGATTTCTTATGCAATACCTTTGAGATTATATGTATCTATTGTCTTGTTTGTCTTGTTTGTCCTTTAGGCATGAGGTTTTCTGCATCCAAGTCCTCCAGTCCTGATAAACATTAGCTGACAGAAGTGTTGACAGTAATAGCTCTGTGGCTTGACGCAAGAAGGCACTGTGCCTTCATTATGCGTCTGAGTAGAGAGTGTTCTCCCAAATGTTAAAATAACTTGGGAAAAGGTCACACTGACAAGGTGGCAAGGCGGCCAGAGAATGTGTAGAATTATGCATGCAGGGTGGAACATACAAACAAAAATGTTTGTCACCATAAATGTTAATATAGATTCAGATCCTTTGAGTCTGACAGGAGTGTGTTGTGCTAGAAGAGAGAACTCAGGTTGCTTTGAGTTGTTGGTAATGAAGGGAATTGGAATATGGTGATCCATTTGTTAAAAACAGGTAAGACTCTGTATGGAAACTAAATACAGTGCATTGTACAATACACAGTAACCTGAATACCTGTTGAATATGCCATTCATGTATCTGAAGAGTCCTTGTAAAATCAGAACAGGACTTTGTGACTCATTAGTCACTTCATACAAGGTGTGCTTGAGTCCCTAGACTCCAGGTTTCTAGTCTCAGTTAATCTTGAGTCTTGAGTCTTTGGAGGCAAGTCTGAGACAAGTCCCTTGGGTGTCTCCTGTCTTTAGTAAAGATTTTTGGTTGTTATTAGCTGCAGGCAATGCATTGTAAAAAAGTACCCCTCTACAAAAACCTGTCAGGCTTGATGTGGATTCAAATAAGAGGCTTTTACTATAGAAACTCCTTCACAGTCTGAAGCACAAAACTGAAGCTCTGCACACAGTAAATGTGAGCTGAAGAGAATGAGGCAAAACAATGAAATTGTTGGTTAGTCTACAATTTGTAAAGCAAATATGCTGGTAGAATAGCTAATCCTTCTAACATTTTAGAAAGGAATATAATTTGGAAATGCAAATGCAACTTTAAGGAAAATTAACCATTGTGCTAGTTTGAATACTTTTTAACCTTTTTAAGTTTTCACTCCTGTTCATTCCATCCATCAGAACGAAGGTTTTTTCTATGCGAAATCTAAGCTAAGGAAGAAATTTTATTTTACGAATTTAATCATATGGGCAGGAATGAGTATGTAAGTGCAATTGGAATATTTCACAGTGTATTATGAGCAGGATTAATTATTAATGTATAGAGAGAGTGGGTGAGAGGTAGAAAAAAAGAAAAAAAAAAAAAAGAGAGAGAGAGAGAGAGAGAGAGAGAGAGAGAGAGAGAGAGAGAGAGAGAGACAGTTTCTGATGTTCATAGCCTGAGCTTGGCTAATGAAAACCTAAGGCAGTGAGGCGTCTGGCCTTGGCTGTGATGTGATTAAGCCAGGTTTGGAGAAAGGTTCCTGCCATGGTGCGGGGAGCAAGTGCCATGGCAGAGCGAGGCCTGGCACAGCATGTATTCTCCCTGTCATGGCAACCTGACTGGCCCAGGCCAGCGCAGTGTTAGAGCGATGATTAATTACGGCCCTGATGAAATGTGATGGCTGTGGAAATGTCAGTGAGATGACACTGCTCGTCAACACGATGCGGCGGGAAAGGACAGATCACACACACACAGACATCTGGAGGGATCGGGAGCAGCAGCCGCTCTCTGCCTCCACATAGAGAGCATGACTGCTTCTGCCTTGCGCTGGCTCCTCTTCCTCTCAGGAGCTGCTGCATAGCTATTTATACAGCTAATACCACAGCAGCCACTGGACTGTCTGAGGTGACATTCACAAGCCCTGGACCTCTCTGACGTACAGTTACTTAATTTGATCATGAAATTAAACTAAAATGATGATATACTTGATTTGTTAAATTTTTTCCATTCGCTTCCACGTCATTAACCAAAGCAAATACATAAGCCATTTTTTTCATTTGCACAGTACAAAGGTGCCATGGATTAAAATTTTATCCTATTGACAAAACGTGCTTGTTGAATGTAATTGTATTGTGGATGAAGTACTTTATTTATGTCTGTTTTGACTCATGAATAAACAAACTGCTAATAAATAATATCTCATATCTGTATGCAAATGTTTGGCCAGTAGACATGATAATATATGTAGCACACTTAATGATTACTTGCTCATATTGGAAAAAGCGCTTATCTGTGTAAAAGTTAGGGCACATGTTATATTTAATTTGTATTATGTTAAACTAAAGCTGTGCATGAAACATTGCAAAATTTAGTTAATAACTTTAACTTTAGTTAATAATTTATTTGCTGACTTTACCAAACAATGCCATACTTAACTCTATTGATGATGCTTAACATCAAGTAACTTATTTTCAGAAAATATGGTCTGATCAAGGTGTTCGAACTTTTGCAGTGCACTGTATGTGTTTTGATAACTGTCAGACTGCACTAAGCCTTTGTCACGGTCGCATCATCCTCACCCCGTAGATTCCGTTCCCCGTCCCCTGAGTATTGAGTTCTCCTGCTTGTGTTTTCTTAGTGTCCTTCCCCTCTTCTCCCCTTGTACCCTTTAGAGTATCCCAGCACTGTTTGTGTCGCGCCCCATCTTGATTGGTTGCACCTGTTTCCCGCTTTGGTTTGTCACACCTGTTCCCGATCCCACGCACTACTTATAGCCCAGCCCGGCCTCGAATCTGCGTGCCGGTATTTGCTCTATTTTGTGTGTGTGTGTTACTCCCCAACCTTGTGATCGTGTGGTTCGTGTCTGATATGTTCTTGTTTTCTCTGTGTGTGTTGCAGGCTCATGCTGGTCCTCGATTGTGTTGTATTCTGTTTTGTCCCCTGAGTCGGGGTTCCCCTGTGTTCATTTATTTTGTTATTAAATCTGGTTTTCCTTTTCACATAGTTTGGCGTCCTCCCCTTTCCTCCCTACACACCCACCTGACAGCCTTTGGAAATCTGACCTTAATGTCTGAATGTCAACAAATCTTTTTACACAGAAGCACACAACCGAAGCACAGAACTTCCCAAGTGATTTGATCCGCTTTACTGAAATAAACTGAATCAGTGTGAGAACTCCCAGAGGTGCCGAGAATTGTCCAGCTGTGTTTCTGAGCCTGCTGTGTGCCAATAGAGCCGTCCACTGCTAGTTTATATTAAACACAGGCCCTTTCCACTGCTATGACTGCCCTCATTTCTGAAGTGCAGATGTGTCAAAGTCCAAGGAAGTACTCATATGTGCTTCAAGCCAGTTATTTGGCCGTGTTTAATTTCTGTTGCACATGATCATAAGACCTCTGAATGGCCGGGCTGGAGAGACACCAATAGCTGAGGAAAACAACAAGGAATTAATGAATGTGCTGTTTATGGTTCCCATATGTGTCTTGTGAACCGCATGTCGCACAAGCAGGAGTCCATATGGAATAGCCTGCTGCTACACAGTTTCAGAAGGAGTTTATTAGCGTCAGCAGCTTTCTGTGGTACAGAAGGTCAAAGGCCTCAGCTTGGGTATATTCAGACTCAGGGATGTCATGTAAATCAAAATGATTTTTTTTAAGCTTAATTAAGAAGATACCATCGTATGTTGATGGTATTATACCACACTATACACTGAATCTGTCTTCTACAAACTTTTTGTGCCTGCCTTTTTATATACTCTCTTAAAAATAGTGCTGGCAAGCAGAACCCAAAGGGTTTTTAATGACGCCATGTATAGAACCATTTCCTATAGAACCATTTAGTTGATGGTTCTTTAAAAACATTTATTTGTAAATGAGATGCAAAAATGGACATTGAGACACAAAATCTCACTTTGCATTACATAAAGAACCTTATATGCAAGAGTAGAGTCACTTATTAAACTTTTATTTTTAAAAGTATATGTACTTCATGAGTTGGATCAGCGGTTGCCCAGTCGGTCAGTATTCCACTAGCCTGTCTCGCAATGGAAAGGAATCACCATAAGCCTACCAGCTATTATGTGGGTGGTGGTCCATTTTCAGCACAGCAGTGGTGCCAACATAGTAATGATATGATAATGTGTATTACACTTGTGTGAGTGTAGCACACACAGCAGAGTCGCTGTTTATAGGTGTTTTGTTAGAGACTACAGCCTTTTCTGGAAACAGCTTATGTTAGTCATTGTCTAGCCCTCCATCAGAGGTCAGTTTTAACCACAGAACCACTGTTGGCTGGATATTTTTGGTTAGTGACAATCTTAGCACTGCTGTAAGGCATATATGCCTAATAAACTGACAGTTCAAGTCATGATCAGTGATGTTTTAGGAGCCATTTATATATATATATATATATATATTTAATATTATTTATTTTTTTGCATATAGGATTCATCTTATCATATGGTTGATAGAAAAGAAAGAAAACTAAACAAAAAAGTCTGCAGACATTGCATCAGACTACAGCAGGTCGGAAAAAGCAAAAAAAAAAAAACCCTGAAAAACGGCCCACACACAGTTACTGAAGCTCGAGGAATGTGGAAAAGACAGCCCTGTTTTCTCTGCCATGCAGCTTCTGCTCTAAACCTCTCTGTTTTAAATGAATGGATCATCATAGTGTGTTGTGGAACTCAGGCCGCACCTTTTAAGTGCTCCTGTGATAAGTAGTGATTGCAGTAAATTAAAGCATATGCTTATCCTTGATCTCAACCTGCTCTGCTTTACTGGGATTTGAGCAGATGTTTTCTTTTGATTAAAGCCCAATTGATCTGGAATGATGAATGTGTAACAGAGAGTTTCATCTCTGTGTGTGTTAATGAAGCGAGCGCTCCTGGAGCATTGCTCTTCTGATACTGTGGAATAACACACCACTGACACCAAGCAGGGCTATTACAACCACAATGGATCACTAGAGTCTGCAGCTTATTTTGGTGGATTAACAGGCAACACATGAACATTCCAACTGAAAATATTGCCACATCATAGCAGCCTTGCTTTAGGTTTGTGCTGTTTATTTACTCTGCACCAGTGTCTCTTTTCTGGCGCCTCTAACTGCCAGAACTGCTATCAATAATTAAACTTTTCAAAAATAAAGAATGGTGGGGTGCCACAGTAGGTAAGACCTCTGCCCTCTATGTAGCTGATTCCTCTTGCAGGCAAGAACACCAAGCTCCAGCAATAACACTCCTTGTGCAACATTCCTAATGCTACATTCAACTAGACTATATCGCTCTGGATACAATTCGACAAACAAAATGTATTCTTGATTTGAACCCAAAAGGCTCAATTTTCATAAATAATTCACGGTTCTTTAACTAAGTACAGGAAAATGCTCGCAAATTATTTCAGACAGAGCTTAGGCTGGCACAACCCTCCACTGAAATAATCAAAAAACCCCTTCCAACAGATACATGTCACTTAATGTTTAAGTGTGTAGGTAAGAAAGTAAGATGAATTAGACACACTGATAGTAAAAGTAGATTGCCTAGAAATAGATTTCTAAATAGATTTCTAAGTATAATATCTATATGAATCATGCCTGAATAAAACGCCAATAAAACTTAAGTGTATCAAAAAGACATGGGATAGAATTAGATATCTGTAGTATTTGTGTTTAATGTTATGATAAACTAGCCTATTTGTCAAGGCCTCAATCTGCAAGCAAAGCAGTTATTTCCTACCAAACTAAAAGGCAAGTTTTAGCTTTCATGTGATAACAAGACCCTGCAACAGCATTACTTCAAGGAAAAGTGAAATATTTACTTAAAAATCAAGAGGGTTCTTTTTTCTCCAAGCCTATTAGTGACATCAAAGTGTTTGTCAGGGGCAGAGTACACTCAGCTACTACAGTATCCACTGCACAAAATGGTACAAATCTGATTTGCATGTGAGAAATACTCCTGCAGAATGATAATTTCCCATTTTGACCTCGTATCCATTACAGCTCTGCAAGCGACTGTATGCCTCTGAATACTAAGACGTGCCGCATGAAAGGGGAAAATGTAGTTTTCTGCAATTTATCTGTTTAATAATAACACAAACACGATGGAAACGTACAAACTTCATAGTATAATTGTTAGATATATGATCTGTAGAATTTTAATGATTTGTTTGAAAATAGAAGTGATGTGCTGTGCGGGAACTGGGGGATAACAGGACATGATGTACTCTTTGTCTGATCAATCTGTAGGTTCATAAAATGCATCTGTGTCTTATCATTGTCTTTCCTCTTCTCTGTCATGATGTTATTTATTGAGAAAAAAACTTTTGATTAAAATTGTTTGTGAAAATCTACAACATAAAATGTTTTGAGATGAGATCTTTCTATCCTTTACATTTATTGACATTTGTTATGTAGTCTGAAATGTTACTCGTTCTTCGGGCTGTTTTTTCCAGGTTGCGAGATGTGAACAGGATGAGCAGTTGTGGGGTGCAGTTTCTGTGGTTTTGGTGAGGGATCGATGTTCATTAATCATGCTGGAAAGTCACTAGCTGCAGTTCTGTGAACAGGAGCGCTGACCAGGGAACAGGACGTCTCCACATCTTCTGACCCAGCTCAAGGTTTGTCCACGGCAGCACATTCGGCCACACACTTTGACTGTAGCAGATCGCCTACATCTGGAGCACGCAGCAAAGACTAACCGGGGCAACCTGCTTATTGGACTGTCAGAGTCAGCAGACAGGTCTCTAGAGAGTAAATCAAGCCTCATAAATGTCAAACGGATGGCTTTAAAGTGTTTTAGCATCATAAAGAAAAGTCACCTCTCAAAAGCCAAAGTTCAGCTGCTGTAATATATGCAAAGGTGTTGCATTAGGTCTATTAAATTTTCTGTTTCATAGTAAAACAATGATTATACCTGCAAAACTTCCATTCTTAAAGACGTCAGTGTTAGTGTGGAATGTTAGAAGAACCACTTTTAGTTCTTACAAAATGGCTGTTTTACACTGAAGTTGATATCAAAGAAATCACCTCTGTACCGTAAACTGTCTACTGAAACAAAAGAACCATTGAATCAAAACATTTCCTATTTTAATGTTGCAGCTGAGAGGACGTAGAGGAGCATGACTTTCTAACTGTGTGTCAAAGAAGTTGTAAAAGACATTCAGGACTTTGCATACTCTCCTTGTCTGCTATCTAGAGGACACATTTGATCATATCACGCACCATGTGGTAACACAAATGCGCACCCATACACACACACACACACACACCCTTGTGCTCTATCTGTCTCCCTCTGTGTAAATATGCTGACAAACAATATCACCCAAAAACATAAAGACAGCTAAGGAAAACACCTCAGTGGCAACATAAATAAATGCCACTGCTACAGAGCAGCCTTCCTTACAAAACAAAAACTGGAATATAAAACGCAAGCAGAGTAATAAATCAGATGGGACTATGTGTGACCGTAAAATAACATGAATTATAGCCAGAAAATGTGAGGGCTCTTTTGCGTCCTGCTACAGCAAATTACCAGTGTCTCATTTTTGTCGTGTTCGCCATTTTTCCCAATGTCATTAAAATCTGAGCCGAGAGCAGTTAAATACCCTCTTGCATTATTTTGACGCTGAGGCAGATGGTGTTCCCAGCTCTAGAACAAAGCTGACTTTATTGAAAATTGCTTGAGAAAAAAAGCAGCACATAACTTGTTTGTCCCCTTGGCAATAAGGCAAAGGGAAATGGCTTTGAAGTCCAGTGAGGCCCTAGGAGGAAAAAAAAAGACAGACAGGCCCATTAGAAGAAAAGGTTGCACTTAAGAAAGCAGTATACACCTCAACACCCCAATTCCAAAGAGATTGGCCTCTCTTGTGAAGGTGCATTTATTTGTTCGTTATTAATTTCATGAGCGGTTTGATCCTGTGGCATGCTTTCCATTACCACTGTTTCAGATGATTGGCTGATATCACAATCCAGGATGTAATAAATACAACACTCATTACTCACAATGAATAATTAATTCTGGAGGGAGGCATCGTGACGGAGCTGCTCTCTGTGATGGTGATCTGTTGATTCAATTCCAGCACCATTTATTCAGCCCGCAGCTAAAATCGTTTGTGTGATCTTTAATAGATTGACGCCAGACTCAAGCAATGAATAATATTGATTTTCATTTATTCCCAGTGTTATGGGTTGTTAGGTTACTGACAATGCCATCTTAAGCCTAGTTGTGTCTAAGCTCTGTGCATTCTGGAATATTAACAGCTTGTGTGGAAACATATGTGTATCACAGTTATTACTGGCATCCTTGCATTTAATTGCTTATGTATGCTATCAAAAAGAACCCAAATATAAGAATTTGACAGCCCAGATACAAGGATTTCTTCAATTAAAATCAGTCCAGGCCCTTCAAAGTTCATGGCCTTCACTAGTGGACTCTCTTTATGTGCTCAGACTTCATGTTTTCAGTAGAACAGAGGAATATGCCCAATGCAGTGTCTGGTCCTGTGGCCAGTGGACCATTTTTGACAATGTCTCAGTCTTCTAACAATCCACCACATCATTGATCAACTTCCATAGTAATCCGTTTAATGCCAAATCCATACCCGCTGTATCTTTATTTTATAAAACTTTATCTCATCTGGCCACAGAGTCCACTTCCAGCCAAGGTTCTTGTGTTAAATGAACACTAGCTGCTGCTGTTTTAAAACTGACAATGGCCTTTTTCTTTCTGTTTGTTGGCATCTTCAGGGCAACCATCGGACACTTACTCATCATACTGAAAGTATGCATTTTGCTGGTGTGAAGCAATTCTTGTAGTCATTTATTAGTTTTCTGTTATCTATTGAAAGATTTTTTTTACATATTCTTGATAGCCTTTTGCTGACCTTTCCCAAAAAGCCAAATAGAAAAAGAGCCAAAAAGCGACTAAATTAAATTCTATGCCAGAAAATGACAGGTATTGGAAAGTGTATTTTAGGTTTCTGGCACTGGTGTACTGGTAGTTTGGAGGTTTTTATGTCTCTCTACAACCGCTTAAACTGTGTGAAACCTGATTCCATTTTCTGCTGCCCGGATATTGATTTCATGGTGAGACATAGCTTTATAAACTTCTACCATTGGAAGAAATATTATTTTAATTCACTGGTTATGAAATAGACATGCTTGTTACGATCCCTGTATAAAAGGTCAGCAGAGATTCAAGAAACATGTGACAAAAGGTTACGTTGACCTTCATAATTGAGTCATTTTATGGTTGTGAGTACAACATTACTGAAACGAAGCAATCTCTTTTAATGACCATAGGCAGGAAAGGTCAATAGGCTGTGTTAGTTAGTTGTTATCAGTTGTTACTCATTTGTTATCTGTAGTGCAATAGGGTTCTTGGTACTTCCTTAATATCAGTCAGAGAAGTGTAACTAATGAAAGAATATCATTAAAGAAACTTTGTTTGAAACCATCATAATAGTCATCTGTATTGCATATTTGAGTGTCATGACTGACCGGACACACCGAGACACAACCTTGTGGCGTGGCGGAAGAGCTCAAGCGTGACTGGCACGAGAGAGTGGGTTTACCACATGCTTTACTCTGAGAACGCTCCTGGAAGGAGTTGAGGCTCGTACCAAACGAGCCCGCGTTCTCACTCGCACACACAGGGTAGATTGGGGTTGCTCTGCAGAGCCTGAGTACTCACAGTACCGAGTATAGGACAAGGGACATAGAAGCATGTAACTTCAATGTCTGTGCGAGGAGCTAACACATGCTTCTTACTTTTATACTGACGTGCTGTCATTTCCAGTGCCCTTTGACTGCATGTGACCCAGTGTGTGTGACAGTGAATAGATAGGCATCACAGTCAATGGTCAAAAGTGTTATTCAGCATTGAGTTAAAGTCTTATCTTGATATCAAATATTGAGTAACCAGTACACAACTACAGAAGGCTACCTGTTCACAAGCAGAGAATTGCATGTCAGATTCACTCTGAAAACCTAAATGTCTCAGTCAGTGGGCATAACAGTACAAGTTACATGTAAGTACAAGAATGAATGACCACCCAAATGGTACCTTGTTACTGGAGCTCCTCTGAGATTCCTTACAGGGGATAAAAAATGATGCAAGTGGAATGCGTTCTGTAATTGTAAACTACTGAGAGCTCCTTAATGGAAAGTGGAGTAAATATAATCCTGAAGAAAGACACTGCCTTTAGGGAATGCCTTTGCAACATGGTTGAGGTAGGTGGTATTTGTCAAAGAAACACACACTTGAATGCCAGATCCCAGCGTTTCCCAGTAGAATATTGCCCAGAGCATTACACAGCTTCCACAGGCTTGCCTTCTTCCTGCAGTGAATCCTTGTGACATCTCTTCCCCAGGTGAATAACACATATGCACCAGCTGATGTACAAGATGATGTTAAAGAAATGTGATTCATCAGACCAGACCGCCTTCTTCCATTGCACCAATGCTCACATGTCCACCGTGGGCATTTTCTGCAAGGGTCAGCCCATGCACAGCCCCATGTCAGCTTTCTCTCATAGCCAGCATTAACAATTTTCAGATATTTGTGCTAAAATGGCTCTCCTGTGGGGTTAGATTAGACAGACTTGACTTTGGGCACCCTACTAAGGGCTGGACTGGTCATTTTGGGCCAGCGCGGAATGCCTGTCAGTATGCCACCAAAATATAAAACAGAGCTTTTAAACTTCCAGCAGCTCCTGTAGAGAAGGAGGATTACATACATGCTGTTTTGCTGCCTAATATGTCTGAAAACTCCAAAACCTCTAAGCAAAGCTCATGTTGTCTTCTGTGGGTAAAAAGGATGTTTTTTGGAGTCATGTAGGTATTAAGCTGGTTGCTGGCTGCAGTAAACTGTTGCACAAACAAACTCTTTCTTAATACCTTTGCATTGTTCAGACACAGTAGCTATAGCTCTCACTCCTCTGGCATGCCCCCCTCCTAGGGATGGTAACCGAAATTAGGTTCCAAATAAGAACCGATTCACCGAATACTCGGTACCGGGTACCCACTCGGTTTTTTATTTCTGTAAATCGGTTCTTAAACACTGCATCTGCTAGGATGTGTATGGTTATCTGCCAAGACCTGTTTTGGTTGTAGAGCCGAGCGATTCACGACTCATCCGGTAGCTTGATCGGCGAACCCCAATAGCCGATCAAAAAAGCCAATCACTTGACGTAAATTACTCGCGCGACTTTTTCACACGTGCAGCACGGCGCACATGTAAACAATAGAGCTGGGATA
>JBBPDE010000001.1:25065973-25082922 GCA_037974605.1 Nannopetersius ansorgii
TGCAGTGATCATAAACATGCAATGGATATGAACAAAATTTACAGTTTAATTTTCTACTATTATCTACTATTAAAAAAATATACAGTTTAATTATCTACTAATCCGGGATTGATATATGTATAAAAGTGTATTATCGGAAATGTACAAGTGTATATGTGCAATGGATATGTATATTTATAAGTGGCTATGTGCAGTTATTATCATTTTTGAAAATGTATTTATATAAATATTGACACTTTATTATGAAATGTTATAGACTGTGAACTTTTTACATTTTGAAATATGTTGCCTGTCTTAATTGTCTCTATTAGCAGTACTAGTATTTCCAACGGTCCCAAGCTGTTCCTAAAAGGATAAAAAATATATGATTATGTAAGAGCAATCATTGTAGAACTGGATCAGTCCGCAGCAAGCTGCTCATTAAATTTGCCACTTTTATGAATTATTACTTTTACGTTAACATGGATTTCAAAAGTAGCTTAACTTTGAAAATGATTCCCATTCAGATTTGATCTTAAGAAATGGAGCTATAGAAAGACCCAAGGCCTGAGCATAACAACCTACTCAAAGGTCCAACATTAAAGCCATCCAACTTCAGGTGTAAGAAAAGGCAGTAATCCATGTAACTTTTTGTTTCTTTTTCTGCAGAAAGCTGTTTTATTTAAGCGTAAAATATGTTTCCACAGCAATACAACATGTTCTCACTTCAGCAACTTTCTCTCCCATCCTCAGATATCCTCAAGACACTCTCATTGGGATTGTGAGAATTCTGCTAAATCACAAATTTAAGCAATGCAGGCTCTACATAGCATCATAAATAACATAACTATATTTTAACAACCCTTTAGGGAAAGTTATCAAAATACAGTAATGCTGCAGTAACTGGACTTACTGTGTTTGTATTATTGTTCTTTGTTCTGACTGGCTGCCCTGTACAGTGCCTCATTTACGATTAAGTAAAGTTTTAAAAAGTTTTAAAAAGTTAAATTCTTTTGGGACTGAAACTAATGGGACTTGTAAATGAGTGGGGGAATCAGGCTGAATAGGTGAATATATGTAAAGGCACTTTTATTATAGCACAAAAATAATTAATGCAGAATGGGCTGTTTTTGCCCATTGGTTTCCAATATGTATTATATGGACTGGGGAGTAACTTGTGCCATTTGGTGTCGTTAATGTTTATATACTATATCAAAATCAAGATTTAACATTATTTTAAAGAACATGAGATAATTTTGTTTTTCTATGTTACAGGCACTTCAGCACACACTATACTAGATTTTTTTTCTCAAATTTGGATTTAGCCTACATTTACATTTACAGCATATAGCTGACACTCTTATCCAGAGTGATGTACATTAGTGCTGAAATAGGCCACAACTGTTTCTTAAACCTGTAAAGAAGTTTAAATCCATGTCCACTATTTAAACAAAATACTGCAGATACAGTGCACCTATACAACGTCTATCTAGTAATACCTAACCAGCACCTGCCAAACTATATCAGAACAGCCTAGACTTATTGCACTGCCAATGAAACAACAAGCTAACATATGGATGTGTTAAATTGGTGCTATATCTGCAAAAGTATCTGGACTTCCCTTCTGATAATTGTAGGTGAAACTATTTCTGACATAGGCATACAATTTTGCACACACAGCTTGTATAATCTCCACAGAAAAGCACTGCCAACAGAACAGGACCCTGTGGAGCAGCCCCACAAGGTCACCGTGGCCAAAACCCACCGTCAGCTGGAGGGGTCTAAAGTGCCCAAGCACTGGGTGGTGCAGCAGTGAAACTGCATTCCCTGGAACGATGGAATGCCACCCAGTACCTTTGGGGGAGGCTGTAGTTCTGTGTGTGGTCCAGAGCTAATCATCCAACATCAGTATGTGACCCCACAAATGCTGTTATGGCTGAATGCAATCAGATTCTCTCAGTGATGTTCCAGTATCTAATGTAAACCTTTTCCAGAATAGTCCAAGCTGTTACTTCAGCAATGTACAAACTTGTTCGTAATACACTTTTTCAGTTTCAGAGAAATGCTGGACAAGTATGTATCGACAGTAGAGTTGAAGACAGACTGTGTTTGTGTTTACTTTTTAACAATTTATTTATTTTATTTGCATCAGTTTCAAGGTCTCACATGCCCCAGAGTGATTCCTGTTCCAGCCAACACACAAGAAGCTGAAGCAACCGGCATCATATGCTTGCCATTCTGCTTTAATTAGCACATCAGTAATGCTCTGGCTTGTTCAGATCTTGGTTGTTTACAGAACCCGAGTCGACAATCAGTCCTGAACTGATGCTACAAAATTATTCTGTTACCAAACGCGAGTGTTTGCCAAGCACTTTGTAATTTCCATGCAATACAGCTCCCCCTCTGTTATGTATGTGACACAGATACAGAAACCAAAATATTCATGATATTCAGTCAGTGTGACTTGGTGTTGATATTCATCCATCATCCACGTGTTTCAGATCACAGGTAAGTACTTCTTATTCAATCAGGTTCAAAGAAATATCAAAGTGAAGACAGGCTCTGTGTTTTTGTACTATTCTGTGAGTTTTGTTGTTGATAGAAATACAGAAAATACCAGGACAAAAAGAAACATCACAATAAATCCCTTGAGCAGTCTTATGATTCCAAGGTGAGTATTGTTTCCTATAAACTAGCAGAAGGTTTTCCATGTGTAAAGATGCTGCTAAGAAACAAACCAAATACAAACTCTCTTCTCCTTCCAGCACTTTGTGTTGAATGTTTCCTGACTTTATCTGTAGATTTGTGGCACTTTTATTGGGCACTCATTGCAGATAGAGAAAGTTTTATTGGGTTTTCTCTTTCTAATGATTTATGCATGTGTTCATTGAAGCAATTACCTTTTTTTATCATATCTTTTCATTAAAAAAAAACTTCATTTGCGCTTTCCTGAATTATTCAAATTGAACTCGTGCATTAACATACAAATTAAATAATATTTTGAGTCTTCCGACATAAGTGATAAGTTACTGCCAAGAACCCCATTCAAGTTTCTCTTTGTAATGTCGCTTCTGACACTACGATAATGATCTTGAAAGCAGGTGGCATCCCCATTTTAGAACAATGACTGCAGGGGCGACGAGAAGGAAAAACGTTACACAACAGTGAAGCGGAAAATACTGTTCAAATGAATACAGTTAAACTTCATTTGCTGCAAGCGATACCTCTGCTATAATTTCCTCTCATTCTGTGGTTCATTTTGTACAGTAGCTTGCAGAACTTTCAGAGCTAGTTTTTAAGCCTAGTCTTGGTTTTAATTGCATTGTCAGTGAGGGCTCTACATTGACTGAACGTTTTTCATCCAGCAAGTCAACCGTACAGCTGGCACTCTCTTCCTATCAGCCAGAAGCAGAGATACAGCTTTCTTTTTTCACACCTTTTTAATTGCTATGCCGGGCAAGTAATCAATACCACCACTGAAAGCGCAACAATACTAACTCTCTCTCAGCAGCGAGTTTTCATGACTCACTGGCTGCTCATTCAGTTTCCCATAATATGCACTGCACATTCATATTGGTTGAGACATTATATTCACAATCTTTGTGCCCTTACCATAAGAGTTGACCTGTGTTTAGTTTCTCCATAAAATTTGTTTGGGCCACTTTTAAATGGCACTTCCTCTCCCCCTCTGTGCCTTTATCTGAGGGTCCTGTTTTGCTGCCCTGCTTGTCTTGGAATTGAACAACTGGGGTTCTTGTAGTTTCTGACATAAATTCAGCTGAATGAGTAAAGTTTGTGTAGATGTCTTTAAAAAGTGTAATACAGAAAAAATAACGTAATAGATAGCCAGATCTAGCCCCCTAATGAGCAGCTCAGAGGGCAACAATGGCAGGAAAAAGTCATTAATAGCAAACTATAAGAGGAACCAAAACTCAAAAGTGGGTGACAAGTGAGATTAAATTACTGTGAACTTTTTTTTAGCCATTGCCAGATCCCACTTACTACCAGACACTCCTCTATCACACAATACTACCAACTCTGAGAGAGTGTAGGTTGACATGTTCTTCCACTGCATCACTTGAAGTCAGCCACTGTATCTTTTTGAACTGCCACTAACACAGCATCACTGGATAGCTCACCACCCTTGGAGAAAAGGGATTCCCACATTACCCACCCAGAGAAAGCGAGGCCAATTATACTGTCTCCCAATGATAGAACTGACACTCAGTCAGTTGTGCTACTTGGAGCCCCCATGAGCAATAATTTTGATATTGTTTCCTTGGGAAAAAAAACAAACAAAAACCCACTGTTGATTTAAAATACATTTATAATAAAAGCCACTGGACAGTTGCTGAATTTCATCAGTAAACAACACATTTTCAGGACATTTTCGTGAATTCTTCATGAATTTGTAATTTAGCTGCATATCTGTATAATTTACTCTTTCGGAGACAGGAAAGAATTTTCTTGAGGGAAGAATTGATGGTTATATATTAGTGATGTAAGCCAGGCTTTTGCAGATTTCTGCCTTATTGGTAAAGTCTAATAGATGTCATTTCAAACGTGTGTTAAAATAGTCAAACATTGCATGTAAAAATGAGTCATTTGGTTTAAGAATAATTGATACCAAAGGAGCACACAAATCATGTACAACTACCACAAACAAAAAATACAAACACCTCAAATTTTACCTGCTTGTTGAACTACTGCAACAAAAATGTAATGGGTGTTGTGAATGAGTTTTTCTAAACTCATTCATAACACCCATTAAGGCAGGTTTAAAACCTCAAGCTGCAAGTCCGGAGTTCAAGCAGGAATTGCAACAGATTTTATAGAAGGATGTGATAACAGACTATTCATTAAAGCATTTATAATATAATATTAGATATGACTATAGATATGAGAGTCTGGAGTTCAGCTCAGACCAGGGTGTAAAAATGCATGCACTTTACAGTAAATACTAAATGTTTAGACCAGACTAGTGTCTCCCAGTTCTAGCTATTTATTTTTCCTTGCTCTCCAAACACATGACCCAACTAATCAGCTCATTGACAACCCCTTACTGAGTTCAAGTGGGCGTGTTGAAGTAGGCAGAGCACTAAAATGTTCAGGGCGATGAGTATCTAGGAGAAGAGTTGATCGTTTAATAATTTGACTGAATTTCTAAAATGTTATTAAAGAAATGACAGAGAATATGTTTATTGTGATAAAGTGTCTCTGTCTCAACACTGGCAATATCCCAGCTCTATTGGCTGGCTTTTGGGTTAAATACTCTCCTGAATAAATCAGGACAGTCAGAGTAAGTCTTTAGGGGAGCTTTAGGAAAACTCAGCCAGTTTTTCTCCAGTAATGGTTCAGGTACCTCGAGGTACACACATCTGGGCTTGTGCGTTTGACTAAAACAGCAGCAGACATGTACTGCCAAGAGGGATATTCTAGAACATCTGTCCAAAAGCCAACACCTTTCCATTTTGTCCACAAGAGTGTGTCCGTCAGGGAATTAGCAGAAGGGCTAACAACGAGTGCTGGCCCTTCAGAGCAAACATCCAGTAAGGCAGGAAATTGGTCCCGTGGCAGTGGTGCACAAAGCTGCAAATGGACAGCAAGTGTAAGGCAGCAGCGCGACCTGAGCCCAGCTGAGACTGGACTATAGCTAACAGTCTGCTGCAGCAGATAAAGAGTGCATGCTCCTTCATCACACAAATCCCAATCACCACTAACAGCCACACACCGCTGCTTGATAACTGCTGTGGGTTTATTTTCAGAGTGGGCACCAGTCTACAGGACTTAAACAAGCACTGCTTTGGCTGAAGCATCAGAAAAAGACACGTGCTTTCAATATACTGTACCTGATTCAAATGTGTTTTTGTCTATGAATAGAATATACTACAATAGAAATATAAAGGCTGGTAAAAGGCAACAGAAAGGCAATTATGTTGATGTAGTATATTTTATTTATATGGAAATTTTGAATCAAGCAAATCTTAAGCATCACTTGTTTCAGTGTGGGCCGAACAATTGCCTTCGTCCTTCATCAGTGTGCTGGTTTTGCCAGAAAAGCTAATCGTTCGTCTGGGGCTGAATGCACGACCTGATTTTGTGATTAAAAAAGAATTAAATTAAGTTGATTTCTTTGTGATACCCAGCTGTTTTAACAATCACTTAATCTGCGCAATGTGCTTAGTTTTAATGTTAACGAGCACTCGCCCACAGAGATTCATATCATCATGTTTATTTGAAAAATAACTCCCTGATTTTCAAAATTAAGTGTGCCCCTAAGGACCAAATGTGCTGGTTTGGACACATGAAGCTGCAGTAGCATTGTGGTGTGTGTGCGAGTGTGTGTGAGTGTGTGTGTGTGTGTGTGTGTGTGCCAGTGTGTATTTTCATAGAATACCATTAAATGAAAATGTCACATAATCCCATTCATTTCTGTGGAAACAGAGGTGCTAAGGTGGATAAAGCCTTTCCAAAAATGACAGAGAATTGTTATGTAATGATAATCAGGGTTAACACGGATCTTTGACAGAAGGAAATGAACTAGGTGTGGATTCACTCTGACGCGTTTTAATAGGTGTTCCATTTGGCAGGGTGTCCTTTTTTTTTTACAGCTTTTTGGTTTAGCAGAAGTATATTCATTGTGTCAGACTGAGCTCTGTTAAAGGCTCACTCCCTGCAGTGCACCCTACAGCACACGGCTACAGCTCTGAAGAATCAGCTCAGTTGATCTTGGTTTTCAGGGTAATTTATTTCCATTTAAAGCTCAGTTACGTATTCAAAGCAGACGGGTGGTTGGAAAGCTAGGAAGGTGGGATGCAAATGTATTTGCTGTTATCAAAGCTTCTCTAAATGCAAGTAAAAAAAAAAGGGTTTGTTGAAAGTTCTTACCCGCACATTTTAAGCATAATCATAGCTCTATGCACAACAGTGCAACAGTGCTGTACATCAAGCACATGTTTCCTGTACTGGTGTACCCGGGTACATTAGTGAACCAGTGAGTGGAAAGAGCAGACACCGATGAACCGAGCAATGTTCATTTAAACTGGCTGTCAGCACTTACAGATCAGGTCCAAACAATTAAGGCGGCAGTAGAGGGAATGGCAACACACACAATGCACCATGATGAAGCGCCTGAGGTACAGACAGAAAGTGATTACTCCACTCAGTGCACAGCTCTACTGAATTAGAAAAAAGATAAATGCCTCTCTGAGAAATACAAAAGCAACAAGTAGGAATTAGATGGAGAGAGACAGAAACCCTAAACAACACCATGTCATTTTGACATGCTCGCATCACGAAAAACAGATTTCCTCCTTTTTCTAAAAAATCAAAGCATTGCCTGAAAATCTAACCATAGTGTACACGCCAGACAAATACCATTTACTGCCCTGTTTGTGAAATTCAAATTTGGACACTGAGCTGCAGAAACAGCCTGTTTTGAATAAACTGTTTCCGTGAAGTAGAAGAAACTATACATACCTTATGTATCTCTGCCTATCCACTGTTTAGTCCCACCTATTCAGTTCAAATGAGTTTTTCAACCTGGACTACTTTCATGAAAAAGACACATTACAGAGCAGCATTTCATAACATAGATTATTTACACATACACTACCAGGTAAACATTTGGACGCACCTTCTCATTCAGTGATTTCCTTTGTTTTTATTATCGGCTACATTGTAAATTCATATTAAAAACATTACCTATTGCTCTGATGGCAGCTTTGCACACTCTTTTTCAATCAGATTCATGAGGAATCGACTTGGAATGATATTTAATTAACAGGTGTTCTTCGTCAAGTTCATTAGGGAAATTTATTGCCTTCTTAATGTGTTTGGGATCATCAGTTGTGATGGTAAGGTTGGTACACAGTGTTCCTATTCTACTACGTTTCTACTCCACATTATGGCAAGAACCATTTAACTAAGCAAAAAGAAACAACAGTCCATCAATAGCTTTTTACAAAACATATTCTGGTTTGTTTACTGCATAATTCAATGTGTTCCTTCATCATTTTGTTTGTTTTCAATATTAATATACAATGTAGAAAATAATAAAACAGAGAAAAAACATTGAATGAGAAGGCGTGTACAAACTTTTGACTGGTAGCATATGTCTTAATATACCACTGGGTCTTAAACAGCCCATTTGATTTATACCTTTAATAAAGCTATAAAGAGAATTTGGAAAATGGTCATGCACAAGAAACTTGTTTTTTGGTACATTAAAAAATATGATACAAATATCATAAGTGGATCACAAGAAAAATGTAGGACATGAGCCCCTCTAAGAGTGAAGAAAAATGGCCTTGACAGTGTTAGAAATTATTCGGGAAATAATTGGAAAAAATATTACAGTATCACTATCATTTCCAAGTCTTTTAATGACCACTAGATTATGATGAATGAATGCACATTTATGGGAGGCAAGAGTCATCAAGTATAAATTGTACCATAGTGATCCACTGATCACACAGCACAGAGCACAGAGGCAGGGGAATGAGGAAACGAAGTAGACTCAGTCCAGTCTTCAAGGACTCCCCATTCGGGTCAGCTTTTTTATTCTGTTCCAGCTTCTAACATGCGAAATGTGAAACGTTGTGAGAAGAATAACTGATTCTGAGTGTCATGACTGTTGTGTTGATTGTTGACTGATAACAGGAATGCTCTTTGAACAGTATTCTGTTACAACTTCCTAAGAAACGTGTGTGCACTATAGATCTTTAGCAGTCCAGTCACCTAAATTAAACACATGCCTATGTAGATAAATGTGCATTGCTGTAATGGTGTGTCTCTGGATAATAGCAGCCTGGTGAACAAGCTCACATTATGCAACTTCTTTGTTGTTATCTGTCTTTTAATTCCGTTTCTGGTTGGACATGGCATTGAAAGCATAAACAATGAGTACACTTGATAGAACATAAATAAGTCTGGGCAGATAAATAAAACGACTGCATCACCTCTCTGGCTTCATATTCTCTTTTTGCAATTTGCCGGGGCTCATACAAGAGCTGTTTTAAGTTAATGTTAGCTAGGATCTCATAAGGATCATCTACTATTAAATATACTTGTCTTATGTAACACATTTAAACTGCAATAGTTCTTCAGATTCAGAGAAACGTTCCTGTTTGTGGTTCACTCGTATCTTCTGACACAAATATGTCATAATGACAGTCAGAGTCTCATGTGAAATTTTGAGGAGGAAGTATTTTGAGCTGTCAAAAATGTGAGTAATAAAGTGATAAGCCTTGCTGTCTCAGTAGGTGCAGTGCAAGTATTTAATCATGCACAGATGACCAGAAGGTTAAATATGTGCTAAATGGTCCACAGCTACAGGACTACTCACTTCTCTTCTTGATCTGTTTAGGAACATTCCTAGAATCATAATGCTCAAAATCAAGATTTTGGGCATCGTCTCTCTCTTTTTCGCTGCACCTCTTGGTATGTGAAGTTAGGGCACACTCAAGTGCCTCAGATGCCATTTACTTCTACGATCACTCATGCATGCAGAATAGAGGCACCAAGGGACATGAGTACTAGGCAGGGACAGAACATTGAGTTTTTATTGGATTGCTCTGCACCGAGCTGACAAAATGTGGGCTAATTGCAATGGAATGGGACTAATCCAGACTTTATATAGGCCATGGCAGAGGGCACGTCTCGGGCTCACAGCTACCTGACTTCAATAACAATAAGGGAGCAGAATCTCGAATCAGAACACATGCAGCCAGCGGCCGTGCTCTTCTGCATACTCATGACCTGTGGTTTATCCAGAAAAGTCTCAATTGCCCTTTGATGGCATGTGGAGCTTTTCCACTGTTAAAGCCAGATTAAGCCATGCTACTCAGTGGCAGGGCTGAAAAAGGGCTGCAGTCAAGCGACGCCGTAACTGCTTTCTGATTGGTCGAAATTGTCACCACAACATGGAAAAAGGTTCTTGTTTTCTTACTGCTTGTGCAAAAACACAACAGTGGAGACACAAACTAACAACTAGGAAGTCCACGAAATACAAACGCTACTATCTGTTTGGGCTGAAGATTAATTTCAGTGGGAGTTTTATATGAAGCTAACACATTTATATTTAACACTGTGAGAAACACAAAGGTATACCAGGCCATCACTAACAGGTTAGATGGGTTAGGTTTTTATTACACGTCTAAGGAATGCCAAGAAAACATGACCGCCCCCCCCCCAACTCGACTATAAATAATGAAGGACGACAATAACAAAAGCAGTTTTGACAGGAAAAAAAAACTTGTATGTTGCGACTCCATGGACACCGTTATGGGACTCATCACCAACACCGTAACCAGGCTGAGACACAATGGAAAATCAATGTGTATTACAAGTTCTGTTCAATTGTAGTATGTTTTAGATACAGCACAATTACTGCATGTCTGTTTGAAAGAATATGTGAGCTAAGTATGTTAACCATGCACCACATATATGTAACATCTACACAGTGATCTATTTTCTGTTGTTTCCTAAATAAGATCAAATCTGGAATGAAAAGAGATTTAATTTAGAGATTATAGACCCTGGAACACAGTAAGGCACCTGTTTTATTATCTTTTGTTAGGTAAAGTGGAATGGCTCATTAATTTAAGACCTTTACTTGGTTACATGAATTATAGTTGTCAACTAAACTAGCTTTATATTTTTAAAAACAAGTTTCTTTGAAAGCTGAACCACAGCTGAGGCCTCTTCACTGACCCTCTCTGCTTGCTATAGTCTTTCATACTCCTTTCATCCTCTTCTCTCTTCATTGATCCGTTTCGTAACTCTCACCTGCACATGCTGTCTCTTCTCTCTCTGACTGCTCTCTGACTGCACTCAGTTCTGGTTGAGGTGTCATTTTTCTAAAAGTGAAAAAGTGTTAGAGTAATGTTGAATTAGGTTTAAATGATTCTGCAGAATAGCTCATTAATATAAAGCCTGCTGGCCTGTTATCATGGTGTGCAGTGCATGGAAATGTTTGCTGCTGGCGACTTGCTTGCAATTAACAGTTCCATCTCCATTACATCCCCATTTTTGGAACATTGGTAACGGAAAAGCACATTTGCCTTCAGAAGGTGACGAGTTTAAATGGTCTAAACTATAAAATAAATTGGAGAAAAATCCGTTTACATGAACATTAACATGTTTCTGCACTTTACAATTTTGTCAATATAGTTTTTGTTTGACACAGATGATTATTCTTCATCTTGTTCAATCAAATGTTTTTTGCAACAAAAATCGGCACAAAGACCACATTGTTATTTTGGGGGTAAGATTGGGATTCTTGAACCCCACTGATGAAGCTGAACATCCCAACCTTACCCTTCTTCAGTGACTGCAAAGACAAGGGTTGGGAAGTCATGCGAAAGGGTAAGAAAGCAACTGTCAAAACATATACAACCTGATTCCAGAGTGATTCTACCTAAGGTTTTCATGGCTGGACAATGATGTTTCCTGGTAAGAGAGGTGCCTCTGGCAATGACAGACTAAACATTGAGAGGAAGTAGCAATCAGGAGAAAGGATGACAGTTATGTCAGGTGAAACAACTTTTTCTTATTTTCTTTTGATCACACAATTTCCATTACAGTTATTGTGTCTTTACTGATTTGCACTGATTATTATCAACATTAGGGCTATCAACATTAGGGTGTTAGGGTTAGGCTTATGTTTAAGGTTAGATTTAAAACAATATATTGCATTCAACTTAAAGTTCAATACATACAATATATGGCTGATTACCAGGACAAGGTAAGCATCTACAAAGTGTCCGAATGAAATTTTCCTGTCTTTATGTTTATGGTTTGAACCATTCGTTAGACCAAAATGAAGAATTAGGATTACCTGCGATCATTTGAAACAAAAAAGATTTTTTAAAAATCACTTATTAGAGCTAATTACATTTTACAATTCATTTTATATCTCTTTATATGTTAGGGGTGTCACTATAGATATAAAATGGGACTAAGCCTTTACTAAGGGAATGTCGGGGATATGCTCATTTGAGTATAGCACATAATAGATCTGGATTTTCTCTCAAATGACTGGCCTACCAAGAATATCCATGCACAATAAGAACTGAAGGACATACAATTACATTATAACCAAAATTAACTTACTACTACCAGTTGCAAAATCAAGAAGGAGTCTTCTGTTTACACCAGCCAGAAGTTTGTTCTGTAGTGTTTAATATGGAAAGCGTTTTCAAATTACCTTGTAAGTAACATCTGCTCTTCAGGTTTCCTCCACTGACTTAATGTTAATGTTAATTTGCATTGTTTAATGAAAGTGAACCATTTGTCACACATGAACACACCACAGCACACAATGTGAACAATGTGAAATTCTTTCTCTGCATTTAACTCATTCACCAAGTGAAGCAGTGAGCAGCCAGGAACACCTTGCCTGGGGAGCAGTGTTTGGACAGTTTGGACAGTACCTTGCACAGGGGTACCTCAGTGGCACAATTTGCCGTCCAATCGACCAGCTGTCCCTGAAAAAGCAACCCCCTTTTCCATCTTCCTATTCTAAAAATGAGTTTAATATGTCGTCCTCATACAGAGGACATAGCAGCTATTAAACTGATAAGTACAGATACTACACCAAAGCCATATGAAATCTGAATGATAAGTAATATTAGCATTTCAGTTGTGCTCTGCAAGCATAATGATAATTCTTTGGTATATTAATGAGATTTTATTTTGGACAATTAAAACATAACTGATATATTCGAATAACACGTTTTCTTGAATTTTATCACATGCTGCTACTATGTCGGTGTCAGGGCAGTAGTGAGAACAGGTTTCATGCTGGTATTTATGAGAGTATTTATTTATAGACTATTAAACCATTTTGTGGTTTATATGGCTGTAATAAGATCATAACTTGGATAACATTTTGAGCAAATGCACTGACCTGCATTTCAAGCCCAGCACCCAGTGTGTGTTGATCGAACACATGCATTCGTGTGCAATGGCACAAATATAAATGTCACTTCTGCTAAACGAACAAGGAAATCTGCAGGTGTGAAAAGGAACTATAGAACTAGAGAAATCATTACCCAGTAACAGTCAATAGACTGAAAATATGTTTATTTAGCATCAGAACATTCTACCTTTGTCTGACATTTGTCTGAGACTCATGTTATGGGTATGAAAGGGCATTGTGTAATAGGGTATGAATGTGATAATCTTAATGCTATATAGCAGTAATGCATCAGCCCTAGAAGCATTTGTGTTCTTTCAGGAGGGGCATTTTTAAAAGTATAATGAGCACATGGGCCCAGCTGCAAGTAAACCGCAGTCTGTGCCCATTTTGGACAGAAACATGGCACAGAAGGAGAATAAATTAGCCCTGTCTGAAAACACAAACCTATTTTTAGCTTTTTTAAGAGGTCCCAGTCCATATGTGACCGTGGATGTACCTTTGCAGTGCAAAAGCTTTCCCAGCATTGTCTAGCCGCTTGTGACCCCCCACTTTCAGGTCAGGTGAGGCAGCAGTGGGAACAAAAAAGGCAGACAGAGGGTTGATACAAGGGTGGGTTCCTGTGCACAACATATATCATATATTGTTGCCTTATTAGCAATACTTGTGCTGTATACTCTTAAAAAAGATCCTGAAAAGGATTCTCTGAAGCACTTATGTTAAAAGCAATTAGTTCAATAAATGAGATATGTGGATGTTTAGAACCTTTGAAAGTTTGAAGGAAATAATGTAAAGGCTTCATGCCATATAAAGATTTTTCCTTACATACAGTTCTGTGCTTTCCCTATTTCGTAATTCAATTGAACCAAGGAGTCTCAGAAGACACGTAGAAGTGATAAAGACAGCTGGGGGGTATTTTAGCCACTTGAATTCAGCTTTTTAAGGTCAGATTATTTATAATAATAACTTTCTCTCCGAATTGAGTAAATTAAATTTTATGTCACCAGGATTCTCTGCCTATTGCTACAATGGCAGCAAATGCCAGTGTAATGCACAGTAATTTCCCATGGCTTCCTAGCTGCGTGGTCGACCTCATCCATAATGAATAACACCAGGATCTAAACCCCTACATTCTGAAAGGCTTTTTTTTCTCTTATCCCACTCACTTCTGTTTGATGCTACATATGTACAAGGTGTCTGTTGCTCAGATTGAGTTTCAGATGAAAAGCCCACTTTATCAGAGAATCGCGCTAATTAAAGTGTTGCTTCGTCTGAATTTGCATTTGCCTTTATTCTTTCTGCACTCTCTGAGATAATTGTTGTTCTTGCAGCAGAGCTATTTAGGGATAAATAATCCACTTTGCTAGTGAAGCATTGTTGGGGTGTGTATATGTTTCGAGTAGCTCAATAGAAAACTTTTCTGAGCTCATGCCCTTTTTTTTTTTTTTTTTTACAAAAGATGCAGTACACATTACAATATACAGTTATGTTTGTGAGGTTCTGATATCAATTATGTATTCTGTTCTAAATAGCATTGCTCATTTTTCTGAGTAAAATTGTTCATTAGAAAGGATTTTTTTTTAATAAATGTTTACCATTTAGATGAGACTACAGCTAAACATTTTATATAACAATGATCTATGAGAAAGTTCTCAATGTGTGATCTCTTACTTAAACAGGCAAATGGCTTGTCTGAGCCTACATCACATACAAATGTATGTTACACAAAAATTATAGGAATATGGAGGCGAAACAGAGGCACATCACCCAAGCTGTCATGTTTTGCTGAAAAAGTACTGCATTCAGTTAGATTAACTATTCAAATATTGTCACGATTCATTGTCTCTATTAAACAATAGAAATGCCTTGGAATAAATTCTCTTTACATTACACAAGACCATTTGTCCTTCTGCTGTACAATTACTGTTTTTCTCCTTTGGACAGCCATGATATGTATTTCATCTCCACAAGACCTCTAAGGGCATGCTGTGCTATCTGGCACAAAGACGTTTGCTGCAGATTCTTTAAGTTTTATAAGATGCATGTTGGGGTCTCCATGGATTGCTTGACTGGGTTGAGACCAATGGAAGCAAAGTCAACTCTTTGAACTGCCATGTTTCTCAAATCATTCCCGATATTTGTTTGCAGTGTTTCAGAGTGGATTATCCTGTTGAACCCTTTGTCTCCAACAATGTTTACGTAGGTGGTATGTGTCACATTAACATCTACATGAATGCCAGGTTTCCCAGCAGAAAATTGTCCAGAGCATCACGCTGCCTCTGTCAACTTCCCTTCTTCTCCCCATAGTGCATCCTGGTGCTATCTCTTTTCTTGGTAAACAAAATGCAATAAAACATTATTCATAAGACCAGGCCACCCACTTCCATTGTTGCATTGTCTGGTTCTGATGCTTGCATGGCCATTATCTGAATTTATGGACCTGGTTCAGCATGGGCACTCCCACTGCTCTGTTGTTATGCTGCTCAAAGATCCATACGCTTTCTCATTTTTCTGCTTCCAACACATCCTCTTCAAGAACTGAATGGTTACTTTCTGAATAAGATTTCTCACCTCTTTGACAAGTGCCCTTGTAAGGAGATAATTTGTGTTACTCACTTCACCTATTTGTGCTTTTAATGTTATGACTTTTAGTGTATTGCCTCGACAAAATGATATCTTTCAGTAGTTTCAGTAGTTACCTATGTACACCCATGATTCATGTACAGCCATGACTGAAAGAGATCACTTTTTACAAACATACCTCACCAGTAAACATCCATTATCACTTCAGAGACAGACCTGACATACATAATTCTTCTTGTCCATGGTAACAGCTTTTTAAACAGATCCTTCACAACTCGCAACACGATGTATTCTAAGTGTATTAAAAAAGAATGACTGAAAACATATTAAAAGTGAGAGGATTATTTTTTCCTACTGATATGTTAAGGGAATTATAATGAGGCAATCATAATTAACTGATTCCTTAGGGAGTGGGGAACTTTTAAGATGTAACTGTAATGAAGTAAGTAAAGTATGTTCTTCAAGGCTTTGAATCTGAGGACATTGGCACAATGGAAACGATTTCTAAGGGGATCTTGTATAGTTTATCTACTTTCATACATCTGAAAATGACAAATTATTAAAAATGTTTTGATTTCACAGGAATCATGAACTGATGCTTTGACAGTTGCTGTTGTTTTGAAAGAAAAGTGTGGATTCTTTGATCTTGAATTATAAGGTGCATATTTTGATCAGTCTGTGGAGACGTTCAAAAGAATGAAAGTCGAGATCAGTTTCAAGATTCAGTTTCAGTACCAAGTGATGCAACAGATTTCCTTGACCTCTAGTCCAAGAAATCCAAGCAGGCCCTGCTGCTCTCGGAGTGAGAGGAAAGCTTAACTCTTCTCTCCTGTCCACCCGCAGCAGTGTTGGAGACTCATGGGCTTCCTTTGGGTCATGTGTACAGAGCTTGGCAGTCATCGCTCTCCCCAAGCACATACTGCTGCTCTGCGATGCTGCATGGGCCACAGAAATGCCTTAGAGGGAAAAACATTAGCACATTCACATTCCAGATTGGTTGGTGCCACACATCAGAGGAGTGTCAGACAAAGGGTGGGAAGTGGAACTGGCAAAACTCCAAACAAATTAATAAAAAAATCTAAAAAAAAAAAAACCCACGCACACCATATGTTCACAATGCATTCTAGATTAATGACTCTTGTTACTTTTTTGTTTATTTTTTGTGGAGTTTTTGTTTTTTGAGGCTGAAGTTGTAAAACATTAATAAGTTTATGGGTTGCACTATTTGTTCTTCTTTTCCATGGGCTGTTAGAGGGAAGTAAATGTAACTGATATTAGCAGTAACCTAACTCTTGGCTTAATATCATGATTTTGCAAAAAGTACCTTAAAGACAATATCACCAAGAGGTAATTATCTTACTAATAAACAGCTAATTAAGCATGGTTCAAGCTATAATAATAATAATAATAATAATAATAATAATAATAATAATAATAATAAGAAGAAGAAGAAGAAGAAGAAGAAGAA
>JBBPDE010000001.1:25097953-25107993 GCA_037974605.1 Nannopetersius ansorgii
TGTGTGTGTGTGTGTGTGTGTGTGTGTGTGTGTGTGTGTGTGTGTGTGTGTGTGTGTGTGTGTGTGTGTGCGCATGTATGTAAATTTCTAGATTTTCAAAGCATGTAGGTAAGGTAGCTGTCCCAATGTTGGTGACATTGATCCACTTCATCTCATTATATTCACCTTCTCCCTTTGCACTTGCTCGATTGATTTTCTTTGGGTGTTTTGGAGTGACTTATGGTTACATTAAGAACCTTTCAAGCTTTAAATAAATCCATTGAATTGTTCTTAGGGAACCAAAAGTGGTTTCTTATAGCTATTAGTAGTCACTTAGGGCACCTGAGCCACAGCAAGGGGTCTCCTTATTATGTAGTAGTCATACTGACAGAATCATTTTTTAATATATGAAACATTGTAATATATTTTAATTGTCTGTAAACATTTCATATTATACATTTGTTTAATGATCTGATCTATGTAGACAATATATTTGATTTGTCTTGCCTTATGTGTAGTAAACTATTATGTTATTATTTTTACTTCAGCATTTGTTGGTAAAAATTACTTTTGCATACAAAATACTTGATCAGGAAAAAGGTTATTTTAAGTGCAATTTTTTTTGTTCACCACAAACAAAACATATATTTAAAGGCAAAATACTCTTAAGATCCAATTGTGTACCTTAAACAAGTCTGATATTTAATTAAGACGTATTACTTAGTAGTTTTCATAGATTGCATAGGAATTGATTACAAATAGGTTCCCTACCTGAAGATACCAAAATAGTACCCTTTATTATCCCTGTGACAATTTTATATGTTGTAAGTGCATGTGGGGGGGGGGTCCCTAAAGTTGGATGTCGTTTACGGCCCCCTGTTGTTCAGAAGCAGTCCTGCTAGCTTTTGTGGTACATTTATTTTTAAGAGTGCGGCTGAAAAAAAAAACAATGTGCCAAAATATATGACAACTAACAAGCATCTCCAAAAGTTTCTTTGCTACGGTTGATCAAACTTTACATGTTGATATCTGCCATTGTTCCTTGAAAAAGAGACAGTGACTGATAGTGGAGATGCACTACAATATCGTTCTGTTTCTCACTACAGACTGAAGCATTCTTTCTTCAGCAGTGCTGCTCACTGAACTTTTGCATCTCTCAGTCGCACTCTGACAGGCTCTCGATCAGTCCCGAGATTATGAAAGGAAGTGCAGGATCACAGAAGTCTTTCCAGTTGAGGAGCTAATGATCTCCCAGCCTCAAAGCAAAAAGACCTCCGTGCCACTGTACACTCCCACCACGTGTTTTACCTTGCCCAGTAAACTGTCAGTCCAGGCAATTTGATAATCATTCAAAGACCAATGAAAGGCCGATACCGTTGCTCTAAGACCTTTCACAAGCCTTTTCGCTCTGATACTCACAAGAATAATGTGACAGTTCTGACGAGAGCTTTGATGTTTTATTTATCCTGGCAGCAGAGGTATTTTTATTGAGTCTCACAGCAGCTTATCATTTTTGCTAGGCTGTTGTCTTTTTTTGCGGAAGCGGTACAACAGGGACTCATGTGATGTAATTTACACCGAGTGTCGGTTTTGTCAATCAATGAGAGACTATGTCTCCTATGTAATCCATAGGGATTTCATCTGAAATAAAACTTTTTGCTGCAGCACAATATCACATGTTTACACTAACAAGAAGTACTACAGAAAAAAAGAACAAAACCTAAATAATAATAATAATAATAATAATAATAATAATAATAATAATAATAATAATTACTAAAGAACAAATTATATAATAATTATAGAACATATTTTATTTTGCTATTTAAAATCATATCCCATATCCTATATATTGTTCCTATGGCAACAGTACAGTGCAGCAAGGTTTCTACTTTTCTTTGCTCACAGAGATTAAACAACATATTAATGATGATAGAATGTATGATATGTATGAAGGAGCACCTAGACCAGCAGACAGATACTGGAAACTCTGCTTCTAACGTGACACAGAATACACCTCCATCCACTTATTCATTCCTTCATTGCTGTTTCAGCCTGGCAAGCACACAGAGTTTCATTCTTCAGAGTTTCTTTGTCTAATATTTAGTATTTCTTCACCACTACTTAACACAAGGTTTGTGCTCATTCATTTCCACCACGGTTGTTCCTTTTGCCAGTAATATCGTACAATAATAATATTAAACTGATGAAAGCCAGTGTTATTATTTGTCATAGCGCTTCTAACTGGAAATGACGGAATAGAGCATATGTTTATTGACATTTTGTTTCATCTGTTTTTATTTTTTTAGTGAGCCGAAACAAGGTCAATACTCTGCAATACATTCGATGTCTGCAGCCCCTCCTAAAGCAACAATATTATGATCCTCGATCAAATTGGTGGTCTTTCACAAACAGACCCCTGCTGCCAGTGTAAATGAGAACTCTGCTTAGAGAAGCCCAGGTCACATCCCACAGCTCCTGGATTTGAGAGGTTGCTCTGAATCCTGAGCAAGCCACAGTTATATTGGTCGAAATGAGTACAACATATAATAGACAACAGCAAGGCTGGAGGAATGGGAAAATACAGCATCTGAAGAAAATGTGAAACTAGTAATAAGTTTCTCTGCTGCATTTCACAAGCCTTAACCTCAGGGGTATGCCACAAACTCTGAAAAGAGCTACATGAGAGATCGTGAATGCTAAAAATGTTCTCTATAAGTCACTGGATGTGCATCTTAAAGAGAAGTATTGTGCATCCGCACTTGCATCTCTGCTAATTGAGGTAAATTTTCTGTTATGTCCTGCCCACCACAGTAATGAGCATTGTGACTCATACATATTTCTATGCAATTAGAGCTCCCCGGAACATATTAATGTATTCAAACGGTTTTGTTGACATACCAAGTAGCAAGTATCAGTCTGGATTAATGACAATTTGAATAGTAATACATTAAATTGAATACATGCAGTACTGCAAGTCTTTCAAAGCAGTGTAGTGTTACTTGAATCCTGTTAAAAATGCATAAATAACAATGCATACAAAACATCCCAGCTGAAAGTTGAAAAATCCCACTCTCCAGGAGGTTTTCAAGTACATCAGTTATTGTGATCGGTTTAAATTAGTTGGGAGCAAGTGGGGGGAAGTGAGTGGAGAATTTATGCTTTGATGTTATGAAGTTGTTGATGCAGCTTTCCTTGAAAATGTGAAATTTCTCCAGGGTGACCCACATCCTGACATGTGAAGAATAACAACCATCGCAGAGCAGCTGAACAAAGCTGCCTCACAGGCCCACGTGAAGGTGTCTCCTGCTACCTTGGGTAACTGCTTTGTCATGCTGCATTTTGCTGAGCAAACCAAGACATGGGTGATGTGAATGTTGGACATCCCCAGTCTCCCACCCTTCCCTTTCCCCGTGCCAAAGCTGAACTCCTGTTGTTCATAGAGGCTCTACTGTCGGGGTCCCTGTGTGAATTGAATGTTTCTCAGTAAGTCCATCTGAGCAACTATGACCAACTCTTTCTGGAGCCAAGCTGCTGGATCTGTAGTTGGCCTCGTGCCCAGCCAGCCACACTCTACCTCCCACATCACATCACTCCGCATGTGGCTTCACATTAGGCAAGCACAAGCGAGGCATCGAAACACTCTTTCTCCATGCAGCTTGTGGCTTACAGCATCTCAGACTTGAGAAAGGTCCTAGGAGAAAAAGAAGCTCATTAATTTTTCAGCTTTTACCTGCAGGTGTGCCAGGCTTATCAAAAGAGAAACATCATCAACCATGTTGTTTAACACTAAGTCCTGTAGTAATCAAATTATGATGAAATTGAGTTGGGCTGTAGACGGGCCATGAAGCAGGCCTCGGGCATCGGTTTGTTTCAAAGATTCCTGGGGACCATGACAAGTTCAGTGCAAAAATGTCGTTGGCTGAGGGAGGGGTTGGATAAAGATGTAATTTTTTTTTTTTTGGTGGGGTTAGAGACAAAAAATTAGTTGACAAGGGAGGGAAATTGAAATTAATCAATACATTAATTATTCCAGTCAACTTAATAAAGGCTTTCAAGAGTGATATGGGCGAAATGAGCCACTACAAAAATTTGTGTCTTCAGCATAAATGGAGTTTATGAAGCAGTATTTGATGTGTCTATGAAGCATGCTATTTGATGTAATATGGGCCTTTATCAGCTACCATCCCCAGAGGGATTCAGTGAACTATAAGATGCAGAAAATGGGAGATCCCTTGTGCAGCTCTGTTTTTCAGTCACTCAGGACAAACAGAGCAACAGCAATATGGCCAACGGCAGACATCTCCTTAGTGCATTATAATGTAGGTCACTTGAGAATCCTTGCACTGCAAAGAGGTGAAGACACAGAGGAGGCTGCTAGTGCCCTCTAGCAATACTTATGATCATCCTCTCTCCTTCATAGGCTTCCGCAAACCGACCGTACCGGGATTATAAATAACATATAGCTTTTGAACACTAAACTATAGGATTCTGTTTCATTTTTTCCCTTCTCTGATTTAATCCAAGCGCCTCCAACCAAACGATCCACTTCACACGACAGAGTCACATCACTGGATAACCGTTAACAGTTTCGGCAGGCGGGAGCTTAACGGTTAAACCCTTGCCGTAGCAGAGAGGCAGCAGGTGGAGAAGGAAACACACAGTGCACCCGGAATCAGGCAAATCTTCGTTTCTCGTGCTGCTATTGGCTAGTAGTTCAGGCTTAAAAGTAGCCCTCCGACTCAACCAATCGTATGCGGCGATACGCTTGAGCGATCTCACAATTAGCCAATCTTAACGCAAGAGTTGGGAATTGACTAGCCAAACAGCAGGCGTGCGAGGCGGGACTTTACGTAAAACGGGTGGGAAAAAACGTGCATCATCTCTCTTGCCTGAGAACAGAACGGCGTCGACAACTTGAGGCAGAGGTTTAACGGAGCGCTCCAAAGTTCAGCCTTTACCTCTGTTTTATATATTTTTTTCAATGTGTTTTGCGACCTTATTGCACGTGGATGCTAACCAAGAACTGGCACAGTTCAAATAACATCAGTGTAACGAGTAGCTGGACGTTTTTGTTTATTTTTGCATTATTTGTCTGTGACAAGTTAGACTGAAGTGGTGTCTGTGAACAAGATGAGCAGGAGGTGCTCGGGTCTCTCTTACAGCTGTGGTGCAGGGAAAGACGTCCAGGGTGAAGCTCGTTAGCCCGGTATTGCTGGATAAATGACTGAGCAAAGTGTGCTTGACTCCAGCGGACCAAGCCAGCGGCTGCATGGGAAATGAACGTGGCCGGCAAACATCAACCAGATCTACTGGAGCGACCTGCCAGCCTTC
The DNA here is from genome assembly GCA_037974605.1 of Nannopetersius ansorgii. Classification (NCBI taxonomy): domain Eukaryota; kingdom Metazoa; phylum Chordata; class Actinopteri; order Characiformes; family Alestidae; genus Nannopetersius; species Nannopetersius ansorgii. The sequence goes on from JBBPDE010000001.1 coordinate 25,103,267, forward strand.
TGGTGCCAACATGGGTAAGGAGAACACAGCCTTCCTCAAACCACGCTTCTGACGAGAAAAAATGCCCTCTGAGTCTCTTATTCCAACGGGCATGCAATAGCTGTCCAACCAAGAGGCTTGTCTGTTTTAATAACAGAAGCGTGCAAATAAAAAGTTAAATTTTTAAAAGATAATTTACCCCAACACTAAGCCCATGTAACTTTGTGTCTGAGATCGTAGTGTGTGATGGCATCCTTTTTTCAGGAGAACCTGCACTCAGAATAAACATACATTTTAAAAACCAGGTTTTGTGAAATACTATTTAATAAAAATAAAATGAATGAGAGCTGCAGTTTTTTTTTAAATAAAAGATGCAAGTTTTATCTTCCAACCATAAAACTCGCCAAATATTTAAGCTGAAGAGGAAAACTGTTATGTGTTGATAAGATATATTAGATGTAATATGATCTACAAATGATTTTCCAAAGATAGTGCATTGGATTCCTTGTCATAACAGCCATCTACATAAGATTAGTGTGTATCCATGCTGGAGAGCGAGAGAGAGGGAGACCTCTAGCATTATATGACCTCTAGCATTGTATGAAATCTGCTCAGAAAGACCCCACTATGCTCAGACAACTGCCTGTAACATCAGGTAATTTTATATTGGACTTTGCAAAAAATAGTGCCATGTTCAACACTGCAGAATTCGCTGTTTGTGGGTAATTGCTCTGGTTTCCCGCATCTCTTTTCGGAGAGATGATGTGTGACAGTGTATGGGAAATATCTATTCTCACTCTCCACAGAACTGTCTCAGTGGTATCATTTCTGAAAAGCAGAGGCTGTGCTTGGACAGCCTCTTGAGAAGTAGCCTAAATGTGCTCTTTCTCATTTTTTTTACTCACATGCTGGTGACCAGTTTTTCCCATAAGGTAAGAATCAATGTCTGGGGAAAAAAAGAGTCATTTTAATTACATGTCTGTAAGAAAATGTTACAGGTGTCTTCATTTTTAAGAGTTAGATCAAGCTTGTTGCTAGTGTTTTAGGGTATGTGGAAAGTGTAATGCTCATTTCTAGGGCTGAAGTAAAAAAGGTCAAACCCATTCTATTACACATGCATTTATGCTGCTTCGTATTATGATTATACTGCTGCATATTGTTATTATGATGCCGTTATATATGTCACAGTGCACATATTACGTTTCTGAAACTAAAAAGGAAAAAAAGCTAAGTATTGTTAAAGTTTCAAAATGTACATTCATGCACCCATACATACATGGGTCCATACACATGGAAACTGGGTAGGAAAAACAGCCTCTTTTCAAATCATAGTTTTTGTGATGTCACAAAACCAACACATTTATATCTCCCCCTATTCAGCGTGCAGCAGTTTAGCCCTGTTCTTTCATGCTGAAGTTCTAAGGAGTGTTTCAGCCCTGTGCTGTGATGTAAGACAACCAGTCAGAAAATACATCATATTCATGTATCAGTCCTTAAGCCACTGTAACAAAAAATAGCTTCTTTAATTCTAAGGCATAAAGAGAGATTGTAAAATGTTAATGAAATGATTAATTGCAGCAAATTATGAATTATACTTTTTTTACGCAATCCCACACAGGCATCATAAAAAAATCAAATTTAAGGAAAAGGTTAAATATTGGTCACAATAATTTTAATTGGTGGAGTACATGAATACCTTCCTTTTATACCACTAACCTGGAGCTGTGATTGGTCATTCTGTCAAAAACACCCTGACTGATTAGAGAGGAATTTGCATATCCATACCAGTATTGCAGAGACCGTGATCACGATAACGATTAAAGACTTTAATTGTGCAGCCCTGGTTTCCTGGCTTGGCCTGAGTATTTATTCTAATCATGCTCTCTTTGTAATGAATCAGGCAGCTGTCTAGTGTTCTTGTACTGATGCCATATACAATATGCTCAGAAAGGCATATTTTAACATATTGTAATGGTAAATATTGTTATATTGCCCAGCCTTAGGTAGAATGCCAAACTCTGCAGTGCTGTGGCTCTCCTGGACTGAAGTCTGGCACTCCTGGCTTAACCTGTATAACACTGAAAAGCAGAACAGTTAAGCCTTGATAATCTTTGGGGTGAGATGTGAGAAGACTGCTGCTTTATTTTTTTATGGCCTGACAATCAGACACAAAACTCAGGGGAGGTGCAGGCTGCGGCAGAAGTTTTCATCTTGTGAATGAATGTGTGATTGAAAAAGATGCCCTTTGATTACCGATAGATGATTGAAGAGGGATGCAACAGCTTCTGTTGAAATAAGGAGGCCAATGGGGTAGGGACTCGTCTCTACAAAGCCCCATCTTTATATGTGTGTGCTTAGATATGCAATCAGGATTTCTCAACATCCTTCAGCTTCTGTTTGGAGCAATGACACAAACCTTAAACGGTGCACAGTGGAGGTGCTGCAGCTCAAGGGAAAGCACAGGGCAGGCAGTGGCCAGCACTTACGAATGTGTGAGCTTTAGGCTATTTCAGTGTACCAGTGGCTCAGATTAGATGGTGTTTGGCAGCATTTTTGCACATACATGAATAGCTCTCAAAAGATCTTCAGTGGTTGACAACATTTTATGACCGGTTTGATATTGCTGCAGCCTGTTCTGTTCACAGCTTTTCAGTTTAAAACGAATCTGATTTGTGTATGTAGTACTGTGAGACTGTAATTAATGGATTCCTGTCACATCATTTTTTAAAATCCAAGCCACGTTTTAGCTGTCATGCTTGAAAGATGGCTTTGTCATTTTTTGGCCATTGTGGGTGAAACAGCCCAGCATATCTATCAGAAGAACATTTACTGAAAGTATTTCACAATGACGAGACATTCAAACAAAGTACTTTCTGAATGCACAGCACTGAGTAATCTATTTTCAATTGCTGGCTCATAAAAGAAGCTGCTTGTATGTTTGAATACCCATAACCAACTGGCTACTTTTAATTATCCTGTTTCAAATACAGGATGACACTTCTAGAGCAAAAACTAGTATTTCTGTGAAAATCTTCTTTTCCCTGTGGCCTTTTGTAATAGAAGGCAAGGGACAGAAATATTCAGATATTCCCAAGCAGATGGTTAGTGAAGCCTGTTAATCTTGTGGATATATGAGCATGATGATGATTTCTTCTTGTAGGAGTGTAAAACACTCTCATTCTCAAATTTGATATAGTTTTTAATTCTGAAGTCAAGGAGTTTTCTTGAATTTCCTGACTGGAATTGTCTAGAGAATTGGAATGTGCAATTTTGGCTGTTCAGTGTTGTAATTACTGATGTCAGTAACAACAAACCGGTAAATACACTAACCCTGTGTTTACATTGGCTGTAAAGAAATCTGAATCAGAAGTAGCCATAAAAAATGAATGATTAGTGCACCCCTCTTAAAAATGCTGTGATTCATTTCACCAGTAAGTTTGACTTGATTGGTTTGCCTTTCAAAAAGCCTGAAAAATCACTAGCCATCATAAATAGTCCAATTATTTTTACCAATACAAGATGCTCAGTCCTAGTCTTGGAGTGCTGCTGCCTTACATGTTTTAGAGTTGCAACTAATTAACTAATTAACAAGACCTTAACAAGGTGAACTGGGTCTGTGTTGAAAACAGCATACGTATAGTGAACCCTGCATACGACACAGGGGTATACTGTATATACTGCATGCTATTCTTCATACCACTATATAGTATTGTATCTCGTATGCTGCAGCTGCCATCATGTACCATATGCTGTACTACAGAGCAGGTGCGTGTTTAGACTCTGCCACCATCCGGGGCTGAGCAAAAAAAACTTCATTTTCTCAGGCCTCCAGTCATTTTTTAGCATCCGTTGCTAGCTGCTCATCTGCGTATTTCATGCTGAATGCTGGTCAAAATAGTAGGACATCTGAGGACATTTAGCATTCTGGAGAAATCCATGTTGGTCACTCAACTCTATTTATTCCTGTTGGACGCAATCAGTGAGCTGTATGTAGGAGTAGTTGACACAGTCTAGGTTTGTTAGAGGAGGCAAAACTATTATATAGTACTACAGGACTAGGATTGAGTGGGTGCATATATAGCATTAAAGTTATACTTTGGTTTTTAAAAATGATAACGGTATTTTCAAAGTTGATTTAAAATTATATTTCAACATTTTGACAAAATTCACTGATTGTAGTTGCTTCAGTGGCTCAGCTTTGAATCATTTTCATCTTAATTTGTGTTGGTGCTTCTGTGAGCCTGAATCCAAATATGATGTGGTAAGCGGAGCTTTGTCATGTTGGTTAAGCTAACCAGCTGTTTTCCTCTTTTTGGCACTTGTATAGAATTCAAAATTGTGTCCAGTTGGTGAGGATGTTAAGTAATGTAAGACAAGACTGCCCCTCCAAGCCCACCCCCACCCGCACACACAGCTGTAATAGGGTGGAGGTAGCTCAGCGGGTAGGATACTTGCCTCGGGACCAAGAAGTCATGGGTTCGAATCCTACCTTCAGCACCACCACTGGGTCCCTGAGTAAGACCCTTAATCCCAAGTTGCTCCAGGGAGACTGTCCCCTGCAGTAGAGTGGAAGTCGCTTTGGATAAAAGCGTCTGATAAATGCCGTAAATGTAAATGGAGACCATATGAAATGAATGTAAAGTAAATACTGTCCAACACTACTTTACCTGTTTTCCTTGAAAAATGAAAGACTCACAGATAAGCATGAAACACATCAATATATTTTAAATAGCGATATGCCTAGTTGG
>JBBPDE010000001.1:25116127-25127229 GCA_037974605.1 Nannopetersius ansorgii
TCAAGTTGAGCATCTTGTAGTTTTCTTTATCTGATTTATTTTTTACCTATATTTCTTGTACCTGTTTTCGGAGAACTGTTTTCGGAGAACTCGCGTAACACAGTTCACCATGTGTCTTACCAGAGTCCCATGCAGTAATATGTGCACAGTAGATCATTAGGTGTGTCATTTCACTGGCTTATACTAATCCCCCTCAGTGGCTTTTAACATCACTGCCTCAGACAACCTTTAAGAATCTCAACTTGCAAATGATTCTGCAATTATTCCTGATATCAGCTGGATGGTACTGTATTATTGCTGCCCTGATATGTTTACTGACCCAATAAAACGGCTAAATAAAAGGGTCCCTATCCTTCCTTCATTATTCCTCTCCACCCCCAGCTTTGCCGTTTCATTTTCATTTTGAATGAATTTTAATGTGCACCCCTGCGTTTTAAGACATCTCTTCTAAATGCTGAGCATTTTTTCTCTCCAAAAAAAATAAGAATAATTGTGAAAGAAATGTTAGTGGTTTAGATGACGTAGGTGATCAACTAAAATCTAGGGGTTCACCGATATCTAAATGAAGCCAAGATTCAGCAGGTTTCCTGTTTTCAACTACCTCATCTGTCTGATGCTAGTATTTGCCAGTACTGATATAATTGTGATATTATTGTGCATCCCCACAAATGTCATAAGGTTGTGCATCTTTTGTTTGAGTGAAAAGAAAATGCCCCCCTTACAAACATAATGCACATAATGTCTTCTGTCATTGTACTTATAAACATAAAGAAAATCATAAGCATAAACACATATGTATGCATTGGCATTTATTTTTGAACAGTATTTACATATGCACATTTTAATATAGTGAATATTTGTGTGTGTGTGTGTATATATATATATATATATATAATGTGTGTGTGTGTGTGTGTGTGTGTATGCATACATTCATAGTGGATATACACACTGGGTGCATGGTGAATAACAAAGAAATGTCTGAATATTTGTTTTCACTCACTGTGCATTCTCATGAGCATTGTACCTTGAAGATGATGGTTCGGCAGTGGAATGGTCCCTTTGAGCAATATCTATGGGCTTAAAATGGTCTTAGTGGTCTTAAAATTGCCTTGGTCAGCCTGTTATGTTGGTAGTACAACCACTTTTCCTGCAGTTACTGTCTGGCCAACAGATATTGGTTGTGTTTCAGGTGTTGGTTGTAAATAAAGCTTTGGGTGACTTGTTACAGTTCATTCCTGACAGGATTTGAAAGTGTAGGAGTGTTTTAGCTTGAGAATGGACACCTATCCTCCCCATCATTGGGGACATTTCTGGTGTAGGAAATCCATTAAACTCATTATGTCCTCAAGGCGGCCATCAATGCCATATGATTTATCTCCATGAAGTGCTCTGCCATCTACACTGTCAGAATTGGTGCTCAGGGCACAGTCCTAGAACACAGGTTGAATAGATTTACTCTTTGCAGTGACTGTATGCCTTTGATTTGTGAAGTGTCAAGAAGTAAGCAGTTGTAGTCAAGTCTAATGCCTCTATTAATTAATTGTTGCATGCATTTCTTCCATCCTCTGTTGCATTTCTGACTCAAATGCAGTGTCAGAAACAAAGTGTTATCTCTGAGCTAAGTGATTTATTTTGCTCGTTGATAGGTGAGGGGTGGGGGGGTGGGGGTGGGGGCAATTGAAAAATGATATTATAGGTTAATATGATTTTCCCACGACTATTGATGCAGAGTGACAGCCAAAATCAGATGCGGTTTCAGAAGTGGGCAAAAGTAATTTTGATGAAAGATTACAGGAAAACAATATTTTTTGTCATTCAAATGATATGAGTCATGCACAGTATCGCCAGGGGCATGAACTAGCAAGGCAAAACGGTCAATTGTCACTATAAAAATCAGCTTTTAATCTTGTAGTAAAAGCCATTTTTCACTGTGAAGAAGGACTATATTCTTAGCTAAGCGTGTGTGCGAACCAGCCCTGGAGGAGTGTAACATTATCAGGTCTGATCTCCAGTCAGCATTTGACCTCCAGTCTCCTTCTAAAATTGCTTTGATTGTGGCAAGCCAGTGCCCAGATTCTCAGAGAAGACTCTGGCTATCTTTCCTGCATAGCAAAGAGCAGTGCGTGGTTTTAATTATTTGAAGTAGGTTGTTTATTATCTATATATATATTGGTGTATTTAAATAAAGACTTGCAAATTATATGTTGAAACGATACTGAAATCACCCAGTCCTTCAGACAGTAGGAGCCTACAAAAAATAAAAAAGAAACAGAAAATGTCAGTAGATACAAATACAAGATACTTACTGCTTGGTTGAGTTTACAACAGCCACTCCTCATCAGCTCCCATATCTCCTGTGCTGCTTTGCACAGCTATTGCAACATGTACATGGAAAACATTATTCATGTACTTTAGCAGTGATGTTATGCAGTAAGACCCTTTCTCTGGGACTTCTCCTGACTCTGCATCATTTTCATAACACTTAAAGTGAAACAGAAGATATATCGGGGCTGACTAAGAGCTGCAAAACTTTCCAGAAAAACTCCAGAGCTTGTCATATATTCTATTTCAAACTACCATACATATTGAAACTATAATTTAGTAGTGTTCAGTATGGGAAGGCATATCCTAGACAAATTATTATTTGTGACTAGGACTGGGCACTTAATCAAAAAATAATCGACATCGACATTCAGAACCTATAATCGATCAAATTTTTCCAGGTCGATTATTTTGGTTACTTTCCCTTTAAAAGCACTACCGCGTGTGGAGTCACGTGACCCCGCCGACATGTCAAGCATGGAGAGCTTAAACACTGAGACAACTGAGCAACTTGTCAGTGAACTATGAGGGGGGGGGAATAAATAAATCAATAAAATAATCGTTCATTAATCGTAATCAAGTTAAAATGTTTAATTAATCGAGATTTAGATTTTAGGCCAAATCGCCCAGCCCTATTTGTGATGTACATTTTAAACCAGAAAAACAATTTTTAGAGAATATACAAAGATTTATACAGTATATGATGTCAAATCCCTCACCAGGACAGGGTGAAAAGGCAAAATAGCAAACATCTGTGCTTCAAAAGCAGTAACTGTCCATGTTCATTTTAAGCAGATTTTTGTTGGGAGTTTTCCAAATTTTGATGTTCTAAGCATTCTTTGTACAGTGTGGTCACATGGGCAGCGACAAAATCAATAAACTCGAACATGTTCCCATAATTATTTTGACACATGCATTTCTTTTCTAGACTCCATGTTAATTATTAATTAGCCAATATTTGTTCTCTTGGGTCAGCAGGCCTAAAGTGAACTTTATCATCAGCCTCATAGAGACTTGTGGTAATTTAAACCTGACTGTGCCAGTCTAGCTGTGCATTTTGAATCCCAGAAGGCAGAAAACAACAACCTACTGGTGATTCCCTAGTGCATACTGTACCAGTGCTCTCATAGAGTCAAACCATGACTCAGAACTTTGATTAATTATCCTATCCCTCAGGAGCTAGAGGGGGAGTCACTTGACCTAAATCTCGGTGTCTCATGGGAGAAATGCTCCCGGTTCCAGGGAGAGAACTAGGCCCGGATAAAGTGGATGCAGATCTAGTAGTGGCTACAAGAATCAATGTCACCCCCACGGCAAATGTGAACATAATTAAAACTATCTCTAATTTATGTCCCATTCATCTTCTTCTGTGCCTTTTAATGTTTTTTTCCCTTCAAAAACACAGCCTTTTCGTATTCTGTTTTTGTCACAGCAAGGTCAGTAGAGAGGAGGATGGAATTGCTGACAGCAAGGATCTCTATAAATTAAGAAGTGAGGCACAGGCACTGGTGCTCAGATTGCTTTTGACACTCTACTTACTGAATTCCCACTCAGAAAATAGATGGATCCAGGATGGGAAATTTGTTTTTTCCCTCATTTTCTCACTTCGTGATCATTACAGGCTTTATATTTCACTCACGCTCCCAAGAATATTTTTTCAATTGAGCTGCTACAAGAATGTGCTCATGGGATTAATTTCTGAATGTAACTGAATTAACTTGGCCTGTACAGCTTTGTGTTATCTGTCCTCTGCGCCTTATTTTCCTGAAACAACATTTCAAAGTGAGACAGACCTGAAAGCAAGTTTTCTTTAGCACTTATTCAATTAACCCCTTGAAGCAGACAAGTCTCTCAGCACAAAGGTACGATCAATCCTCAGGTCTGTTCTTTTCATCTGGTCTTATAGTGGAAGCACAAATAACCACTTTGTTCACATCGCCACACCGTTGATGTGCGCTGTTTGTTATCTGTATATAAGAACTGGATTATCAAGACAATGAAATAAATCATAAAAAGGAACAAATATTTTTGCCTCTTGGAGATAATTTTTTTCTAACAGCATTATTAAGACAGAATTAAGATACACTTCGGAGCCAAAAGGGGAAGGTTTAGCCTGTTCAGTATCCTGTTTTCCTGATAAATACTGCCCGTGAAGTGTGTTGAATACAATTTCAAGTGATGAGAGGGGTTTTAATAAATTTAAAAGTCTTTATTCGCTACACACTGGCTAACCCTAATCCCAGATCCTTCAACTAACAGCATTTTCTCTCTCTGTTTTTCAGACAAAAACTGGTCTTGCCTTGCTGTATGACGATGACACCAATAATACCTATGACATCCGTTTAAAGTTAACAAAAGAAATGTTGATCATACAGAAACAGGATGTGGTCTGCATAGGGAGCAGTGCACATCATTTAAACGTAAGTACTAAGGCTTATCCTCATAAAGGGTTCAATTTATCTGATGCCAAAGCATCTTTAGATGGATGTTAAGAGCAGAACGTACATCAACCTTTTTTTTGACCTTGTGCGCAGTACCAGTGCAGTGTTGTGGGAGAGTTGCTGGGTAGCTGACAGATTGCAGAGGATCAGCAAAAGGAGAGGCATTAGAATATTTTTCATTACATTTAATGTCCCAGTCAAGCGGCATGATCTAAAGCAATATTTGTAAGAATGAAAAACATCTTTCACAATTTACATCAATCGGCCTGTCCTCAGTACCCTAGTACTGTCTTTGCATAGAGAAAGGCATTATACGCAGAGTGCATCGTGAGTTACTTTCAGAGACCATCATGTCTGGGCTAGTACTGAATGAAAGTGTAATCAGGATATGCATGGAAATGTAATTCTGATGATGTGGATGCCTTTATAATTTTACCAACTAAATTCCCATTTTTTAAAGCACAGAACTGTTGTACTCCGAAGACAGGCAACTGGAGGCCTTGGTCTAAGTATCAAAGTACGTTTGTTTTTTTATTTTTAATACATAGTCATTTTAAAGAACTTAACTAAACATCCTTATGACTATCGCTATCACATGCATGAGAACAATTGTTTGGTATGAATCTCTTTTAGGGATCAAAGAGAGCTTTGTAGTAAAGATTAAAGCTCATTACGACATCAAGAACAAAACTTTGATGAGGCAATAGCGTGGATGGTTCTCTGAGTTAGGCAATGTGACTTCAGTAATGAGCAAGCAGTAGGTGTACGACTAAAACACATTTATGGACTTTTTTATTTCAGGGAGGAGCTGAGCATAAAGTGCCTGTGGTCATTTCGAAGATTTTCAAAGATCAAGTAGGTGAGGCCCTACCACGTTTTTCTCTCAAGTACTGCACCACTAAATTAGTCGAGGCTCAAGGGATGAGGATATTTTACTGTCACAACTATCAGCAGTGATTAACACTTTTTATGTTGGTAATTTAGAGTGTCCACAGAGCCAAAAATCCACTTGATCTGTACAGGCAGTCCATGTGAAACCGTGTAATTAGAGGCCATCACCCGTGCTGGTTTGCTTATCCCAAGTGTACACAAGCTCTAGGACAGCTCTGAGTTGTGGCTGTTATGTTGCCGCTGAACCATGAAAAATGAAGGGCCTCATATAAGCGCAACAGCAATTCTAAATTCCTGGTCCACTAATAGGTTCTTTTCCAGGGCAGAAATAGAACAGCATCCTTTACAAATGGTCGTGTGTGTGTGTGTATATGAACGAGGGAGTGAGAACAGATTTTTTTTATTTGAAGTGTTCCACACAAAGGCTGCCACATTAGTTCTCTCATGCCAGAAATGATACTCGTCCATGTGCTGATGGTTTTTCTAGTGGCTCCATGAGCCAGCAGATCTCATGGGCAGATGCAATCAATAGATATTTTAGAAAATACTGCGTTCATTAGTAGTGGGTAGAGCACAGGCTGTATCATGCATGCACTTCTGTGTTCTCTGATTCTAAGAGCAGCATGAAAAACCCCACGGAATGAGTAAGTGAGCTGCAGTACAGACTCATCAATCAAATAAAAGAGGTTGAAGAAAGGTGTGAAACGACTGCCCATAGCATCAGACGTTACGTCTGCAGTCCCTCAGCAAAAAAAAACGAATGACGGGAGTTTTGTCAAAGCCGTGCGTGGAGCCATATGTTCAGTTGCAGTAATACAAACATGTCAGTGCACATTTGAAAACTCATACCAAAACCCTGGTGTGTGTTTTTGGAAGCCCATTTCATAATAGGTTGATTATATTTTGGTTAGGGTTTATAACTTGCAGTGAAGGGATATTGGCTGCCTTATCTTCAGCTCAGCAATGCCTCTGAGACAGTTTGTCTCTTTTTAATTTACGCTAACTTTCGAAGCCGCAAGAAGCTGTCTAGAAAGTGAACAGGGTTCCATTGTTTTTGTCAATCATGATAAATATTAACTACATCGTAGATTTGTGTGAAATTTGGATTACATTTAGTCTTGTCTAGCACACTGCTTAGGGCTTTATGGTGGGATTCATCAGCTGCCAGTGCTGATTGCCTTTTTCATTGCATTAGTATATATGAAACGAGTAATTATATCCTAATGTTTCTATTAACCTCTGACTCTGCATGTCTGGCCTACAGCGGATCAGACAGGAATGCTGTTTATCGGTGATGCTGTGCTACAGGTTAGTGCAGTGAGCATTAGCTCGCTCTTATTCCTCACACTGCCCAGGGCCATAAGTGCATGTCAGAGCAATGTGCTCTCTGCATTCTAATGATGTCCTCCTCTGATTCATTTTCTCCAGGTTGACTGCAGGTTTAACCTTTGATCTCATTATACGAATCTGAAGAATAGCAGTAATGAGGCTTTTAAAAAAAGTATAATCATTTATGGGGTCTTGTTACAAGTGCTTCTAATGGAAAAGACGTAATGAAATGTTATACCTTTCATCTTCTCATTTTGTACTGTGCCCTGTTTTATTCAAGGCTCATCTCATTGTTTCTTTTTTGCTTGATTTATGTGACAGAAAGTCTTACAGCTCACTATAATAAACAAAGAAGGTCAATGGACTATCACTGTGGAGAGACCTTTCAATATCCGTGACATTTTGGTGTGATTTGACATCCTCACTGCACTAGCATGCAATGGCACATATATCATCAAAATGACTGAGCCTGGTTTAAAGCTCATGTTTTTTTCTTTGGGTGTATATTTGGAGCTAACAGGATTATGACAGATAATTAATTGTAATACAATACTATTAGGTTCAGGCCAAAACAACTTATGTAAGATGCATAAATTAACATATTTGGGAATAAGATAATGTGGATTTGTAAATGAATGGCTCCAAACATGTGATCTGATCTAAGTCTTAATAAAAAGTAATGATGGCCAGTTTTCTGAGTCACTGTATGTTTATTGAACAGACGATGTAATCATACAGAAAGGTCTGTAAAAAAAAAACTGAAGAGTTACTCCAGTCCATTCAGGTGCAGCTTTGACCTTTCCTGGCATATACACTGAGCAGCCACAGCATTTAATCCACCGACAGGTGAAGGGAATAATATTGATTATGCTGTTACAATGGGACTTGTCAGAGGGGTTATTATTATAGAGGGCTTATAATATTAGGCAGCAAGTAAACAGTCCGTTGTAGAAGTTGACTGTCTGTTGAGTGTTTATGAAGAAATGCAGCACCATTGGGGCTGTGCCTAGGAGTGGGTGTTCTGCAAAGCGTGCAGCATGGACCCTCAAACAAGTGATAGAAACCCTAGGGCTACAGCTAAGAATCTGCAGTATCTCATGCTTTTAATAACATACGTGTTCATGAGTCACCTGGATATTTCATATCACTATTTTTCAAAAAGTATACTTTTTTGGTAAACGTTCACAGAACTGTTTTTTAAGACAGTGAAATCCTAGAGATCACTATCAGAGCCTCACCACAGCTGTGAAGTATGGTGGGACTGAGACTGGGCCTATATTTTTCCTTATTGATTGTTATGAGACTTTACTATGACTCATAAGGAGCAGATCACATTTTAGAAGCCAGTTCAGCATAAATTCATATAATTTATTACAAATTGTTTCTTAATGTACATTGGATGCAGTTATCACTGGGGACAACAGAAGAAAGTTGGAACATCAATAATTGATTCTCTCTTAGTGAAACACACCTGTTGAAATCTGTTGAAAATAGTTCTGTTTGTGAGACGTTTTTATACAATCGACATTTTATTGTTATTTTGCCCAAGTCTTTTTGCCGAAAGAACATTGGTTGGTATTGGAAGTATGAGAAAAGTCTGAAGTGCTGTCTGGAAGCACTTATGCTATTATATGTTACCAGTAAAGCAAAATAAAAGTAATTTCCTCACAAATTGTGATGCTGTGATACTCATGTCTCATGCAGGTCAATGGAATTAATGTGGAGAAGTGCACACATGAAGAAGTTGTAAGTATTTATTCATCATTCATTCTATTAATCCTGCCTACAGTGTTGAAATCAGTGATTTAGCATTGATCAAAGGTGCATCAGATGGTTTGCTGAAACCAGTGCACCACATTCATATCAAAGAAATGCTTCACTTTTTTTTCTCCTTGGACCACAACTGTAACAAATCAATAAGGGGTCGATTCATCGCAAGTAGACACTTTTGGTTCACTGGTGATTCTCCCTCTCTCCCTCTCTAAACAGCTGCGCACTCACTTCCAGGAAGCCAAAAGACATGATTGCAGATCGTACTTGAAGAAACCACTACCTGACAAAGCCGAGCAATCTTAACAGTAACAATTTCTTAGCAGCTAGGGATGCATAGAAGAGTGTAGACAGTTAAGAAAATTGGGATGTGTCCTGAATGATGAACAGATCTGTAGATTATGCAATAACTCAGAAAGCTGTATAGCGAATGGAATACATTTCCAGAATGCTTGATATTAAGGGAGACTCCTTAAGGCAGATCATGTCCCAAGGAATTCTATATAGACAATTATTCTATATATATTCTATATTGCTATAGATAGAATCAAATATGTAATAGATAATTGTGTATAATTTATTGTTTAAAAAGTTTGTACTGTTCTTATACATACTGAAATGTGTAAACCACACACGTGTTTGATTTTTAGCTTTAACATTATTTTAGATTACATTTTTAAAAAAAATGATTGAATACATCAATATAAATTAACAGTTTTGAATACTAGTGTAGAGAAATTTAAAAGTTGGGGATAGTTTTTGTAGGATTTGTTTATATTTTTTGGATGACATCCAGCAAAACCCTCTTTGTAAGATTGCTTTCAGACTTTTGTGATGATCCTATGGAGGATAGACTGTCTTGGTATTACTATTTAACACAGGTTTATAGTGTTTTCAGGTTTGCTTTAGCCTGCTGTTGTTGCGTTGTTGTCACTGGTTTCCATCAGATATCAGATAATTCTATTTGCTTGTAATATCTTACCTTTTTGTGACACGACAGTGAGAATTGAAAATACTTTAGCCATGTTCACCATGATTACATCTGTGTCTGTCTAGGTCCTTCATTACAGTAAGACTTGACCGCACTGTACAGTATCATTCAGTTGTCCTGTTATGGAAGAATGATTGGGGAGCTTCAGTGGTTTTATTTCTAGCTAGAATTAGAGACCCCATTTGCATCAGAAATTTCCTCCTCTAAGAAATCTTGTAAAAATGGGTTGTTATCAGACATAACTCTGGGCTACTTTACAGAGATAGTCTTGCCTTTCTTTTTTTAAGAAAGCAGTGTAATATATCTCCAAAAGCATGATATGATGTCAACCATAATGTTTTAACCGTATTCAACCAAAGTAGATAAATTTAAAAAATGTTCTTCTTTTTTTTGCTGACCTAAAAGATGCTATACTTTGTGCTTAAGCATGTCAGTTCTGAGAGTGGGCTCCACAGGGGTGTTTCTGGGAAAACACCCAATTTAATTTGGTGTCAGGCCTCAGTGGAAATGCTTTACAAAAACTTCAAGTTGATCAGAGAGGGAAAACTGACTTCAGAAATGTACTAATTCCTCTGTTTATGGTTATGATTATATGATCAAAGGCATGTAGCAGATATAATCATGTACTGAACCAGTTCTGTTAAAGGGACAAAATGTATCAGGGCTATTTTGAAGAGCTTTAAACTGCTGTTTAGAAAAATGGAAGAGCATAAAATACTTGAACGCTGGCTTTTTCATATGTTTGGACTGTGGTTTTAAATCCTGGTGCGTAGCGGATGATGCAATTTGAAGCTAGCAGACACTGAGAGGGTAATTACTTGTCTGAGCAGCAGTTAGCCAGCCTCTCACAATCACATGAAAACCCAGCTGAGGTTACAGAACCCTTTGTAATTACTCATGGAAGCTATCTTGAACTCTACTGCTGACTTATTCTTTGATTACATTTGATTATATTTCTAACGTTAGTCAATTAAGTGCAGAGTAGTCATTTTATGCGTTAGCAAGTTGTTCCCTTAACAAAACAAGCTCATCTACTATCACATCGCCTGTCCAGTAATGTTAAATGGTCTTGGTCTTAGTATCTCTCCTCACTGCCTTTCTCTGTCACACTCTCTTTCTCTTTTATTCCTTCTCTCTTTCTCTTTTATTCCTTCTCTCTTTCTCTTTTATTCCTTCTCTCTTTTTCTGTCTTTCTCTCTCTCTCTCTCTCTCTCTCTCTCTCTCTCTCATGTTTTTTTCTCTTTTACTTTCATGCTCTTCTTCATTTACTTCTCTCTCTCTCTCATACTCTTTTTCCTTCTCTCTCTCTCTCTCTCTCTCTCTCTCTCCCTCTCTCTCTCTCTCATACTCTCCTCTCT
>JBBPDE010000001.1:25163466-25174888 GCA_037974605.1 Nannopetersius ansorgii
GAGGCAGAATTTATAGATAAATGCCTGTAATTCATAATAAAAATGCAAGAAACATTTTCAGAGTTAAGTGCTACAGACCCACTTCGCAGTGTCATAAGCTGAATAACTTTCAGTTATATAGGGAATAAAAAATACATTTATATATACACTGCCAGTCAAAAGTTTTTTGTTTTTTTGTTTTTTCTTTGTTTTTATTATTTTCTACATTGTAAATTACTATTGAAAACAAACAAAATGATGAAGGGACACATGGAATCATGCAGTAAACCAAAAAAAATAATTAAACAATCCAGAATATGTTTTGTAATAAGATAATTATGGACTGTTGTTTCTTTTACTTAGTTAAATGGTTCTTGCCATAATAGGGAGTAGAACAATAGTGGAATAGGATCACTAACTGTTTACCAACCCAACCATCATAACTGATGATCACAAACACATTAAGAAAGCAAGAAATTCCACGAGTGAACTCTTAATGAACACCACCTGTTAATTAAATACCATTCCAGGTCGATTCCTCATTAATCTGATTGAAATAATGTCATGAGTGTCCAAAGCTGTCATCAGAGCAATAGGTGATGTTTTCAATATTAATCAACAATGTAGTCAATAATAAAACCAATGGAAATCGTTGAATGAGAAGGTGTGTCCAAACTTTTGGCTGGTAGTGTACATATAAAATTTCTAGTTATAAGTAATGTACTGACATTCAGCTTATATTACACACTGTGTGATCATGCACATCAGCACTTTAAAGTCAAATGTACCTATTTTTCTCTCTGCTGCAGCCAGTCTTGTATTGTCAGAGGTGTGGATGTATTTGCCACTAGTTCAGGGTAGTTGATTTTAAATGTGAGTTGGGATGGGGTTGGATGGAGGGGTGTCAGGGCCTGTGGCAGGAGTTTAAAATTAAAAAGAATATATCTCATTGATTGCTTCTTTATCTCTGTCAAACCACAAACATGAGTGAAAGTCGCGAGTCACTGAGGCGACTCTCTCCGGATAGGGCTACGTTTGAGACTCCTTCAGGGCAGTGACTGCTCATAGAAATATGGGGGATATTACTGCTCAGTGTTGTTTTGTAACCAATTTCAGTGTCCCCAGCCAGAGGGAAGGAGGCAAGCATCATAGATATACAAAACTGCGTTTTATTCCTTTCCACGCTGAGCCCCAGCACCCGTCAGCCTCTGAATACTAATACACAGAGATTCATAAGGATAAATGACTGGCCAGAATGACAGGAAAGTGTCTGTCCATATGGTACATAGAAAATGACATATTAACATGTAACCTTCCACTGGTTGCATGTATGTGTATTCCTGTCCCAATGATGGAAAAGAAACCCACCGTTGCAAGTTTCTGAAATAAATTAGCAAGTTTCTGAAACAAATTTGGTCAAAATTATTTTTATTATTGTTTTGATATTGATTTCCATAATAAACTCATAGCCAGTGTTAATATTTTATGTATTTTCAAAAGTATTTTACAGGAACAGTGAGCTAAAACATGGTTTCCCAACTGTGCCAGCAAGGAAGTCCCAAATTTTACAGTATTTATATAAAACACAGAAGTATCCATACAGAGTGCTCTTACTTATTGGTTGTCTCAAATTTAGCTCTGACTCTTTAAGTTGTAAAAATGTCATAGTTGCTTCTCTATGGATTTCTTAGTATCCAGTGAATGATTAATAAATGCCCACTGAAGCTGTACTGTAATGAATGCTGCATCTGTTTTTTAATTTGTATAAATGGCCCTGGTGTGAAAAGGCCTGACTAACTAACGAACATTAAGAATGAAAATACTTTTTATGATTGCATTGTTTAATTTAGCTTGTCACCATCACTCACAGTCTACCTACTGCTGTGTGTGCCAATAAAGCAAATCAGGACTGGAGTTTCACATCAGAGTGCAGAAACCTGATCATTTCCATGTATTGAGTTTATGAACAATGATAAAATATTGATAAGTGAGCCCTTTCCTAGTAAATTGAAAGCAACCATAATATTAAATGTGTCAAAATTACTATAAAACATGTATTTATTATTATCTCCTAAGTAGCGAAACAGTTTTGCTACTTCTTTAACTATAGTTTGTCACATCATGACAAAATCCAGAAGCTTCATCATATGTTGCATTATTTGTTCACATTGTGCAGCCCTATCCCAAATTAGCAAAGCCATTTCAGCTCAATAAACAGTCCTTCAACGTAAATGCTTTCTAAAGACATTACAAACAAATACAAATACACACATTGTGCACAGTCATTTCTGAGCATGCTGTAGTGATCAAACCCATTTGCATCTTCAGTGTGCCAGCCTACAGCACTAAGAAGTGCCCCCGGGCACCAGCACTATTTTAGGAACATGTAAGCTGTGTTCCAGAGAACGACTTCACAACGAGGAAAATATAGACCAGTTGAAATGAATGTGACCTGCCAGAAATCTCTGCCTGAGAATGGCCCTTTTCTCAGAAGCACTGCCCTGAACATCTAGCCTGCAGCTATGGTAACCCCACACTGGGTCTGCGCTCGTTTGTGGAATCCTCTGCTCTGAAATGAAACCAAATGGGATTAAACATTTTAGAGGAATAAAAGAAAGGCTTTAAAACTGAGTGCAGAGAGGTGAGAAAGTGTTAAACTCCTAAAACCTGTGCATTACTAATGAAACACAGTGATCACTTCATCCTATTAAGACCTCATAAACCAATTTTTGCTTACAGATCAATTAGAAACATGCTCCTATTTTGTTTAAGGTACTGTATTTTAGACTCCATTCACCTGATCAGTTCATGGGACATTAGGACTGAATCCCGACAACGTTTTAATAACATGCCTTTCACTTGTTAAACATAAAAAATTCAATGTGGCATTATATGGCAGTCAGGTCAGAACAAATCTAATTACTTGTGTGTTCTTCCTCATGTGTGATTTCCTCCATTCTATACAAAATACAATAATTCGTAAAATCAACTTTGGATGCTGTTACTCATTTCCTTAAGCTTAGAAGAAGGCATTAACAGCAGCAGTCATTGTTTACAGGATTTTGGTTGTGTACAATAATTAACCTCCTGTACAGTCAGTGTGGACATGGACGTAATGAATCAAGGTTTTTTGTCGACGAGCGTGACTTGGAGTACTTCCAAGTATTTCCACTTGTGTAACTTTTGGCTAAAATGCATCTCATGCCACCTCAAGTGGATTGAGCAAACAGATTAAAATTGGTTTTGGGCTCCAGGTGCTTTTACACTTGCATTTTAATGTGGATAATCTGTTGTTGGATATAATTCTGTTATATAGCAACAACCAGATGTACATAAGGCCTTAGATGCCCAGCTGTTAATGTCAGGTATAAACAGGACCCTACTGATCTCCTATGTATGACAGTTATATCACACACACGGGTTCAGTAAGGTCATGTTCACAGCTGTCATCTTGACTGACCTGCTCACGAGGCAGCAGTGCTAAGTACAGCTGTGAACAATGTCCAGTGCATCTCAGAGTCCTGTTTGTCAAAACCTGATGCCAAAAGAATGACATTCAGGGGGGATTAAGTACATACAAGGTCCTGTGTTGACATTACAAGTTGCAATACGATCACTTGGGGCACGTACAGTGGTGGTCCGGGATACTTATGCATGCCTGACAACAACCAGAGACCACACCATCAACCAAGTAAACACCGCAGAGACAAAAGCAGATGCCTTACATAACTTGTTTCTTCGCCTCCACTCGTTCGTTGTGTTAGCAGTCCAGGCAATTTATACGTTTGTAATACCCCAAACATATTCACAAACAAGTGCATGCAGGACAAAAAGAAACAGAGAGAGAGACTCATTTCATACATGTGTGTGATATAGCTGCAGTCACTAAAGGGCACCAACTTAAAAAAGGTCATTCTTTACATAAGACAATATAAAGACTAGTTTAGGCAATGTTTACAGTACTAGCACATGTTGGGAGATTGCTTGGCTGTTGTGGTGACAGCTCCATAGGGTAGAGGCAGTTAGAGGTTAAGAGGGCAAACATAAATAGAGCAATTACTTTTCTAAAACAGTGCACTCTCTCTTTTCTCTTCTTATGTGCGTGTGTGTGTGTGTGTGTGTGTGTGTGTGTGTGTGTGTGTGTGTGTGTGTGTGTGTGTGTGACAGATTCCTAGGGATGATAAGCTGTTTGGAAGTAAAAGCTGTCTGCCATTTTTCCGCTCCTCACCAGCCTGCCTAAATGGTCCAGTACACACTCTGCAAGCACAACAGATGCTGCAGAGACAACAGATGAATTCAGCCACTTCCTTCTTAGATGCCTCCACTGTGTATGGGCACTCTGTAGACTTAGAAAACCTTCTGAGGAACCTCTCGAGCTCAGAGGGCCTGCTGATGGTGAACAGTAAATTTGCTGATCATGGTGGTCACCCATACCCGCCTTTTGTCAGCAGCACCTCATCCGCATGCCTTCAGCAGCCCGGCACTGGGCCCAGGGAGCAGGTGCAGTGTTTTCTGGCCGGAGATAGCCGAGTGAACGAGATTCTGCCCCTCACTGCTCTGCACACACTGTGGGTGAGGGAGCACAATCGCATTGCCACACGGCTGAAACAACTGAACGCCCACTGGAGCTCAGAGACAACCTATCAGGAGACACGCAAAATCATTGGAGCTTTGCATCAGGTATGAACAATCGCATTACAGCATTATCTCTGCTTCTGTTAAAAGATCAGCAGGGCCAGCCGTGTGACCAGTGATCAGAAACAATCACTCCTTTCTGCATCACAGCACTCACGTCATGTGGGGAAAGCAATCATTTCATAACGCGTTCAGTCATATGCAATGTTTGGACATGAGTCAAATGACATTTTTGATGATTTTCTAAAGGTACAAGCTAAAAAAAAAAAGGACAAAACATAGTGATAAAAATACAACAAAATATAAAGCATGCCATACCTTTGGCACAGACCTTACTTTATGTTCAGCGATAATCAGTAATTGTGCATAAAATGTTTTCTCTGTAGAGGATGCGTACTTACTCTTACTTAGAAAATAAACAGTAATGGAACTCACTGCAAAACCATTGATCAAGTAATGATTTAATTTATGATTGAGATAAAGATTAAGGATAGTTGCCAAGAACAAAAAAAATGTGCAATTAAACTAAATGAACCCCAAAGCTTAAGTTGAACAATGATTGTAATGGAATGGGACTTCTTGACTTAATTTATGTAAAATATATTCCATAAATTACTTATGCTTCACAAACTTGACCTCCGAGGGGCGATTACTAATGATGAAGCTATGCATATTTGGTTCTTGTTCTCTTAAATGGTCAAAAGTGCAAGCCTTAGCATTAGGGTGAAAATGAAAGAAGTGAACGATATGCTGCAAACAGTGTAACACATACAGATCCAGTCTCCAAATCTCTCTAATGTCCACTGACATCTTAACCGTTCACTGTCTATTATATTGGTAATCAAGTAATCGATAAATTATTTTGCCGATTGAATAAATGTTTTGTTTCGTTTAACTATTTAGACTCCAACAGAAGTTTAGACCATTCTGAAGCAAGATATTGAAAGATAGTGTTTACACAAAGAGAAATGACAAACTACAAATGTATGTCTTTGACTGTTTCTCAATCATTTGTCCCTTTGGTAGAGGAGCAGAGAATAAAGTGGCCAGCCAACCTCTTTAGCTCAATAAATCAATACAAACTATGAAACTCTGAAATAACTCACCAAGCCATCGATACTGAACTAGATTTGTTTTCCCACAGAAGTTATTACAGAGTAGTTCAGTAAGTCTGCAAACAATAACAATGAAAGCACATGGCTAACAAAGATTTGGTCTTCAATGCCATCACTGCTGTCTAGCTGAACAGAAGTACTGTCATTCTTGCCTGATCTGTTCTCACCTTTTTTTTCTAGCATTGTAAACAGGATTTTTAATTAAGTACTCTATTATAATGGAGTAATCGAGTTCATATACATGGCACAATGCTTTCCTCTCTGAAGGGTGCGATGAAGGAGCTGCAGTTTCAAACACATACCAAGAAACAGTTCATTTATCCAAAGCATTTTGCACATGCAGCTAGACGGATGCAGACGCAGATTTTGTTTGACAGCCAGCCAGCTTTATTGAGAAGTGAGTAGGAGGAAAGGTTAGTTTAGGCTTTTTGCACTGCTTCAAATCCACCTCTAAGAATGCCAAGACAGTTCTGTTCTTGTTTGCCCTGTAGTCTATACTGAGTCAACAATAAGCCACTTCCAGGCTACAGCACTGATAATTCCTTTAGATGTGTTATGGCAATGGGAAAATTAATGACATTATAATTAGCCAAATGATTTGCATGATGGAGGCAGGGGCTATTCTTCTCCCTCGAATGGACTGGTGTATTGCTTCAGTTAGACCAGCACAGCTAATGCTCTAGAGTGCAAACAGAAAGGTGATTCACCACTGGGCACAGACAAAATTTAGGGATTAAAGGCCTTGAGCCACACAACTAAAGCCTGTCCTCTTCGAGCAGTCTCTGCTGGATCAAAGAAACATTTCATTGCCCACAAAAGGATCTGTAAGGTTGAATGCAGCCCAGGCCCCTTAAATGAAAGTGGCAGGGAAAGAGACTCTGAAGTGTTACGAGAGAGGAAGTAGATGGAATACATCAAGCAGAGTGCACTGTTTTAACAAAGTCCCAGAGGGTCTGACTTCACAAAACCAATAAAAACGCTTTCCACTTTCTGCCACTGAGGCTGTTACATTATAGCTTCATGGACAGTGAGATTTGATATACACATGCCTGCTGCCAAGGAAACAGTGCAGGGCAACACTTCACTCAGACAGACGTGTGTCATCGTATAGCCTGCTGGAACATCTGCACGTCTACAGTGTGGGTGTTGAGATTCTGGAGGTGTGCTGGGCTTTTTTAAATGATTTTTTAATAAACTGCGATAAAGCCAGATGAATTTCTGCAGTATATGACACAGGAAGGAAGCACACAATCTTATCTTATCTCCCCACTCAGGGTGTCCCGAATTTTGATCTTAGGCACAGATTTTCAGTCAAGTGTATGTTCAGACTTTTCGGAGCAAACACGGCCTACTAAAATTCATTATCATAAGGTCATCTGGGATTTCAGACCATCATTTGATGCATCTTTTCATTTTTTGTGGATGCTGTCACTCATGTGACCTAGGAATTTGGAAACTTTTCCTCAAAGTGTTTACAGTGTACTTTGAAAACATAGATAATCATAAGAGTGTGTTTGTTCTCTTTACAGATCATTACTTTGAGGGATTATGTTCCAAAAATCCTTGGAGAAGAAGCATTTGATCAAATTATTGGTCTCTATGAGGGATATGATGAGTCCATAAATCCTTCAGTCTCCAATGTGTTTGCCACTGCCGCATTTCGCTTTGGCCATGCAACCATCTCAGCTCAGATGAGGAGACTGAATGAGAGCTTCCAGCAGCATCCACACTTTTCCTCTTTAGATCTACATCAGACCTTTTTCAGTCCATGGAGGATCATCAGAGAAGGTTCATCCTCATCACTTTGAAACCTATTTGTTGATGCCAGCTTTTCTTCACTGCAGGCACAAAGAAATGTCTAGTTCAAGTAGGGAACATCATGCCAGGCTTCATCATCTGGTTTCATTAAAAGAATATGACAGGATGGGAACAGAAATATTGAATTTATCAATAATAAATTGTGATTGCTCATCTGAATCAAACTCCCTGCAGTCCTAGTAGACTCATTAGAGAAAGCACTGCATGATTTTTCCTTCCTTTGGTACATAGCTCAAGAATTTCACTGACGGGTCCAAAAGGCATTTCCTATACTTGCCAGATGTTATATAAATATATAAATATATCACATATTCGTTTGTGTGCCTAAAACCACCAGATTGGGTTTGTTTGTTTACCAGGATTGGTATCCAGAAGCTGATTTTAAGCACTGCATGTCAGAGCAAACTCTATTTTGATGAATACACATAGGTCCAGGTCGACACTGAGAGATGCGAGACGTGTTGGCTCCAAAAACGTTTGCTGCTTTAAACGGTGCAGATAACAAACATTACACTTTCTGAACATCTTGCTGAATGATATACCTACAGTGTATCATATTTGTTGATGTTTGTAAAAGTTCAAACACAGCCTCCTAGGCTGATTCCTGGTTGGTGTTTACGCTCTGCAGGAGGATTAGATCCGATACTGCGAGGTCTCATGGGGAGGCCTGCTGCCAGGCAGAACCAACAGCACCTGATGATTGAGGAACTGACAGAGAAGCTTGTGGTGCTCAATATCCCAGAAGCGTTGGACCTAGCAGCTTTAAACCTTCAAAGGGGACGAGATCATGGCCTTCCAGGTGATTTTAGTGCGGAAAAATTGCACCTAACAGGCTTAGACACCGCACGTTATTTTTTTCACATCGTTTTGTCGTTTTCCCATTTAGCTCATAAACATGCAATTTCAGAGCATAAGGTCACGTTATTCATGTCACATATTTACATATGACATATGTGTGTTTCTGTAGGTGAAATAGTTGTGTAGTTAAAATTTAATTGAAAAATCATTGCATGTATATTGTACTTACTATGTGTATTTGCTTCAAGCAACACTTGAGGCTATGTGTTCCATGTCTTTAATATCATCCCTATCAATTTCCTTTCAGGTTACAATGACTGGAGGGTGTTTTGTGGATATGACAGATTGGAAAGCAAAGCAGATCTGAGGGCTGTGATACGTGACAGGGCTTTGGTTGAGAAGCTAATGGATCTATACGGGCATCCCAACAATATTGATGTGTGGCTGGCAGGGCTGGCGGAGGATCTGCTGCCTGGTGCTAGGACCGGACCTCTCTTTGCATGCTTGATCGGAAAACAGATGAAGATGCTCAGGAAAGGTGACAGGTAAGTCAGAGAGGCCACTATTATTGTATGCAATAAATTGTGTTTTCAATGTGGAGGCCTTGTTGAATGAAAAATCATCTCCAAGTGCTTTGATGACTAAACTGCTCTATTATACAGGTCAATAAAATGGAGAAAAATAGTCATTTTCTCTGTATATTAAAGTACTGAGACCTACAGCTCAGCTCATACTATTTTTTTTGTGACTTCTATAATACACCTCTTCAGTAACCTAAATGATGTGCCAATAAAAATCCTGGATGTCCCACTGGATCTGTTTCAGATTCTGGTGGGAAAGCCCCGGTGTATTCTCTCCACGGCAAAGACTCAATCTCCAGAGGCATTCCCTGTCTCGGGTCTTCTGCGACAACAGTGGATTGAAGGAGGTTCCTCTTGATCCATTCACTGTGGGAATGTACCCTCAGGACTTTCTTTTGTGCAGCAATGTACCATCACTGGACCTCAACGCATGGAAGGAAGATCCTGAAGAAGGTAGAACATTTTTTCAAAAGTCTGTGTGGGTGTGTGCTCCCACAGCACAAAAATCAAAGTGTTTTTTTTTTTTTAAATCTTTCCATACTAAAGAGAGGCTATATTTTAAAGATGACGAAATTACACAGATAAGTTAACAAGAGAGGGGGGGGGATGCCTTTTTATTTTCAAAGTGAATCACTTAAATCATTCCTGTTCAAATTGCAGCACTGAAAGCCCCGCAGGCTCCCAGGTGTGATAGAGAATGGCTAGTTTCTGACAAAGCTGACAAATTCCTTGTGTGGGATTCGTTACTATGGTTATACTTTAGGAAGGTACTATATTTAAACACTGAGCGAAGTAAAGAATCATAACAGCTTGTTCCAACCCCCTGGCTGCAGTATATCCTAAGGTTGTCTTGTAAGAAACAGCTCTTTAAAACATAGTTTGGCTTCAACTAAGTTTTAAAAGGATTATGCCATGATACTATATTCCACAAATAAACATTATTTAAACATTAATACAAGACAGGAAGCACTTTACTGTGAGATACTGGCACTGCGTTTATAAGCACAAGGTAAAAGTTCAATCCAACTATCATCGTAATTTAAATATTTAGGGTATAGCACAACCCCTAGTGTATTATTGTAATAATATTACAGTTTAAATGGTGATCGAAACTAACAAAATTTATTTAAAATGTATTTAAATAAATCTAGTGCTGCTTAATGTAAATATATCTAAATTAAGTATTATATCGCAATAGAGAACAGTTCTGTGAAAACAATTTTTCACTTATTGGAGTCTGGAAAGAAATGTTTGGAGCCCAAATTACTTTTTTTAGTTTTAACGCTGTAAAGATAATTTTGATAAAAACACTAGAACACTAGAATTCCATAGCCACCATATTACCCAATGTTTTTCTATAAAAATGCATTGCCAAACATCTTTCAACCTTGTCAAAAGGCTTCTAGATCCTCATTAAAATCATACAGACTAGCTGTTGTGGTTTAAAAATCAGTCCTCTAATTACAACTGCTTTGTGAATACTAGCCCAAATCGAAATATTCAAAAAGAAAGTGTCACACAGTTCACATTTCTCAACCATGAATATGTTTCTCCTAGTTTTGGCTAGTTAACTGGTCGGCTTCACAGCAATATGTAAGGTGCATTATCAGAAACACATCAGAGCAATTCAAGAATAGGAATAGTGTTTAAATTGAGGCAGATAGAGACAGTGCTTTGCTGATTACACTGGTTGTATTTTTGCTGTGTCATTTTCACTTACTACCATATTGTTATTCATTATCAGTCTTTCTGGCAGGGTTTTTACGTGTAATAGACTTTGTTGCAGCTGTGTTTTTTTTGGTTGCCTTCTTTGAGCAAGTAATCCATCCCAGTGCTCTGGCAAAAGCCTGAACATTATTGAAAGTAATGGTAGCCCACTATTGCCTTCTGCTGTACTCTTGTGAAGGCAAGAGGAATGTCAGGTTGATTTTATCTTTAAGTTAAATAACAACTAGTGCTGTTACCTTTCTTTCCTAATGTTACGTAGATTAGCCAGTGAACAGGCTGCAGGCATGTGTGGGGCATCGTCAGTTCAGATTATTAGTTTTGACATGTTTTTCCTCAATAAACATTAGCTAATGACTAAAATTATGTAACATGGTAATGACAATTGTACTATGGTCAGACAGTGACTTGCACATGATACAGTCAAATCGCATTAATTTTATATATACCCAGATAGAAAAAGTGCTAGGTTTATGGTTGGACAGTAACAAAGAAATTAAGTCACTTACTAGGAATACGGTGCAACACAAATAATGTGGAAAAAAGAGTAAGTTGTCACAACATGGTTAGAAAAAAGTACAGTATATAAATAAATACAAGGCATTTGCAGTGGCAGTTGGAGAGTATTTCTTTGTTCATGGCAGAACAGTTTAGTGTGTGCATTGTGATTGGGAGAATGGAAACAGTTCAGATCACTGCGTGTGTGTGTGTGTGTGTGTGTGTGTGTGTGTGTGTGTGTGTGTGTGTGTGTGTGTGTGTGTGTGTGTGTGT
>JBBPDE010000001.1:25192439-25202439 GCA_037974605.1 Nannopetersius ansorgii
CAGAAGTTGGAACAGTCCGTTACTGGGGTGGGACGAGTCCTTCAATGTCCGAACTGCTCTGGACCAACATCTCCTGTTGTAAATGTCCTGTAGTGAAGGGAGAACAGTCCTGCAGCAGCGTTCTGCTGCACGGATCACTCTCTGGAGAGCCTGAACACAGCTATTCCCATACCAGGATGTGATGTTCTGCATGAGGATGGGTATTCCAGCACGACAATGGCCCAAAACATACGGCAATGGCAAAACAAAGAGTGGCTCAAGAAGAAGCACATTAATGTCATGGAGCGGACCTTAATCCAATAGAAAACCTATGGAGGAGCTGAAGCTCAAAGTTGTACAGAGACAGCCTCGAAACCTTAGTGATTTAGAGATGATCTGCAAAGAGGAGTGGACCAACATTAATCCTAAAATGTGCGTAAACTTGGTCACCGTTACAAGACCTCTGTGCTTGCAAACAAGGGTTTTGCCACTAAGTATTGTCTTTTTTTGTTAGAGGGTTTAAATACTTATTTCACTCAATGAAATGCAAATCAGTTTCTATCTTTTATTTAAAGTTATTTTTTCAATGTTCCTTTTGATGTGCTATCTATCACTGTTAAAATAAACCTACCTGTCATTGGACAAACTTACAAAATCAGCGAAGCGTCAAATAATGATTTCCTCCACTGTATTCTTTTGATGAATAATCTGAAGGATCACATGATGTGGACGGCCATGTGTGAGTGTGCATCACTTACCAGGAGACCTACCTAGTTCCAGGCAGGTGGTTTAAATGTTACAGCTGATTGGTGTATGGCCATTCACCATGTTTACATTGTTGTAATTAAAGCTGATCAGATCAGTTGTTTTCTATAGTTACTATGTACATCTACAGCATTCTCCTCCATCCATATCTGAACAAAATAACGATATGTAATGTCCAGACTGTCCTTAGTATCTAAGTCAATGCATTGACCAAAAAAATAGCGAATGAACTGCCATCCCGTTTTTCCTGGCACTGGAAAAAAATAAATAAATAAAGCTAAAAACTAAAGTAAATTACTAAACTAAACTGTCAACAGCCAAAGTGCAATGTGTTATTACAATGTTCACATGGGATTTCACTGAAGGATATTCCAACCTGCCTGAATTTGTTTGTGTCAAAGACATTAATGTCATTAGTATCAGTGTGAAGAAAGGAATCCTATTACAGACAATTACAAGGCCTCCTCTTCTGGAGCCACATGGATAAGAAATGGCACTGCTGGGACTCAAACCCTGTACTAGAAGAAGGGTTGAGCCCATTAGTGTATTTCACATTGCTACACAGCAGTACAGTCATCAATCTTATTAACATGGCTTAAAGGAGGAGCATGCCAGTAAAGATGGCTGTGAAGAAAAGAACAAGAAGATATTCACAACTATAGTAGTGATGAAACTCCCCGCAATGTGCTAACAAAGACATAACATGTTAATGTTTCTGATTTCAGCTTCCCATATTAAGGTTTAAAGCTAAACGAGTGGCGCTAATGTGAATTAGTAATTAGTTTTACTTATTTACAATAATATGCTACTCTAACCTCTAGGTACTGACGAGGTACAAAATCCAAAGTAAGTTGTAATTATTTTTGATAACATGGTGCTGAGTTCCAAGGACCAAATAAATTATACTGAAATGCCCAACTGGCTCTATGCATTAATTTGGTTATTTTAGTTCAATCATCAAATTGCATGTAAAATAATATTACTTCAGCAAACTAACGAAATTATACTAAAATGACAAACCTTATTAGCTAGAACCTGTTTAACAATTTATTTAAATACCCATAAACCTTATGAGTTGACTTAGATTATGTCCAATAATACGTCTTATGCCATCATTACTGCTAATTGTTATGACAAATACTAAAGCACAGTAATGGTAATGTTATGTAACAGGTTTCCAGTAACGTGCCTTGATATTAATCAACATAAGTTATACATCACTACAGTTGTATAATTTACTATTTAACATATTACGAAAAATGATACATTTTACAGAAACCTGAACATTTAATCAGATATAAACAGCAAAACATTATTGATGAATATTATGGGGCATATTTATGCATATGCATCATAACTGCAACTATAGGTCTAAGTTGTCAAAATGGTTAGATTGCAATAGGCACAGTTTTCTATAATCCCTTATAGAGAAAAAGCAATGATAAAAAGTCCAACAAGTTCAGCTAAGGAATATTAAGCAGATCAATCTCATGGCTTTATACTGTGGAATGAAGTGCAATGAAATCTGATTTGTTCAGGACAACATCAGCAGCACACACACAGACTGAAGGCACCTGACTAACAAAGATGTGCTCTATCTCTATCCATCATGCTGTTATGTATCAGTTATTAATCTGTCAAGAAATGTATCTGAAATGTCCTCAGCTGTCATTTAGGACTCTTAACCAGGAACTAGTTTTAATTTTTTATTCTCAAAAGAGTAGGTTTTTAATGTTTTTGTACACATCTTGTTTTTCTAAAAGACAGTTCTCTGGAAGTCTGCAAGTGGTCTCATAAATATTCAAATTCTACTTTGTGCCCCCTCCCCATTTTATTTTCAGCTGGTGCACTCATCATTATATTTAAATAATGAGACATGCCGTGTCATGCCTAACAACAGTAATGAGCCAGAAACAACATAATAAAATTGGAGGTAGTCCAAGGAGCTCAGAAATTCTCCATAACAAAAAAAAAAGTGGTTTCACTGTAGCTAAAATAAAGCTAAGTTAGGATATATTTTAATTCAACACAAACAGCGAGAAACACACTTTGCTTTTGTGCCGTTCTAGGTTATCATTGCTCATCATTTAGCACCCATAATTCAGTTTATTTATTTATGTTTCCTGACTTTCTGCATGGACTGAATGCGTCAACCGTCAACTATGTACTTTTACACGTGATAGTTAACGTATATATAATATCACAGACACTTTTAATTGTAAGAAATGTTATATTTAATTTACATTCAAATCCAAAGTTCACCAATGTTCCATAGTCCTCCTTTTACCACTAAACGTCTGCCCTGAGCGTGTCTAAAATACACGTGTCACAGCCTATAAAACCAGCTAAACAAATGCCTTGCATTATATTGGGAGCATATGGTAATCCAATGATACACAACATAAAGCAGGACATAAAATCTTCTGCATAAAAAAAGAATCGTCTGAAAATCATCTATATAAAAATGTTTTATAAATGCAAAGCCCACCTTCAGGGTATATTCGGTATTGAGAGATTAGAATATAAACAACTATTCGTACGTAATATGTTTCTTTAACATTTCTGCAGCTGGGTGTGTGTATTTGTTCATGCTGTCTCATGTTGTTATGGAGTTAAGAGCACCACTGTGGCTTGTAATCAGTCCTTCGTCTCCTTCATTAGCTGCAAGAGCTTCATCACTTTGGTCTGTAAAAAAATACCAGTATTAGCTCTTCAGCCACAGATGGTAAAGGCCTAAGTGCATTATGAGTGGACTATAAGTGAATGAAGGCAATTTTCCACTGGGTACTAAGGTTTGAAAACATGCAGTTACTTATCTGAGCCCAGAACTTATAACTGATCAAGTGCTTTTGTCTATTTTCCCACTACTGCATTTCGTTGCCTTGTACTCGTACATGTGTAAAGACAATAAAGTTGAATCTAATCT
Organism: Nannopetersius ansorgii; assembly: GCA_037974605.1. NCBI lineage: Eukaryota > Metazoa > Chordata > Actinopteri > Characiformes > Alestidae > Nannopetersius > Nannopetersius ansorgii. Next base: position 25,196,110 of record JBBPDE010000001.1, read on the forward strand.
AATCTAATCTACATAATGATACCATGAAAGTAAGTGGGGTTTTCTGGAGATCAAAGTGAAAGTCAACTTTACTGTCAAATCTGCCATACGTACCAAACATACAGACAATTGAAATTACATTACTCTCAGACCCCAGGTACATACATGCAACATTAAATACAAAAGGTGCAATTTTAAGAATACAAACAAATACAATTATACATATAATCTATAAAAAATATTGTGCAAACCAAAGATTGAGTGGCGGTCAGTGTTACCAGTGAACCCAAACAACTGCACCAACAAGTTCTTATTCACTCATTATACTGCTATTCATTTTATGTGTAGTCACAGACTGTGCCTAGACAGAGGGCTTTTTTTGTCTTTTTTTTTTTGCTCAAGTCAGGTGCCAACGTGACAATTCTATTACAATTGTGTTTGACTAATTAATGGTTTGCACCATTTTCAGCTCCACCTACACCTATTTCTAGCTCCGCTCTCTGAATTACGGGTACCTTTAAAAAAAGATTTCAAGTTGGAAACTTTGCAGTACAGGTGCAGCACAGCACAGGGAGAGGAAATGATGACAAAAAAATGTTAATAGGTTTTCACTGCATTGCACTACATGTCATAATTGGATTTTTAAAAAATCCTTAGAGTGCAGTGTTCACTGACAATAAAAAAAAAAGCAAGATGTGATTCAATTTTAATTATTCTAAAAAAACATCAGACAGAGAGTTGAGTTAAATGTGCTCTATAAAATTGGCTTCCAAAGCAGAAAAATAGGAAACAACTCTGAAGAAAACTCTGAAGACTCTGTGCCAAAACGCATTGTGATATTTTTCTTCATAGTTAACGTGACAACTCTATGAAGACTGGAGATTTAATCTTTGGCATTAATTACTTATTACTTGTAGGATTTTCTGTCAAAAAGTTAATGTAACACTCAACTGGTAAAGATTATATATTCTTTAATCTTTCATTTCATGTGTAAAATGATGTTTTATGTGTTCATTTTCATTGAAAAATATTGATATACTCCATATGTGATATACTTATTCTGTGGACAGAACATACATTGTTTATATTTTGGCCACATTTCACTTGTTTCCTGAAATCAGAACAAATCTAAAGGGTTTGAGGTGAAGATTCAATGTAAATCAAATGTAAATGTGATTGTGTAATTATGTAGTTATGCAATTATGTAATAACATGTGCGTAATTTAGCACAAAAAATGAATAACTCTCAGGTTCTAAGTAGGACCTGACTAGGGCCAGTCACTCAATTAGTGAAAATTATTGAGGAAAAACAACTGAGCCAATGTATGTCAATAATGACATTCTTTCAGGATAAGATAATTTATGTAGATATACCGGATCTCTGCATACTCTAACAGCATAATTCTTCATTCGTTGGGCACATTCTTCATGGCCACATTATATTCAAGGACAAGCGTTGGTGACTTTGAGTGGTTCAGTAACCACAGAAGCCAAAACAGAACAGTACGCTCCCTCAGATCATTTCAATCGCTTCAGCATTCTCAGGGAGTATGAGAGATGGAGAACCATTTCATAGGTATGACGCATTGCACTTTCATAGAGCATAATGAAAGAATCATGAACAAGGAGAGGCATTGTAAAATTGATTTGTGAATGCAAGCTCCTACCTTGGTGCTGTGATCTTGAATGGTGCGATTTCAACAGCTAGGTTAAAAAAAAAAAAAGATAAGCAAATAATAAAACGAAAGTGACTACCATAATCCCAGTTAATGGATAATGATCATTCTTAGCTGTAAGCGATTTAATATTTCTGCATTAGAGGAACATAACTGCTCTACCTCAGCAATATATTTATCTAGCTTCTCCAGTTGTTCACGCTGCGCCATCTGGAGCTGTTCAATCTCTTTAGACTGGCTCATGGCAAGCTGTCAATCAACATCACAAAGCTTATTTGATATAATTAAGGCAAAGCAAGAAACAGCCTTAAGCATTCCCTTCGTAAGATTAGAGATCCATACCCTTTTTCTTTCGGTGAGAAATTTTCTGGTGTTGTTGCTGTTCAGCTCGCGAACTCTCCTGTGACACAAGAAAGCAGAAAAGAGGACTCAAAAATTCACGCAGGACACTCTCTACAGTCTATTACTCCATATTAGTATTGAGTATATTTGTGAAAATGAATTTGAGACAATTTCTGCTTGCTTGTTTATGGCACTAACATACTTAGCCCAGGAAACAGATGGATTTACACTGAAACTTTGCTGTGGGTTCCTTTTCAGTAATGGAACCATTACCGTTCTCGCTCAGCCTTGTTTTTGATGCTTTTATCCTGACTGATGGCTTTGCTGTTCTCCATTGAAGACTTTGCTTGGTTGCCTCTCATCTCTTTACTCTGTCTGAAAGAAAACACAAATGAGCAACCAGATAGAACTATCCATCAGATCAGCAGCAATATCTAAAATGGAAAGGATATCAACTTGCCGTAGGACATTCAATTCCTATTAACATTACTTGCTAAGTTTATGGCTAATGTTCATGGCCTGTCTCTGTAAAATATGGTAGCCTCCGATGAGGATGGGGGGCAGGGTTCAGATAATGAAATATACTATTAGAACTTCTGGCAACTACTTGGGACGATCAACAGAAAATGATGAATTAGACTGAAACATGAATTTCAATGTTGGCTGGAGTATATCAATATTTTTGAATGAAAAATAGCTATGATGCAGATCACTAGAGGGGGAATATCAAAAGCCTGGGTCGGGTAGGATCCAGAAGGCATGCTTGTTTTGTCATAAACAACCGCAGACAGCGCAGCAAGAGCAGAATCCCTCAGTAAAGAGGTTGACCCGAGGCTATTATTTGGCACAGCAGGAGCGCATGAGGCTATCACCGAGTTTGTGAATAAATGAAGTAACACAAAGCTACACCCTACATGACACACAGCTAACTTCTTTGTCCAGATTCTAAACTAACTAGGGAAGGTTTAGTATTCATGACTTTGCTGACGTCCAGCTTGCAGAAGCCCATACAAATCTGATGTGCTGCTGGCTGTCCTAGCAGAACGAATGGTACACACACTCTCAAAACAGATAAAACGAGTTAGAGTGTTATTTTAGCATTTCTGAGTGACTCACTGAGGTCAACATATATTGGGTGTCTCTTAAGCATTACCTCACTTCACAGAGCTAGTCTTCAGATTTTGAACAATATCAGTTCTAACGATATATTGATTCGGCGGATAGATGAAATATTAATATTGGCTGATCCCACAGATTATCCCTATTTATGAACTTCCTGAAATAATTAGTGGCCTATATCTAAATGGGAGGTTTTGAAAATGTAAATGTTATCAGTTAAAATGTCACCTGCTCTGATGTTTTTGCGATGACTGTTGGGAGTAAATTCCCAAGCAAATGACAATTCTGTTGACACACTGCGTTCACCATAGAGTAAGGTAGGTGGATAGGGTAAACCAAATAATGACTAAATGAAACATTTTGAGAGCTTCTTCTGGAGCGAACAACTCCCATCTCTGCCATTTACATGGAGATTTATTATCCCATACAAGCCAGATATGCTGTGGTAAAATTACATCAGCCCACCTCCTAATGGAAAAATAATCCCATCCAAACCACAATTTGGACAAAAGTAGGTGCCATATGCCATTTTTTTAGTAAACAACTATCAATCATATAATAGTTAAGCACTGTTGCTGCTGAGCTTAAACTAGAGTATAAAATGATCCTGGTTTCTATCACGTCAGTATTTGTAGAACAGTATAGGTCAGGCGGCCCAGGCCCCAGGTTTGAGAACACTACTGCAGATTTTACAGCTACTACAGTGTAATGCCAGTGGGAAAGGATTTCTGTATGCTGGAATCCTACAGATAAAAAAAGGAAGAGCCATGCTGAGGCACGACACAGCCTCATCCTAAACGTATTCTCACAGAAATGTTGGAGTGCTTCTTGAGGTGAAGTGCTCACCGCTCGTGGAGGTGTGTGAGCTGCTCCGTCTGCTGCTCCTGTGTCATTAGCATGAGCTTTCGGAGCTGCTCACACTGCTGCAGCACGTGCTGATCTCTCAGCTCCAGGCTTTCAGCAGTGTGGGCCTTCATCATCTCAGCCCACTCGTGGGCATGGGTGGCCGCCACTTCTTTAACCTGTAGTAAGAAGAGGAGAAGCAGTCACGTCTCTGTCTCACTGAGCACGCCGAGCGCTGTGTGTAAAGCGTGGCGCGAACCGCTCGGGAGACGAGGGAACAAACGGAATCCAGCACCTTTGTTTTGTGGTCTGTGGTTACAGTCTTCATCTTCAGGTCTATTTCTCTCTCCATTTCACAGCAGTTACTTTCACTGAGGTCGCATGAAAAAAATATATAAGAAACTCGCTCCATTTCGCACACAAAACAAGATTAAAAATACATTCTATTGAGAAATCATGAGTCCGTGGTCTCCATTATTCACTGTTTTTTCCCTACATGCTCTCTTAAGTATATGTTTTTATAACCAGATTATTTCTCCTCACCATGACTCACAGACCCTATGTGTGTGTATAGGCTATATTCAGGAGGGTATCATACCTTACTTTCTTGCAGTTTTTTTCTACTTGCTTTTGCAGCGCCCGCTTTTCCTTTTCGAGTTGCACAACAATCTTGTCCATTTGAGTGCAATGAAACCTCTGCAATGCAGTGCACGCCTGAAGGAACAACATCATCGCATTAGAGTTCACTATTCCTGCAGGCTCATACTCCTGACACTACATCTTGTAAGTAGCAATTACAAAAAACAGGAACAAAGTGCCCATAATCAAATTATCGCACTTGAGAAAATCAAAGTCTTCACTTTCCTTTGCTTGCTTTTTCTTCAGTGCATTAAGTTCCTTCAGCTGCTTCTTTACCAGTTTTAAATATGCCTGAAATAATATTTCGAAAGGTTAGAGGAGTACACCATGACTCAGCACAAAATAAATATATTGATTTTCATTTCATTCCTAAGAATATGCACCCTGATTCACTCCCTATAAGAATCTGAACATTCTTTATACCTTCATCTGTTTCAGATCATCCACAGTGACCTGATGTATAATCGTAGCCATATCTGAAGGTTCAGGGAAATAAAATGATAAAGGTTAAGTAATTAAAAGGGGAACAAAAGGAGGAAACCATGAACAAAACGTTTGTTTCCATGTATTTGCTGATGGGATACTAAATGATGGGATACTGCATAAACAGGTCTATAAGAGCATACCCTTTTTAAAGAAAACACTTGCATTCTGTCCCAATGACGTGCTGCATGTCTCTATACTCTTCTGAGGGGACACAGCCTTCACCTGATTCGCCTTTCCCTTCTTACTCCTCTTCGAACTGTCATTCGGCACATCAGCTATCTCCCACTGCACAAACAAGAAAGGCTCAGGAACCGCAATTATCTGTCTGTCCTTGACTAATTTCATCTTTTGAGTACATGCTACAAGTCCTTAGTAATTTGACAGTGCGACCTTTTAGACAAGGCATCCTTTCACAAGCAATCATAGGCGATAGAAATACTTGTTTAGTTTTTGGCTGCAAATGCTTTACAACTGATGGCTACTTGAAATCTGTGACCCAGACATCAGGAAGCACCAGTTCTCCTCACTGCTGATGCTCTGTCAGCCCTGTATTCCAGTCAGTTTCAATTTTTTTTTTCAGTTCTCAATGCCTTCAGCTAGTGAAACATACCCTCGCATAATCACAAATTCCACTGTTTGGCCCTGAAAAAACTTCTTTTCTATGTTGTGGGATTTTGTGGAAAGCTATCATACACCGATTTTGAAGGTCTTAGTTCGATCTGAGAATTTAACGACTGGAGAATTCATCCAGTTCCTGGTTTTTAGTCACATCATAAATAAAGATGAGTGATCCAGTTCTGTTGATTGTGACATGCTCATGTTATGATATTGTGTACTTTGGATCATGTGCAGTTTTTCAATATACTTTCTGTACTTCATGTTCATTTATTCAGCAGCCTTTTTCCCTGAAGTCTACAAGCTTTAAAATACAAGCTGTTCTTGTGGCTTAACAGAGTAGTTCTAAATTCCACTTTTTCCTTTTACGCCAGATGTACATGATCAGACGAATTGCGTTTTAGTTTAGCACAGGCTGATGGTCATGTTGAAAGATTTTTTCAGTAAATGCATCCCCCAAAAAATCTGCGCAAGCCTCTGCTCTTCATCAAAGTGCCATGGATTTTCTGATGTGTTTTAGGACGCAGTATGACTTATTAATCTGTTCTGGATCTGTTTAACAGTCTTCCTTCATTTTCTCTCCCTCAAAAACTAGCAAACATCCTGCACTTTAACCCTGTAGTCAATATTT
>JBBPDE010000001.1:25204904-25219384 GCA_037974605.1 Nannopetersius ansorgii
TGTGTGCGTTTGTGTGTGTGTGTGTGTGTGTGTGTGTGTGTGTTTGTGTGTGTGTGTGTGTACATGAGGAATTTCAGTGATAAGCAGAAATTCACAGTGCAACGGAGCAGAGACATCAGGAGAGAGCAGAGAGGCATGAAAGCACCACAGTAGCTTCTCCTCATATACTGCTTTTACACTGCTGAGGCTTTCTGAAGAATCATAATGGTCATATGATAAAAAGAATAGTGTAAAAAAATTGGAGAATAAGATCGAATGATTTAGCTGCATTAACAACTCATCCTGAATTCACTGTTTTTTGCATATCTGCATCTATTTAGCCTACAGTAGTTTAGCCACACCTGATCACATTGAAGTTATAAAGAGTGTTTTAGTCCAAACTGCATAAAGCATAAAACTTGGCAACCAATAAAAACAGAATTCATTATTCTATATATCAGTCTTGAAGGCACATGAACAAAAACTGCTTAATTCTAGGAGATAAAAACAGGTTGGAAAAAAGACCAGTTTTTGGTAAATAAAACACAAATGTTATAAATGACCCTCAAGGAAAAGATAAAATACAAGAAAACACAAAAAATTATAGTTTTCACATGCCTAATTTTATTCAGCAAATGAATAGCAATGGTGCATTAAGCATGCAGAAGTCCTCTGTAGATGTACACAACCCAATTTCATGAGAAAATGGGATGCTGAGTGAAAAGTAAATAAAAAAACAATGCAATAATTTGCAAGTATTTAACTGAAAATAGAACAAACAAGTGCTGTAATTGAAAAATTTGATTAAATTGGGGAAAATACAGGCTCATTTGAATTTTATGTTAGCAACAAGTTGGGACAGTGGCTTGTTTACCACTGTGTTGCATCACCTTTTCTTTTGACAACACTCTTCTTTAAAATGTTTGAGTACTCAAGAGACCAATTGCTGGAGTTTTGAAAGTGAAATGTCATCCCATTCTTGCCTGATACAGGATTTCAGCTGCTCAACAGTCCAGGGTCTCCTTTGTCATCTTTTTTGTTTCATGATGCGCCAAATGTTTTGAACGGGTGACGGGTCTGGGCTGAAAGCAGGCCTGTTTAGACTCTTCTACTGCAGAGCCATGCTGCTGTAATACATGCAGAATGCGGTTTGGCACTGTCTTACTGCACTAAGTAAGGCCTTCCCTGAAAAACACACTGACCGGATGGAACGGCATATGTTGCTTAAAAACTGTATATACCATTTAGCGTTAATGGGTTCTTCCCAGATGTGCAAGATTCCTAAACCGTGTGTACTAATGCTCCCCCATACCATCACTGGTGGTTTTTAAATTATGTGCTGATAACAAGTTCAGTCCAGGTGCAAGTCAAAGTGAACTTTGTCATCTCATCCACATACAGAGTACACAGAGAGATGAAATGGCAAAGCTCAGGTACCACAGTGTACACAAAGACATATAAAACAATGTATTCTCTGTTCTTTCCAAAAATAATTTCTTTTGATTTGACAGACGACAGGAGAGTTTTTTACTTCACCTCAGTCTGTCTCAAATGAGTGTGGGCCCTGAGAAGCTTTTTCTGGATCATGTTTATGTATCATTTCTGCTTTGCATGGTGTTTTAACTTGAATTTGTAGATGCAGCCACATACTGTGTTCACAGACAATGGGTTTCAGTGCTCCTGAGCCAAGGCACTGATTTCCACAACAGAATCGTGTCTGTTTTAATGCAGTCCTGTCTGAGGGCCTGAAGATCACAGACGTCCAGTATTGGTTTTTTGGCCGTGTCTTTTGTGAACAGAGTTGTACCGGAGACGATGAAATCCCCAAATTCATTGAATAGTCTTTCGCCGAGTGAAGAAACCCTCCCCATCTTTACCTCTAAAAGACTCTGCCTCTCTGGGATGCTCTTTTTATGACCAGTCATGATACTGACCTGTTGCCCAATTACCTAAAAATTTGTGAGATGATGAGTGGGTTTTTTTAGTATTAACTAAACCACGTAGTTTGTTGCCACGGTCTAAATTTTTTAAAAGAATGTCACTGGTATCAAATTAACTTTTTTTTACTTTTCACACAGCGTCCCAAACAAGGTTTGGATAGGATAACTTAAATAGTAAATTGTAGATCTTAAGCTTACTTTTCTAAAGACAAAGGGTTCCTCGTTGTAAACCGGATTTAGTCCGTTGTTCATTACCATCCTGGTGCGAAACTCTTTTCGAATAGTATCAGTGGGAAGTCCATACATGTCCACCTCCACATAGGTGCCAATCTTCTTGTCAGATAAAAACTGGCCTGAAATCACCTTAAACACAGAAAACAGGAGCAAAAACACGTTTTAGCTCCTCGTATCATTTTTGCTGCAAATTTTGCCAAGCCATTTTAGCCACTATAAACAAAAATTAAAGTTCAAATTTGAGGTAGGGGAATATGAGACTTGGAGGCAGAAGCAGAAGATTGCAGCCACTTACATGGCTCCCTTCTGATCTTTGCCATCATGCACACAAGTAAAGCACCCCAAGTGGTTTCAGCAGGCAGCCCAGTCTCTCTACCCACAACTCACGGCACGCTATCAAAACATCAAATACTCCTTATCGGCCCTACCTTAAATAAAACACAGCCTAAAGAACAACGAATGGCATCTCAGGTGGACTAACCTGGACACTGCAAGTGGCTGCAATCACTCCATCCACAGGAGTCTCCGAAAAGGGATCGAAGATGCGGTCTGGGCGACGCATGAAATCTGGCTTCAACAAATATCTGGCAAGAAAGAACAAGCAAGCTGTCGAAAGCAAGCTGGCTTATTTGCATTAAGGTACTGAGTTGTGAATCATTACAGCCATTATCTTCAGTCACCTTAGAGCAATGACCCATTTAATTAAGCCCTGCTTGTCCTATATTCAATTTACACTTCTGAACATAACACTAATGGATACCGCACAGCTTTGCCCAGATGAATGTGTTGATTAATATGTTTAGAGTTTTCACACTACCACAGCTCTCTTCACAGCATGCACTGCACATCGTTATTTGATGAAAGTAATTAACACTGTCAACCGGTGCAGTTCTATGGATTATGTGCTCTTGAAAGAACAGGTCCACTGCACTCACAACTAATTGGTGCATAATCCAGAGTAAATATACCACAGAAAACATGCATATTACATCCTTACTGTGTATTTGGCTCAGTTTTTAATAGGATTTCTGTCATGGAGAAACAGAGTGTGAAATTGAACACAATTTTTTAAATGCATCTTTGCAAACTATTAAATAACACTGTTTGTGAAAGTTTGGTTAATTCCTGCATGTTTTACATGTTTTGTTAATTTCTAAGAAAAAAAAAAAGTCAATTTAACATCTGAGTGGAGCAACCTATGATAATGATAACCTTATAATCAAGAGAAAAGCATGAAAGGTCATTAAGAAATGGAATTCCAGAGAAGATATGAAAGAAACATCTAGCGAAAAAAAAAAAGATTATGCATTGACTATGCTCCATGACTAATTAGGCATGCAAACATAACCCCACATTACTGACCAGGACCTACAAGTACAATTGGCTGGCACAGAAAGACTGATGCACTGGCCAACAGTGCAGCATTCTTGAGCAAGAATGACTCGGGTGGGTCATTTGAAAGTAAACTCTTATTATAGCCAACGTCTGAAATCTGCATTTTTTTAGTACCCATCAAAGGTATGTTTGCATAAAAAAGGTATTTTAATATAAAAGAATGCCTTGTTAACTTATCATGATGTTGGGGTTGTGTGACAGCTAGAAATGTTGTGGGGATTAAGGGAGGGTAGGATTTTACTAAATACTAATAAGTCCTGTAAAATTGGTTGGATATTCCATTCAGATAATTATTCAAACGCAAAACTACTCAAAGAAACAAAATATTAAAGTTTAAAAGATTAAACCTCCGCAAACTTGAATATTGTTGAAAATATGCAATCAAATCTTAAACATGCTGTGCTTGCAACAAGCTATAGATATTTCTGAACTTGAACACTGCAAGTACAAAAAAAATCAATACATCATTGACAGAAAAACTGTTAGTTTATTAAAAACAATATTTGGATGGTGTGATTTCAGCCAATGGGGCTCCTAGTACTAGTAGTTTAATTATTTATTTTTTTTCTTATGTTAAATTCAGCAAAGAAAGTATGTGCATTAAAATTGCAGAAATGTATTATGTTTACATGTTCTCCATTCAGAGGTGTTGTTCATACAACTGTACTGTCCTTTTGTCAGTTACAGGCACCACAGTAAGTATAGAAAGGACATTTACATTTGAATTCTGTATGGGTCCATTTCCATGCTTTATTATGTTCCAATTTTATGAACTAAATGCCAGTTTCCCACCACTATTTACAACCTATATTTCATGTTAATGGCTGCTTTACAATGTTTGTTTTTCGGGTTTATTTCATGTCACGTTTATAGCAAAGAAGCAGCAGACCTCCTTCATTAATCTGAAGTTCAAAATTATTTTAAATCATTCAAGTAACATTTTCTATAAAGTCTGTACTCAAGGACTCAAGGAGAAAATGTTAGCACAATTATTTACTAGTCTATAAAATACTCATTACATTTTCAAAATAAATGCACTTATGGTCCTTTTTTTTAAAAATATGAATGGTGATGTTCACTTACCCACATGATCCATTGTACTCAAACTTTCCTTGGTTCAGCTGCATTGCCAAATCTAAATACAACATAAGACAGGACATCAAACAAATCTAAAACACACGTACCCACTCACCATAATTTATACACTGAACAGCCGAAACTTTACAACCATCTGCTTAATATGCTATTGGTCCTCTGGATTCTATAAGTCATCTATGTGTAGGGATGGGTACCGAGACCAGGTACTTAATCGGCCCCGGTGCCTAATTATAAAATACCTGACCAGCCTTTTGTAACTTTTTCTAATATTCGTTATTGGCCTGCACTGCCATTATTTGCAATCTCACGCACAAAATGCAGTCTGTTCCGCAGTACACAGAGCTCGCGCACACACAACACGAGAGAGCTCACGCTTATGGACTGATGATGACGGAGAGAGCCAAATGATCCAAAGTGTGGTTACTGACTTTCTCAGCCAGGTTTTAACCGCCCATCCGATCACACGACACGGACACTAACGAACATTCACTAGACACAGGTGGACACAATCATTAAATGCCTCGTCGGACCGTGCGATAATGCTGTTAGCCAATCAACTCCGCCCAGCTTTGGAGAGGCGACCCGTCGGCACGGGGCTCTCCCGTTTGTGGTACAAATGGGCTTCGTTTTCGTTTTTTCGCTCAAGGTGATTTTCAAAGCGAAGTGTGTGACTTTGTGGGTGTGGGTGTGTGTGTATGTGAGAGCTCGTGTGTCCCTATACTTTTGTCAACATATTTTTGTATGACAGCTCTGTCCCAGTGCATTTGTTCATATTGGCCAGTTCGTCTGGCTTAAAGTTTAGAGCACGTCGTTGTTTAATATCCATTTTTTGAAGATAGTAACGAAGATACTCTGACGATACAGTGTTACGGACTGGAGCCTCGTAAAGTTACAGTGGCAGCAAGTAACAGTGACTTCGTGAGATGATGTGTTGCGTTAGTTGCTAGGTAACAGACATAAGTCGATCATTAACGTTAGATCGCTTATTTAGGATTCCTAACTTGAAATAAGATAGGATTCCTAAATACAGTTAGGATTTGCTTCTGTAGTACCAAATTGAAAAAATCCTATCTTACATTTACATTTACGGCATTTAGCAGACACTTTTTATCCAAAGCGACTTCCATTCCGTAACTACAGGGGACAGTCTCCCTGAAGCAACTTGGGGTTAAGGGTCTTGGCTCAGGGACCCAGTGGTGGTATGCTGAAGGTAGGATTTGAACCTGTGACCTCTTGGTCCGGAGTCAAGTATCCTACCCACTGAGCTACCGCCGCCATCTTAAATCGTCCAATCTTAACTTTATGCTTAAGATAGAAAGTTTCTGTAACACGTCCCCTGGCACCTAATGATTACTCCCACACTCACACACCACCTCCAGTTAAAAGCATTTAGTTCTTTTGCTGCCTACCTGCATGCTCCAACTATGTTGGAGTGTTTATTTATTTGTTTTACAATCATTTGTTTTGTTTGTGTAATAGATATTTGCTCAAACATTGGTGTTTGCTAAGCTATAGATAATTATTTTACATTTAAAAAATAAAGTGTTATTTCTGTTCTCAATTTGTTTTGGTTTTTAAATTAAAAAACACAATAAAAAGTACAGATAAGAGTACCGTTAAAGTACCGAACCGATAAGTGGTATTGATAGACGTAGTAATACTGTTAAAACCTTAACAGTACCCATCCCTATTTATGTGTGCCCTGTGGCATCTGGCATCAAGATGTCAAGACATAAGTTGTGAAAAGAAGCCACCATGGATTGAACAATGTGTGCAGTGTGGCAGGAAAGAGGCCACGGTCATCTGGGAATATCACCGGCATGAAGGGACGTACTCGCCTGCAAAATTGTTTAGGTAGGTGGCACGTGTCAATTTTACACACACATGTATGCCAGGACCTTGTGTTTTTCAGCGGCATATTGCACGGAGCCCTCCACCAGCTCGTCTTCTTCCCACAGTGCATCCCGGTGCATGATTTCCCCAGGTAAATTAAGCACATGCACCCGGCCATCCACGTGATGTCATAGAAAGGGAGACTCTTCAGACCAGACAGTCTTCTTCTATTACTCCACGGCACATTCTAGACCATTTTAACAGGCACTCAGAATGGTTTCAGCAGAATGCGTAGACATGTCTACTAGAACCACATTTGACACAGTAGCTCTTCTCTGGTTCAGACCATACAGGATAGCTCTTGTTGGCAATGCAATTTGACGAGCTTTTGGTTACCTGGGACAATCCCATAAGCATTGCTGCTTTAGAGAGCACAGACCCACGTTTTCCCCTCGTCAACGTCGTTCAAGTCCTTTCTTCTTTGTTTGCTTAATGTCTAACACTTCCCAAACCTTGACTTTCATAATGGTAAAGAGATAATCAATGATTATCTTGCCTCATCTATGAGTAAACATGTTTTGGATCATCAGTGTGTTTCACAGTTTTAGCACACTGGACACACATGGAGAACGAACAAGGACCCCATTATTCAGCTTTATATTTGCAGGTTTTGGTTTGACCCTATACTAGTGACATTGCCACAATTCCCCTGCACCCAGCAGCTATTACTTTCTGACTCACAAATACTGTCGGGCACATTTTCTCTCAGAAGACAGCAGTAGTACAAACAGACTGCTGATTGCTCGGACACACTCATCTGCATTTCAGGTATGCACAGGCTATCAAAACAAGCGCTGAAATACGGCTATTCCAGGTGTCTGGGAGTGACACAAAGGTTTTTAGGTTTCTCGATCAAGGGCTCGTCTTCAATATTCAAAATAAATAGTGTAGTAAACTACACCAGAAGCTCTCTTTAAAACACATGGAGAAATGTAATTATATAATTACATATTTATACTATGCAATAACATTTACTTTCAACGCATTCTATATCAACACTGTATGAATCTGCAAAACAACTTTCAATCAAATTCATAAAACATTTCTTCCTCCGCTTAAGAACACAAATGTGACATCAAACGAAAGGTTACAATCCAGCAACATTTCAGCACTTGTTTGAATGCACAATAAAAAACATTCAATTTAAAAAATCACCATGCAAACATTTGTTCCATCAGTTTATGATAAAACAACCCACAGGGCATATGTCTTTTCTAACAGATGGTACCAGCTAAAGCATATTTACAACTACAATTGCAATATCTCTAACAGCGCAGCTAGTACATTACTGTAGATGTTCTGGAATTGTTCTGAAGATGTAGACTTAAGGACTGTGCAGTGGATGCGCTATCCAAATTACTTGACATAAACTTGACGTTTTTGTCCCACACGTCTGTTAACGATGATTCAGATTCAACACGAGACACTAATCTTTGGAACTTTTGCATCCTAAGATCTGAATTGTATTGGTAAATGGAATATTTTAAATACAGCCACTCTAGGCCTGTAACTCCCTCAACAAAACACAAATTTTGGTTCTGATATTTTCTCTTATGTGCAGTTTTTTTCTCTCTCTCACACACACACACCCCCACCCCCACACTCACACGTTGCCAAGCATCAAGGCCTGGACTCCTGAAAGCATGCTTTGGTACCAAGACAACAGCAGTTGTGAGATGGGGCATACCAAACAAGTTTCTCGCGAACATCCTCCAGAAGCTAGATTGGACTGAGATCTGGGGAATTTGGAGGCAAAGTCAACCCCTTGAACTCTGTCATGTTCTTCAAACCGCTCCTGAACCATTTTTGCAGTGTGTCAGGATGTATTATCTTGCAGAAAGAGACCTGTAGCATTAGGGAATACTGCTACCATGAAGGTGTGAACTTGCTCTGCTATAATGTTTAGGTAGGTGTTACATGTTAAAGTAACATGCACATGAATGCCAGGATCCAAACAGAGGGCACTGTGTTTTCTGACACCTCTCCATCACGGCCAGCATTCATTTTACAACAATTTATGCTACAGTAATGAACTAAATCGAGAATGCATGGTAAATTCCAAATCATGTCCTGGAATTGGAATTTGAACAGCATGCAGCAAAAGGGACTGAGCTGTAATGTCAGAAAGTGGAGTTTTGTGGACTTACTTACTTTCAATTCAATTCTGTTTCCTAAGATAATTTGTCTTGATTTGCTGAACAGTATTAAATATTATGAATTGCATTCATGCAAAAAAGGTCATTTTTTCCCATGACATGCATGTTCATTTCTCAAATCCCTCAGCACAAGACCAACATTATCTCAATTTGATTGAAACAGCCATTCTAAGAGTTCAATGCGAGGAGAAGGTTCAAAACCTCAACATAAATAAAGGCCAATTAGGGCATATATGGAAGGAGTGAGACTGGAGATTTGATGTTAGATTTCTGATTGACTTTGAATTGCTTTTGTGTATGATCTTCGACCGTTTCGGGAATTCGATTTGTGTATGAACTCTGGACAGCAATACCAACAAGATTTGGAATTCCTATTATTCTTAAAAGACTGAGATGTCTGACATTTCTAGGAAGCCCTCTATAAGGGATCTTTCTGATGAACCGATTCCCACAACTTCAGACAACCACAGAGCAGCATGTAGGCATGCCTATTCATGGATCCAGCAGAGCAACCTGAAATTTTATCAGCATCTTCAGCTTTTTTACATCAAATTGAAATTCCCTTCCTGAAACTTATTAAGTTCCAACTGAGTTTCCAGTTGTTGTTCAGGTGCAATTCCATATTTCATTCCATTGTTTGAATTGGAATTGTTGAGTTCATTTCTGAACTGACCCCAAACCTGTTTCTCATGCTCATTAATGAGTACTGGGCTTCCATGACTGGTTCACTGATTCTTTGGATCACTTTTGGCATGTATTAACCATTACACACCGGAAACAGCCCACAAGACCTGCTGTTTTCAAGATGTTTTCTAGCCAGACCCCAGTGCTTGTCCATTTTATCTTCTTCAAATACATCAGTTTCAAGACCCAACTGTTAACTTGCTGTCTGCTGTATTGCACCCCCTTGACAGGTGCCATTGTAATCAGATAATCAATGTTATTGACTTCACCTGTAAGTGGTTTTAACATTTTGGTTCATTTGTGTTTGTGTGTTCGCCACATATGCGCACACACATGCACACACGTGCACACGCACGCACAAACACATGCACGGTTTTATTATTGCATAAATTATACTTCAAAGGACTTCCAACAGTGGTACTGACCAATTAGAAAAACCACATTATTTACTAGTGGTTTTTCCTGGCAAATTAGCAGAAATGCACCCTAAATATGATTTCTCCTGAGTGAAAATGAAACTATCCCTCATGACCAACTCTCCATTCACACAAGTGTTCAACAGTGTACAATGGTTAAAGGTGATGCTGGCAGGATGGTGAGCTGTGGAGAATAACATAAGTGTTAGTGTGTCAGTGACTGCAGTGGGAGTACAGGAGGCTGCAGTGTGCAGCAGCAGTGTCTGCATTACCTGGGGTTTGAAAGTTCAGAGAAACCATCTGGCAGCCAGCATTCCAAAAGATCTGAGGCATATAATTACTGGAGTCCACTCTGCCTCCTTTGGGATAGATCCGACTCATCTGCCGCTTGTTGTAGCTGCGCATCTCATTCAGGGGAAACATTACAGGTTTTTTAGGGATTCAAGAGGAGCCTGTGGATTATTTATAGATCACAACACAGTAGAATCAGGTTTATCCTATGGGGCACATTCTGTGGGGGCTGTTGTTTTGCACACCATAAACACACAACTTTAAATTCATCTTTTGTTCTGCTCTAGTGGTGCTCCTCCGTTTGCTTTAGTCTTTAACACCCGTTCCTAGAAAGGTTGTGCCATTCCAGATATATTCCTATTCAATGCCAAAATAAACAGATGTTCTTTGTATCTTTCCTTTTCTCTTTAAATAGGCTCAACTTCAGGTAGAGTGTGGCTTTTAGGCTTGGTATTGTTTCATTTATAACAAGGGTGCCCCACGGCAGTACTACGATCAGTTGCAAGTCACAAGCAAAATTTGTCAACAGTTAGACAGAAGCTTAGATTGAAACTGAAGTACATTTTTACAAAAGAACCAAAGAAAATGCAAAAGAACAGAGATGGCATGGGATATATAAACACCATAAATAAATATACACCACTCCTTTGTGCAGATTTTTCAATTCACTTATATTTTGTTTCTTACGGAAGTGGGAAGCGTTTTGCAATAAGTATCTGAGACACACTTGTCTGTGCTTGGGATATATGATAACTTAACTATAACGGAAACAAGTCAAATGACTTTGGAACTGTAATTAAAACCTCTTACTGTAAATCGTCATAAGAAGTGTTCTGTGCAATGCTGCAACAATAAGGGGTTTCCATAGAAAAAATCCATTAGTGCAGACAGAAAGGCCATTAACCTACAAAGGAGTTGCATAGCCCTTTAGCTGTGTGCCAACCAAATAACTTCCACAATCCAGAGTGAGAGGCACTGTTTCGACACAGTACGGCCTCAAGCCTGTCTGGTGAAACAAACGAACAGTTGGGTGCAATGTCAGTCAGTCTTAGAGGCTCTGCCTGCTTGAGTGCAGTGACAGATTACTCTTCCTACGGGGTCCACTGTGTGTTAGCGCTGGAGAATTCAACCTTGTCATGCCACCTGCTTGGCTGATAGAGGCTAGCAGAGCGCTGGCAGCAAAAGCATGCAATGCCCACCGTAGTACAAAGTAAAACAGACTAGCCCTGCATGTTTCGCCAAATTTCGCCTTTTCAAATGCTCCTTATGGTGTGACCCATTCAAACATCCAATGATAGACGTAATCATATAGACTTTATAAGGACATGTTAATGGAATGTCTGGAGAAGCTGGATTTTTACAACACGCAAAGGCAAGGAAAAAAGCAGCAAATATGATCAAAGTGGACATGAATGCCAAACAAGATAGCAACAGTAAGCCAAGTCAATAAAAGGCAAAAAAGGTAATCAAGAGGTTTTTGTTCCCAACAGCTGGTTCTGTAGTGGCAGCTTCCAGAGCCAGAAAACCAGAGCTAGTAAAATCTAGCCAAAAAACGAGGCACCCGTTCTGAATACAGACACCATCTCTTCCTTAGCTGAAAAAGTATATGTGCAAAAGGGGGCATCTAAAAAGTGCTTCCCTTCTAAAGGTATAATTAAGTTTTTAACTCTTCAGGTGAAATGGCTATTTCCCTCATCTGTTGCACAACCTTTTAGAGAACTAGCTGTAATAAACTCCTTAACCTCTCTTTCTGTGCAAGCTCCATTCACAGGAAAAGGATACTTGACAAATTCAATGGCATTGGTCCTCAAATACCCAAGGCCTACAGACTCATTAAAGGAAGACATGTTGTGGTGAATGTTCTTTTCTGCAAAAGAAGAGGAAATGAGAAAACGCACAAATTAAGTATTTATATATGTTATATACTTAGTACACATTTTGCAATGGAACAATTTCTTCCAAACCATAAGCAATTCAAAGCAGACTTGCCTTCAGCTTCCTCAAAACCCAGAAACTTCACAGCCTGGGCATAGTTGACAATATTGGACAGGTAGGGATGAATATTGGTGGTGGCTGCGACGTATGTGTATGACTGAATCAAAGCTTGCTCATCAGCCACACTTGGTTCACCAACCTGTACGAGAGAATGGAGATCAGTAACACAAGTTAAGCGGTAAACAGCATAGATGAAGTTGCAGTAAGGAAACCAAATGTAAAAGGCCATAAAATAAGAGACTCCAGACCCTCAAATACACTTAAAGAAACTTCAACAAACAGAAAAAAATGCACCTTCTTTGCATTTTCTTGACATGAGGCTTCATGGGGTGTTTGTGCTAATGCAACCAATACTGTAATATCGTCTTTGTGTTCCTTCAGAATACAAAAGAGTGATGTCAGTAATACACAGTGCCAGTTGCTTGATCTTTTCTTAACATCAGTCAACAGACTATGACCATAGCTTCTAGAAATTACTGTCAATTTAAAGTATTTTTTTCATCATTATTACAAAACCTTATAATATATATATATACCTATATATATATATACATAGTTATTGTGTAGTTTTATTAAAAAAAATTCTATGATCACTTAATATTGAGAATACACGGATTATTAATTAAAAAAAAACTGTTCATACTCAATACAGTCAATTCTGTGGTTTCAATATTAACAATAGTACCACAGACCAGTAAAACAAAATTGATGTTTAAAAAAATAAATAAATAAAAATAAGTGGGGGAAAAAAAAAAAAAAACATATGGCACAACCTTTCTAGCCCCAAGCACATTTCCCTCACTATTATTCGTCTGGCCAATGACAAGGCTGCCGCACATCCGCTCTGGGTGAGCCTCATCCACAAGCTCTGCTATACACACACACACACACACACACAGACATAAAAGGACAATGGAAACATTTCCTC
The DNA here is from genome assembly GCA_037974605.1 of Nannopetersius ansorgii. Lineage (NCBI taxonomy): Eukaryota > Metazoa > Chordata > Actinopteri > Characiformes > Alestidae > Nannopetersius > Nannopetersius ansorgii. Next base: position 25,217,914 of record JBBPDE010000001.1, read on the forward strand.
CATAAGATGTCAATCGACTAAGTAATCATTCTTCATTTTCACTTTGCAGTATAATCAACGGTTCTCAGAATTTCAGCATGATTCAATGTTACTCAGCATGTGGCAGGAATACCATTATGTTTGACTGCTTTTAGCTAATGGTCTTATAGCATCTAGGGATGACCAAGTGTGCTTTTTAATGAGTGTATGTGCTGTGCATTTTTAAACTAGAGGACCACCACTGTCCCACCAGAGCAAGTATCCTCCTCGTTCTCATCCTCAGACATGTTAGTGGACATGTTCACTTCTCCAGCTTCCATATGCTTCCTGAAGTGCTCCAGTTGCTCTGTCACAAAAACACAAAGTATGCTTATTTTATTGTCATAAAATGATTAATTTTAAAAAATGAGCAGTGCTGCTGCAAACAACACATTATGTGGAGTACCAACAGAAGTTTACACTGAAAAGTTCCTCCAGTTCTCTTTTTACGATTCATCTCAAGAAGAAAAATAAAGCATACTCTTCTCAACTTCAGGTTTTAATCTTCTGTTCTTAATGAGAATTTTTCCTTTAAGGTCATTCGGTGAAGGCAGAGGTTGTCCAGGCTCCATCTAAAATGCAAGGGGAAAAAAAGGAGTCTCCAGCAAGAATGCCATTAAACCTAATGAAGGACAAATCACGCACTCGATCAAAAGTAAAACATACTGGGAAGTCATCTAGAGGCTGTCTGAGGAGCATATCTCCAAAAATGTCTTCACAGCATCTGGCCAGCTTGTATTGCTGATGCCTCCTATTAAACATTAAAAAATGTGAACAATGTGAGCTTCTTAATATTTCTTTCCAACTAAATTACAGCTAGAAAAAGGAAAGGTTTGGCTTATGCAAATATACTGACCCTGAACACTGCTGCAATACGCATCCTTAGTACTGGATGAGTTTGAGCTTTAGCTAGTGTGTTCATTATGAACAAATCAGTATATCAATTAAAATTCTAGGAAATCTTTTACTGGCTGTGAATGTACTTACGAGCAATGGTTTTCGAACGAAAGAATCACAGGGTAATCCGACGACACAAAGGCAGTTTCTTTGATGGCCTGAATGACATCCTGGAAAAATAAAGTAAAAGTAGTCCCTTATATTCACACATGAACACGCCACAGCACACAGTGTGAAATTTGGTCTTTACATTTAACCCATTCATCAGCAGTGGGGTGCCACCAATGGGGGGTGTCCAGGGAGCAGTGTGTGGAGACTGTGCTCAAGGGTACCTTAGTGGTGCCACTAGTAGTCCTTGGATTCAAACTCACAACCTTCTGATTGCAGGGGCAACTCCCTAACAACTAGGCCAGTGGTTTCCAACCTGTGGTCCGGGCCCCCCTTAGGGGAGCACTAGATTGCAGGGGGTGCACACAATTTTGTCTGCACTGAGGTCACCAAAATTATATCTGTACACATTAAATTCATAAAATCCCAGTGTCTGAGAAACTTAAGT
>JBBPDE010000001.1:25235103-25252237 GCA_037974605.1 Nannopetersius ansorgii
AAACAATAAACAATTTCTCGCTGTATAAATATAAGTAAAGATATGGGTAAACAGCATATACACAGTGCATGTTAAGTAACATTTGGGTAACATTGTTTGGTTCCATTCTACAGGGTGTAAATGCGTAAAACGATCATTTAAAACCTCCTTGACTTTGAACTATTCAATTTGAGTCGGCGAGATAAGACTGTAGTTTAGTGCAGGAGGTCAGTAGAGGGCATTCTTGCCTTTTTTAAGAATGCAGGCAACATCGTTAGAGTGATACACACTTTTAAATAAAAATGTCAGATAGGATCTTTGGAGAGAGACAACAGAAGAATCCCTTCTGGTTCTTAAAAAATACCTTTCAGTAGATGGTTGTATAAGAACATATGTTTTATATGAGATGTGCCAGTGTGAACATTTTTATAAACATATCATATTGTATACCCCAGCCTAATGTGAAATATCATGCAGTATGACATGTTTGTATACCAGTCACCAGATTTCCAAGTACTGTACATAAAACAGTTTAGGAAACTTTATTTCCTGAGGGCACAGCATGGAAAACACACTTTCCATACTAAGGGAATGTACTATGAGCTTGTCTAAATGAACATATCAACTGGTCCACCACATAAGAGAAGGGAAATGATTTCCTTACCTCTTCAAATCGATCAAAATACTCTCCTTCTTGCATACAGGAAGGTACCAGCCGCTGCCAATTAAATTCATAAGGTTTCGCCATTTGACCTGTAAGAAGGAAACAGCAGTGTTGGCAGATGGTAACAGAAAAACAAACAGGATAACATCACACTGGACACATCATGAGAACATCCATGAGAATCCATGACATGAATCTGTATATGCAAGAAATGGGAGGTGCCACAGTGGTCAGCTGGCCTGACAGACTCTAAACGCTTCTCATCTGCTTCCCTTCTGTCTTAACATTTTCTCCTTCACAGAAAACAGATTTAATTACCAGTTTGTTTCACCACTTCAGTCTCTTTAGACGTGCACTGATGCCACTAGTATGGGGTCAGTGCAGCAAAACATCTGAAAGTGTGATTCAGTTCTGTTGTATTTGAAATGACTAGACTGAATAAACTCTACAAAGCTCAAAAGCTGCTCAACCATCTCATGTATATTCAGAGGGCTTCCAAAACCGAGTTTTGAAGTGTACTGTTGTTTGTGCTAATTGTGGTTGCGTGTGTGTGTGCGTGCCTGTGTATCTCATGTCCTGCTAAAACTCTTAAGGAGCCCATTTGTGCCTCAAATACAGAATTATCAAGCCGTATATCTCAGACTGTGTGTGAAGGCCTATATGGTAGAAGTCATATGCAGTTAAAGGGTGGCTGGATGGTAATGGATTGTTTTCCAGCACCACATGTGATTTTTTTCATTATGGTCCTACTATCAATAATGCGATTCCTGTCTAGGGAGGATTCAGGTCAACACATTTCAGAGAAAGTGCAAAATAAATCAGAATTAAATGTGATACTCTAATTTCTATTAGAGAAGAGTGAAAAGCATTATAAATGGGTTGAAGGTAAAATACTAGACACATACAACAGTAATGCCTTTGGGTTTTGGCAGGATACAATAAGCCAAAGAAACAGTTCAGTGTCAACAATTTATAATTTTCTTCCCCAATAAATTTGGTGGCGGTGGCCTAGTGGGTAGGATACCTGCCTCTGAACCAAGAGGTCATGGGTTCGATTACATTCTGCATACCACCACTGGGCTCCTCAATAAGACTGCTCCAGGGAGACTGTCCCCTGAAGTTAGGGAATGAAAGTTGCTTTGGATAAAAGCGTTTGCTAAATGTCATAAATATAATTGTATACATGGTGTGATGTACACCATACATTTTCACATTTTAATTTCCAGCCTCTATTTATACATTAGTTATGGTACACATTTTGTTTTTTCTATAACTTCAGCAAATAATGAGAATACCATTAATACCATTATTAAGTTTGTTCCCTGTAAAAGGTGTGTTAAAGAGCCCATATTTAGTTCTATTTTATTTTTCCCCAATAAGGTCCATTTTTGAAGTTGGGGGTGGTTTTATTCACCAAAAATACTGTCAAATTCATGCATATCACTTTATATTGTTCAACCTGTCTTTATCCCAAAACACACCTGAGTTGAGACTGAAAAACTCCTCACGCACAGGGTTTGACTTAAATGCTGTAGTCTGGTTAGGTCTCTGTAAAAGCTTTGGTTAAGGTGACATCACAAACATTTAACTTGGTGCTACAATATATTTAGGGTTAGTTTAAATGCTAGCTCTATTTTTTTCGGAGCGTGGTCTAAAACACAAAAGCAGCTGGTTTTGCAGTAATGGGTTGTATGGGCAGAGAGACGAATGGAAACACTGTTTACATGCTACATCAAACGTTTTCATTTCAAACAAGATTTATATGGGCCCTAGTAGTAGGCAGTATAGCGGTTCGTCAATATGATTATAAAAGTAGACACTGTCGAAATAACAGCAAATCCATTGTTTATGCATGGATCTGCCATCTAATATAAAGCTTAAATAGATTAGATACTGATAGTCTAGGTGGAGTTTAGCACACTTCGGTCTGCCTAAAACTTTTGCATTTCAAACTTCAGATAGGATTTGCGGGATAATATTGGGAAAAACTACAAGGTTTTGGGACTATAAAAGAACTTTCAAGCAAGTTTTCAATATATTTTCTATTTAATGTTCAGAGTGTTTAAGCAATAAGTCAGTAATATAAATAACATTTACCTTCTTAATGCTCTGTTTTTGTTATTTTGCACAATAAAACCATATACCACAGCTATGACACGGTTATTTGTAGTAAAATAATCCTTTGTTAACCCATAGAAAGAGTCTTACTGTTTTCTAACAGGTTTCAGTTTGGATAACAAATGTCGCTTCACTGTTCCATGATACCAGCACCTACAAATGTTTGAGCTATTATGTAACATACATTTTTTCCAAAAAATTACTGTTTGCACAAAGAGTTTCATTCCCTGCATCAGTTCAATGTAGCAAGTTTTCTGGACACGTTTAGCTTAAGTAATCAAGAGGCCATGAGCTGATAAAGCTTGAGCTTGCATCTTTTGCTGTCACTGGCTAAGCCCCAAGAAATACTATAACCATACTTGCCATTTACAAAATCCACAACTCAACCGACATTCTTGAGGTCTGAGGCAAGACACTTTATCTTGTACGCTTTGTTGGCACTGGCTCTGTGTTTGTGGTCATCCAGCAGCAACAGAAAGCTTATCAGAACGGGCCAACTGGGGTCCATTACCACCACTTCAACCTGTCAAAAGCATCCCACTCTGTAGTATGCACAAGTCAAACTGATCCAAATGTAAAACGAAGTGTGCTGTTCACTCATGCGAGCATTACACAAGCCCTCAAAGATATTAAATTAAGGCCTCAATAATGCATGCTGAACCAGCAGCTGCGGCTCACTGTTCAGAAGCTCCACAGAAAGAAAAACAAAATCACAGACTAAACCTGGAGCTATCTCGCTGCAATCTATAGCAGCAATGCAGTACTACTCTGTAATCGAGAAAGTGACCTGCACTTGCCATTAGGTTCCCCTTCTGGTCTGGGTTGAGCTGGACAAGGCAAGACAATGCAGATACAATGTCAATAATGACTACACAAGTTAATCTGACTTTAGATTATTAACGCCCATTAGAACGGGGCTCATTATAATATAGTGGCCCCTTATAGCCACACACGAACACAGCACAGCACAGCACACAGCGTGAACAACATGAAATTCTGTCTCTGCATTTAACCCATTCACCAAGTGAAGTAGTGGGCTGCCACCAACCCGAGGAGAAGTGTGTGGGGACGCTACCTTACTCAAAGGTACCTCAGTGGTGACGGTAGCAGTCCTGGGATTCAAACTCACAAGCTTCTGATCACATGGGACACGCCCTAACCATTATGCCACCAGCTGCCCCACAAATTACAAAGAGAAAAGTCATAAATATGAGTAGAAATGTGTTTAACATGTTAACACAGGCAAATAAAGACCTTGGGTGGCCCACAGAATTAACAACGAGACTCATCTGTCCACATCCTTACACAGTTATGTTCAGCTGTCACTCACACAATCAGGAAGGTTCAGAAAGATCCCAAGGACATTCATACAACTGACTATGCGGGCCTGAATGCTGCCTCCTCTGATAACAGTGCAGGAAACATTTGCATATCAGGGCCTCCTCATTTAGTGATGGAACTGCAGGGCAGAACTGAGCTGGAAGCTCTCAGACAAAGCTATGAGACAAAACTGACTGTCATGATGCAAGCAACCTGTTGGCAGGTTTCAAAGAAGTCTCGATTTCTATTAGCATGCCATTCTCTTTCTCTCGCAGTCTAACTCTTTCTGTATCTTGAACTCTCTTTGCTCTGTCTGTATCTCTCTTTCAGTCTCTCTTCATGTATGTCTCTCTCACGCTCTATCTGTATCTCTGCTTCCCTGTCTGACTCTCTCTCTCACACACACACACACTCAATAAAAACATGCAGCCCAAGGCAAGGCCTGTGTTCAGTGCGCATGTTCACTGAAGTTCCTGCACATAGTCAACAGCACACACAGCAGTAAAACACTGAGTACATTTATCTGGATCCACTCTTGTCAGACCATCTTAGTGATCTAAGTGACCACACACAACACAACCCGTGCAGCATGAGCTACATTTCTCCACCCGCAGCCTGTGTCTGTATGAAGATCAGCCTGGATCCTGCTGGTGTGATCTACAAAGTGTTACAAACTCGCTCTCAGTTCTGAACAGGTGCGAATAAACCTCCTGCAACAAGTCTAACACACGTGGGATCAGAAGTGGTGAAGTCCACTCACCCGTCGCTCTGCTGTCTCCGAGGGAAAGTGTCCATGTGGGGCTGAGAGCCTGCCTCGCATAGAGACTGGAAACAGCGCCCCCTACAGGCAAGCAGCGGGACACACAGACGCACTTTATCAAAGAGCGTGTTTTTGTCCCCTTGTGCTTGTATCACATTTTTAGATCCTTCAGTAAGCAGAGCGCATTCAGAAGAATCAACCAGAAAGCAGTAAGAAAATATTACAACCTCCACAGCACAAGTAAGGTTTTAAATTCAAAAGTATTAACCCAAGAAAGATACAATATTATTTATTTGTGTAGATCCCACACCCAATCCTGTGTGACATGAACATTCTTCATATGCTGAAACCATTTACTACAGAAACATACAAATGTTCATTCTGATCATGATATAACAAAAGAAACACAGCTGCATAATGAAAACAATGGTGGTATTGATATGTTTTGTTTATATGAACAAATGCATATCAGGAGAATTCATATTCTTCATATGCTGATACCAGTTATATAAATGATTTTAATTTAAAAGGAAAATACCCTGACCTTTATCATTTTCTATAAAATACAACAAAAGCATAATAATAGATGAAAGTTAATAGTGTCAAGTTTGAGAGCTACACTGTCCACTGATGTTGGGTAGGTTCTCAGACACCACTGTTCATAAATATTATTGCCTTTGGGTAAAAAGACCCCCTAGCATTTTCTCACTGATCAAAAACAAATCACAATTACTGTCATGTCTAGGAATTTAAAACAAGCCCTTTCATCAATTTATTGACTTGTTTTTCACTTTTTAAGCAGCCATCCGAGTTTTTTCATCACCCCTGAGGTGGTCATCCACAATATCCTGTTTCACTGGAGTATAAATGTGGGAAGACACAAAGGTTCAAAGAGGGTAGTGAACTTAGAGCATGCATATTTTTACCCCAGTGCGCAGTTAGAGAGATGGATAGAAAGGCACAGATTTCTTCTGGGATCACTGTTGGAGTTTTTCAAAAGACAGTAGCCATTTCAGGCAAGCAGTTCTCCAAAACTACAATAAGACATCATGCAAACATCAGCTAACCATTTGGAAGGATAGACAGAATTAGTCTATTTTGAAACTTAACACAAAGTTTTCTTGGAACTACAAGCTTTGACTTGAGCCTGATTCTATGGTCAGAAGAGCCAAAATGTTGTGGTAAGAAATGCTTGAGGTGGCATTAGGTTACTGAATGATGGTTATATAGAGATTCCCTCTATCACGGTGTTGAGGATCTGTGATGATTCGGGGCTAAAGGTTTGACAAAAAGCTAAAAGTAGGTTGTAGTTGGATCAGTGGGACAATAATATATACACATTTAAATCCAAATTAAACAGATACACACAAAAATATTTTAGTTTCTACAGACCAAGGGTTTGACATGGTCACCCCAGTCTCTTGACCTAAACACAACTGAAACCTTTGAGGGGAGCTGAAAAGTCCAAAAGAGAGAACCTAAAGGGGGCATTTGGCTGACATTACAATCACTAGTTTCAGGGACAGCCCCCCCTGGAGCAACTGAGAGTTAAGTGTCTTGCTCAAGGACACAATGGTAGAAAGCGGGATTTCAAACCTACATCTTTGTAGTCATTGTGTTAACAAGCAAGTGTTTAACCCACAAGGTTACTAGCGCCCTAGAGAGGGTCCTACGTCAGGATCTGGACAGATTCTGATGAGTGGACTTACATAACTTGTTCTGATCTATAGGAGAAGACTTAATACTTATAAATGGAGGTTGCACAAATTTACTAAATGCACAGATGCAAAAAGCTAGAATAGACAAATGGGCCTAAATGCTAATTGTTTTTAAATAAGGGTTTTTGTTTTCAAAAAACTTTCAAAAAAACCCAATCTTTACCAGCTGACTGTGTTTAAAGCTGATGCTATATTAAGAGCAGACCAATCCTGAAACTGTAATCCATGTCCTTATGCTACAGCCCCTAGCAACCCATTATGAATGAATCAATAATCAGTAGCTACAGGGATAATCAGTGCAGTAAAAAGGACCGGCCTGGTGACTACTGTGTTGGATAAGGTCGTCAGATATTTCCCAACAGACATAAAGCTCACCAAATTCCACATTTCACAAAAAAGTTTTATTAAAACCCACTGCACGGCACAAGCACAACTTACATTCAACAATATTCATCTCTGAAAGATGATATCAATAATGCAACTAGAGGAAATCAAATATTTCATATGTGTTTTGTTTCTAAGCACTATCTGATTTGTCAATGGAATTAGAAGCAATAAATAAAAAAAAGTCACTCAATAGCATACACAGTCAATAGTTTGAGAGTGAACTCATTTAAAAGTAAATCTTCAGTATAAAGGTCTTAAAAGTGCGTGCACAGTTTATACAAAAAAGAGAGCTCTATACATCAACACTTCGTACATTCCACATCTAACACAGCTAACATTCAAAGGCACAGAACTTCACTTCAAAACGATCAAAAATAAGTTCAATCATAAAGGTATTTCAAGTAATCTTAACATTTGCAAAAAGAGTTTGCTCAAAAGAAAGCAATAGCATGGGCTTAGTCTTGTAGAAAAAATGAGATGTGACCACATTGAATCACATTTACACACATGTACACACTTAAGTGTGAGGATTTTTGATTAACTTCTTACTGTAGATGCAGCAAAGTAATCAGAGTTTACCAAGATTATAATGTAGTGTATTGCATCTCTATTTTGGGCCTAGTGATATCCTTAAACAAAAACTAGATCGTCGTACAGCAGTAGTAGGTGTTAAGGGAATAAACGGGACGGTTACGTGTTTTGAGGATTCACGTTGGACCTGCACATTTTTGGCACTTTGATTTAAATGGTCCATATCAAACAGATATTGCAATAAATACAAAATATGGTTATAAAAAAATCTCAAACATTTACATGAAGTTAATTTAGCAGGTTGAATATAGATATTCTTTTCATACTAAAAAAAAAAAACAGAACTAACCTGAATTTATCAAGACTACCAGTAGCAAGAGAAAGTAACCAGAGCTAAACACCAAGAAACCATAGGGGGAGTATGGCATAGTCTGAAATACATACCATTTTACTTGGTGTTTTTAACCACATTTTTTTTTAGACCATGCTTGACATCCTTAACTTGACCAGTAAAATGGAAACATACATACATACATAGAGTTTCACTCAAGAAAAATTGCATAATAATGGCAATACCTCATGACATCCAAAGTGCATATCCACATTTTCATGTTCTTTCCTTCATTTCTGTATATAGTGACTAGCCTATTTTGCTATACTATTTATGGAATTGAATCCAATTCTGTTTATCGAATATGCTATAATGAAACTCAGATAAAGGATAAAGGCAAGCTAAAACAAAATGGAAGCTTTTTTTTAATGGCTCCATTTTAAAATTAAGAAAATAACTGTCTTGGAGATATACTGACTATCTGCGAATAAATACATCATATGTACGCATTTTAAAGGAAACTTTAAAAATAATAGTACCATTGAGCACACCTTTACAGATCAATAACAATGATCACATTACATCACACAACAAGCTACTATGTTGCATTTACAGATGTGTAGTAGCATAAAATGTTCCAAGCAATCGATTCATGCCTCCCTGAAAACTTTAACTGTTACGGTCCAGTACTGGACAGCGTACTGATACCACTTAGTACAAATCTTATACACTGTAGTGTCTAATCAATAAATGTTAAAAAAAAAAAAAACAATATCAGCAGCAACATTAGCAAGATAATGGATCTATATCAGCAAGCCACCTGTGCTTGCAAAATAAAGCAAATAGACCTAAATTCAGTGCAAATATACAGTGTGAACCTTTCACATACCTATACTTACATCGGGGAAAGAGAAATAATGGCTACAGTGACGTTTCTGTGTTAGTACCCGCCCTCTAGGACACATTACATCTTCTCCACTTCACAACATGGTGCTCATGCCCTGCACCTTCTTAAACAATAAACACTAGTCAGTTACTGGCTCTATATCTGTGACGAGAGTGGTCAGTTATGAAGAACACATCATATTAACTATAACATAAAAATAAAATAACCATATAAAACTGGTCTTATTACAGCTGTAAGAAAGTCAGTAACATGTGCACATCATTAAGACCTAGTTTATGTAATCCTGGTCCATCACATGGTGCTTTAGTTGCCAATTCTTTTCTTTTTCTTTTTTCTCCAACTACTGTACACTCTCCCCCCGGAACCCTCCAAAAAAGTTCAACTGTAAAGATGTTGAATACACTAAAAAAAAAAGAAGTTTCGATCAAAAGCCAAAATGAATTAGGAAGAGTGCCTGAGGCACAGCACAACTACGTTAGTCTTTCCTCTCCTCTTCCATATCGTCCTCAGACTGCGCTCCCTTATGGCTGAGTTTCTCCAGCGTGGATGAGGAGGGGAGAGACTCCTGATCGCTCCCTTCAGTCTTTCTCTTAGTGGTCTCCTGCACAAACTCCTGAATCTCCACCGGGAGCCGGCGGAACTTGTCCTGATACTCCTGGTCCAGCTCGTTTTGAAGCTGCAAAGACATTTCACATTTCAAACAGAATAGAAAACGACGGTGGTCTTTCCGGGATTCACACCTGACATCCTGAATGATGAACACGACAGTTTGTCAGCTGAGCTTTTCAAAGCTTTTGTTTTGCTTAGAACAGTGTTAGAGTTAGACAGGTGAAACCTTTAAGCGCATTGAATGAATTCAATCCAATAACTAAAACTCTCACTAATGCGGGGTGTCTTTTTGAAAAAGAGCAGCCTGAAAAATGTTTTATTGAAATGCTACAGTGATACTCTGACTCGGCACACAAAAGGCTGAACGAACAGCAGCTAATGGTGACAGAGACCCTGTTCCTGCATAGTGATGAATGCTCCAGTATTGATAGGTCCAGATCAATATCCATTCACTGTGCTTTAGACGTGTTCTCTTTAGAGCAGCACGATCCGGCAGCAGCATTCCACAGCATCCACTTTCCACACACTGACTCTGTTCAGGCCAAAATCCACAACTGTGCCATTACTCTAGAGAACGTTCACTTTGTCATAAGGTACTCCTACTTTCTTCAGTCGAAGATATAAAAAAAGGAACACTCCCAGTCAAATGTCATATTCTGTTGATTTTTCTAAGTGAGAATAATGTGCCATACTTACTACAAGTAATGTACTTTTATGGAAGTTTTATGCAAATTGTAGTGCATGATTTCGATTTACTTTGCAGAGCTTAACATATTGGAAATCAAGAAAAACCTCTGCACAAGCCACTCTGTTTAATTTTTTCCAACAATATTTTGTACAAGCAGTGCCTAAATTCTAAACCTTTGCTATGACAGTACCTACATTCATTGTACATTTGAACAGGTAAGCATTTAGGTGCATTTTATAGGTTTACACTTATTGACAAACCGTTGCTCACCTGTTGCATGATAGGACTGCCACTTACCAGATATTATTTGTATGCTGAATCATTCTCAGTTGTGAGAATAAACAGTAATAATCAGGCACAGTGTGTTGCTGGGGTGTGGCAGCTAATACAGTCAGTAAATATACACCTACAAAGTACACCTATATAGAAAAGAGTAGATGTAAAGTGGTAACTCAGTGCAGAACACTGATTTCAATATGAGCATGTTCAGGATTTGGGAAGATGGAACAGACTAGACGAAACACTAATTCATGTTTTAAAATATTAATACTCCTACGCTACTTTTGAGTGCAGTGTTCTTGTTCGTAATGTCATAATTTGCAGTCAGTAGCACTCTGCGGGAACAGATGCTTGTGAGGGCACCCTGAGGCCTACAGGACTTTTGGGGAAAGGGAAGGAGCCTACAGAGAAGAATATGCAGTTTTTCAAGCTAAAAGGGACTCAGTCGCACATTTAACTCAAAACTGCAACATTTTCAAAACAAAGCCTTCAGAGAGCAAGACTGGAAAACTGTCGCAACTCTATTCGGGCCGAGGGAACACTACTGAAAGCAGTATTACTTCGGAAAGCTAGAGAGAGGAATGGGTCATTAGTGGTAGCTGAATGCTCCTGAGAACTTTAGGTTCTTAAATATTTACACGTTTAGGGGAGGAACTCGGGGAATCGTCTGGAAATCGTGTCGACCATTAACTACAGAAGAAATGAAATAGGTGCTGAATGGAGGATGATGAGACCTTCTCATGAGACTGTGAAATATGCATACGTTCGCGAAGTCATGATGCAACAAGTGTCAAACATATTGTAACAGTAGACAATGATATACTGTCTCATACACACACACACACACACACACACACACACACACACACACACACACACGTGTAGACACACGCACACATTCACTTTGAATGAGTTGACAGCCTCCTTCTGTCAGAATTCATTCATATTACACAACAGACTAACTGAAAGTCAGATGCAATGATGCTTCACCATCAAATGAATTCCTTCTACAATGACAACGCCAGTGCTAATTATTTTTTTATCTCTTTTTCTTCCTTGATGTCACATTAAGATTCAGGGATAAAAGGCTCGACACTAAGATCTGAATGTACATACCTTGGGTTTCTCTTCTACGATTTGTTGGAGGATGTTCTTATGTGTCTCCACGAGTTTTTCATGTCTTTTGGTCTGTGCATCTTCCAGCTGCGGGTGTGATTATATAGAATATATACAAGAGCAAGAAATAACCGCGTTTATAAATGTCTCAAAAGTTCGTCGTGCACTCAAACCTTATTAAAACAATGGACCTTACCCTCTTGATATGCTGCACCACTTCATTAACATAGGATCTATTAATCTCAAGCTTTTCCCTTGGAAACACAATGGATAAAATTCCATTTAGACAAGTAATTAAATTCAATACAAGGAGATAACACTACTGATACCAGAATACATAACTTTCTAGTGACAGCAGACTATATCACAGACAAAGGAATGATTAATACTAATAACATTATTCTAATGACTTGGCTGGTAACAAGGACAACACACAAATGAGTGTATATTTTATAGAGCAGTTGTTTTGACAAGAAAATTACATACAAGGTAGAGATTTGCCAGCGCCAAACTGTGATTTTAAAACCATATTTGGTCTTTCACTGCCATCTAGTGGTCGTTTTCTACTCAGCTGTGTTAACACTGAGCCCCACTCACTGTGGATTTATGATTCTGCAGAATACCCTTTCATAGAGATGTCCACACATGTACTAATTGAAATATGCTAATTTCCAGTTACAGGCATGCATTTACTAATTTGGAATACATAATCATAAGAACAAACGTCTTTAAATTCTACAGTATTTTTGAATGCGATCATTTTTTGCACACTGCTTGCACACAAAGCGATAAATGAGACTCACAGAGTTTGGCACTGGAATGCACGTCTAAATCTTATTTATCACAAGTGACCGATTACCAATGCTTCAGTCATGTTCATTTAAAGTGAGTGTTTAATGCCGCTGGCCCCGTTTCTGTGGAGACGTCTGTGTAAACTCTACTTACTCCTCGGTTAAGTGTTTCTCTTTTGATTTGGCTTCATTCAGTTTCTCTTGTCGTTTCTTGTCCATTTTCTTTTTCAGTTCTTTTTTTTCTCTGTGGACATAAATAATGATGATAAGCCTGGCGTTCAGACTGAAAAGGACATTATAAATCTTACATGTATTAATATCAGGCTTACTTTTCACATAATTCTTTCAGTTTTTTCATCTGATTGCTTTGACTCTCCTCAGCTACCAGGGTTAGTTTCTCCATTAGCTGTGTGATGCACATAAGAAAAATCAATGTCAATAATTCATTTCACTGTCAGATTTAAAAAAAAAAATCACACAATATTCATTAACTCAGATCTATCCGACTATGACATGTGAGTGAAACTCTTGATGCTAGATTTTCTTTTCCCTGGGTTTCTTCTTCCTGAGCTGTTATAAGAGTTTTTTTGTTTCAGTTTGAGAGTTGTTAGAGACAGTTCTCACTGCACCTGCTTGATGTGTTCTTTCTTCAGATATTTCTCACTGTAGTACTGCTCCTGCCTCAGGTTCAGGAGCTGCTGCTGCTGCTGCTCTTTGAGCTCAGCCAGTTTCTGACTGCTTTCCTGGTCCAGGTTCGCCAGCTCCTGCTCGAAGAACGAGGCTCCATGCTCCGGGCTGGAGGAGAGACACCTGACGAATACATCTCAGTCTGACTTCTGTCCAGCTCCAAGTTACGGGCACATATGTAGCAGCATACTGTCGCACTTTTAAAGAGCGAACAGCAGCGGCTTGAGAGCAGAAGAAGCAGACCTACCTCTTCTTACCATCTCTTTTTGCAGATTTCTGTAACACAGCTCTTCTGCGCAGATAGTCATGCTGGAACTCGTTGTACTTGGCCGTATGCTCCTTGATCATTTCAGTGGTTTTCTTGTGATGTTTCTTCATAAGGTCCTTCATTTCTTTATAATGTCTTCTCTGCTCTCTGACAAACACCTTCTGCTGCTTCAGCTCCTCTAATGTTTGAGCCTCCATCTCTAAGAAGGTGCAACATTAACTATTTTTAGATTCACATAAAAAAAACAACTTATATTTCATTCTTAGACTGCCGTAAAAATATTAACATCAATATTAGAAGACACAACGTCTTGGCATTTTTTGGAATATTGTAATTTTATTGACACTTTTTTTTTTTTGCTTAATTTAATCCGAAATGTAATCCTTTCACTTGCCAAGATGTCACCTGTGGCAGTGCAGTCTAAACAAATACAATTCATTTTAATTACTAAACAAAGACTTTTTACACATTAAAAATAAAGGTTAACATTCATTAAACATTCATAAAAACATTAAACATTTTTGCTAATCAGTGTCCAAAAATCCTGATAACCAATATTATCATCAGGTTATAGTTGTAATATCTAAATATCTAGTTTAATCTTATTAAGCTAAACAATAAGATAAACAATTAACTGTCTTCTATAATAGAAATACAGTAGCATAGGGCATGAGGATACAATACATTTCTCTTATTCTTTATGATTTTAATTAGTTGTCTTCATAAAAAGGATTCTTGCTAAAACTTAGTGTTTAGGTACATGATTTTGTTTCATTAATAATAAAGGTGTTTTGTGTTTGAATTCACCAGTTCAGCCTGCACTGCTGTCATATAAAATAAAGAGGGGATAGCAGTATTAGTTTTTAGATTGCATCGCTGGGAGACTGTGAGTATCAGTCAAATCCAGGCTGTGTCACATCCAAAGAAGTCATTGTTAGGGTGTCATCTGCATTATATTTGAAGATAATGATAAGGATAAAACCGCTGGTTGTCAATGCTGGCTGCTTTTATATAGTTCATATATCAGTCAGGAGAAAAAAAACAACAAACCAGAGGTGTATTAGTATTCAAGCTACCTTGTCTATTCATATATTTCAGCTCTTATTCTGCACAGAAGTGGAAGCTACAGGTTCTCTAGGTATTGACCTAATTAGGCGTCCCTGACAGCCATTGCAGCTTCTAGTACAAGCAGTGACTAACCGGTGAGGACACTCTGAATGAGATCTTCAGTCTTTGCCGCAGGTTTAGCTGATCCTGAAATACACACACACGCAGACACACGCGCACCTCTAGAGATAAGTCTTGTGTCACCACTTATTTTACTTTTCTGGGTGGCATATTCATTTGAAACTCTTCACACAAGCTCATAAACCCGAACACGGTTAAAAGTGTGAAGAGGATGTCACCTGTGGGCTGGGGCTGTGGGGAGAGCTGTGAGGCTGGTTTGGGCGTGGCACTAGGAGCATGGCTCAGGCCGTTCTCTACAGGAGCAGGTTTGGGCTCACTCTTCACTTCCGACGCCTGCTCGACTCCAGGCTCGGTCTGTCAAATGGAAAAGTTGGAAAAAGAAATCAATGGCAAAACAAAAAAAATATGAAGATTATAAGTGAGATATAGTTATTTTTTCATCTGCATTTTATATGATGAGGTGGATTAAGGTAACTTTTGAGCCTCTGTGGAGGCTCAATGAAGCACTACCTTAAATCAATCCGACATGTACTGTCTACCTTCAAACCATGAAACATCTAAATGATGGAAAAGGGTGTGATTTTATCCAGCAATTTTATTTGTTGGTTACAAATTCCCAAGACAATGGCACAATGCAATCACTTAAAGCCCCTCTCACTTCTTCCAATATTTTAAGTTTACTCATACAGTCGTCCTCTTGAGTAGCACAGAAACACTTCTGTCAGAATAGTGATTTAGACTAAGCTAAATTTACTAAAACAAAATCATTCATTTCTAGACCATCTTATGTTATTTCACAGTTTTGATCCCTTCATTATTATAAAAATATGGAAAGCCCATTCTATCTTTTGACTAATACTACATATAAAATGAGAAAATAAAAAATTATATTAAATGCAGTAATTTCACTGTTTGTCCGGAGGACACACCATGTGGTGACCCTGAAGAAAAATGGAGTAAAGTCCCCACCTCTTTGGCATCTTTCTCTTCCTCTCCCTCCTCTAATGTTAGAGCAGCCAGCTGCTTGGATCTCTGCTCCATTAAGTTGACATATCTAATGGGGTTAGACAGGGCCTCTATGACATCTGTTTCAATGAGAAGCGCACAGTCAGTCACCACAAACACAGCAATTTCTATACAATCAGAGCATTCCCTGTTTACATAGGCTGACACTTGATCGCAGTTCTTTCTCTGCTGCCTCTGAATGTGACAAGAACGTTCCCTGCCACTGACGTCAAGGAGTCCACTTTTAACCAGAAATGAGCGCCAGTCAAAAAGAAAGTGAGCAATAGCAGTGAAAAGGTCAGAGCTGTTTCCCCCCCATAAGCCCCTGTGGCATAACACATTTTAAGGAAAGTCACACACGCTGAGTAGTGTTGGGCACAGGAAGTCCCAGCCTCACACCTTTAGACTGTAAATGGAGCATTCCTTGCTAAAACCGCTGCCACTCTTATCACAGTGAAACATCACAGCTATAAAGCTGTCTGCCTTAAAGAGCGTAGGCAACAATTACATGCTAATTAGACAATTTTACCTGCAAATGTATCTGGCACATAATCTTTGACTTCGATATACACAAACAGAGCAGGAAGAGTGAGAGACTGGTTTTTCTCATTTCTCACTCCAATATATCTATAACCTGCAACACAAAAAAGCACACATAAACATTTTCATCAGGCATCTA
This sequence comes from Nannopetersius ansorgii, assembly GCA_037974605.1. Taxonomy (NCBI): domain Eukaryota; kingdom Metazoa; phylum Chordata; class Actinopteri; order Characiformes; family Alestidae; genus Nannopetersius; species Nannopetersius ansorgii. The sequence goes on from JBBPDE010000001.1 coordinate 25,251,129, forward strand.
TATTACAGCTCTAAGATGGTTTATGGAGGCAAACATCTACACTACCTGGTCGAATGGCCGTCACGGGAATTAACCGATGGCCAATGAACTTTCCACCCTCCTCAAATACAGCTATTCTCAAGGAGGCGAGGGTGGGTAAAACCACCTGTCAGAAAAGATTAAACAATAATTCAATGATTTATTTAATGCATCTGTATCGCCACACATCTAACCTTTCAGTCAGATCCACTTAACTCTCCAATTAACTTACCTTTTTGAACACGATCGGCTCCTCATCCCACACAGGGTTGATGGCGTTGTTCTGGGATGTCTTTGTTTTGAAGGCTTTCCGCCTCGTGTCAACTGGGAGTCCAAACATGTCCATTTCTACGTATACACCCACTTTCTTGTCTGTAAGGAACTGTCCTGATATGATCTGATGGGGAAAAACAGGTAAAAGTATATCAGCAACACCAGCTACTACAATAGCTACAGACAGAGGGGAGGGGTATTTGCATAGCATACATATATACTGCATGTGGCTCATACTTGAGAAGATGGATTTAAAAAGTTCTTGGATGCTTATGTTTGAAGTTATTTCCAAACCAAAACCGAACTATATATTTTTAAAATAAAAAGATACTCATCTACAAAGTTCTGCATGCAACAAATTGACGAAATGCAAAATGAGGAAAACGAAATGTAAGAAGCAGCCAGAAAGTTCTCAGGATATATGAAAGTTTTTCAAGCCTCGTGGAAAAGAGTCATGAAGCTGCCTGAGAAAACGCCAAGAGTGTGCAACGCCGCATCAAGGCAAAGGGGGCTACTTTGAAGAATTTAAAAGAGTCAGCCCTCTTGTGAAATGAGAAAACTTCAGATTATGCAACTGGCACATAAAACTACACAAAACATTCATGTCGGAGCCCTTGATATCACTTTCAGATACTCTGTGGACTGATGTTTTTGTAACCAAAACACTGAAAAATGTATACTGATATTTACTGCAGATCCCTTTTCTCACTGACTCAAACACTGAATGAGGTCAGTGAACACGGGCAGCTGGTAGCCTAGTGGTTAGGGCATTCGCCCTGCGATCAGAAAGTCCAGGTTCGATTCCCAAGACCACTAGG
>JBBPDE010000001.1:25258734-25270676 GCA_037974605.1 Nannopetersius ansorgii
ATACAGCGCAGAAATAATAGATATATAGATAGATACTTTATTTGTCACATACACATTACATGTAGTGAAATGAAAGAAGTTGCTGCCGACGTCGCGGCGCATTCTTTCAGTTTGGAAATACAGTACATGAGGAAAGGATCAGAGGAGAAAAACAGCCCCTCCTGTGTTTCACTCTGCCTTTGCACCCAAAATAACAACCTGTCTCATCAAGGAAATTAGCACTGGAACTGCAAACAGACATGAATTTAAACACAAACTGTAAGATCCGCACATTCCCTCAACAGCCAGCGTTCTTGTAGGGAACACACTCATGGATGGGTGTCCCCCGTGACAAATTCTCACCAGTAGTTTACATTAATTAAAGCCATTCTTCGCAGAGCTCCAAAGGTAATTAACCGTGGCCTTTTTTGCAAGCAGGGAAGCATTGCATAGCGACACTACATTAAGTGTTTCAGAGTAATCTCAATGGGCCTGCCACTGTCACTGTCACCATGAGGCAAACAGGCTTTAGTTTACATAAGGCAGGAAACAAACCACCTTGCTCTCCCTGGAAAAGAAAGTCAAATGGATGTTCAAGGACTACAATTACGGCACCCTGCTGAAAGTTAGCAATTGTCTCGTCAAAATGGAGGATAAAGGGAAAGCGTAAGGGAAGCAGGGGTACAATTCAGATAATATCTTTGTTGCGAATAGTCACATTCAATTAAGGACACAAAGATGCATCAGTCAAATCTAAATTTAATTTGCCATGACTTTACTGACAGTCTCACGCACATAATCTTTTCGGACTCTTGAGGAAGACAGTATACAGACTGTCTTCAGAACCCGGCCCCATGGCTAACCCAAAAACGTCTACAGTCGAATCTCCAAGTAAATCCTGAAGTCTCTTGTGTGGGCAACTCATATGCCCCGTAACCATTGTTCCCTGCCTGTCGCTGAGAGTGGGCCAGGAGAATAGATAGTTTATAATCTGTGTGACAGCGAGGTGTCATGCCAGCACTGCAAGCAAAGAGCTCAATGATCACTCCTATCTATCCCAATCTCCAGCCTCTCCAGGCTAAATATGTTTAATCAATCAAATGTCACAAGGTAACTGTCTTTCGCACACAATCGTCCAGTGTCCGGATCCCCCAGTGTAGCCTTGCTGGTGGAATTATATAAATAAATGAGCTCAACTGCAGTGTTGGAGATGGACTGCATCTCAGGAGTTACTGTTGCTATGGTAATGAAACTAAGGGAAAGGTGGAGAAATGTATGAAAATGTTATTTTGTGCATTGAAAAGGGAAAAAAACAACAGGCTTAATATTAGAGAGCTTGCAATTCAAAGCAATTCATGGAAGAATTCCTGAGGAAGACGGAACAACTAGGTTTCACTGTGGTCTGAACCATGCATCATGTGTTTGAGTTTCATAAAGTCATAAAGTGTTGGGTTTTTTTTAACTAGAGGCATTCCAGTTTGAAAACCAACACAGAATATTAGAAAATAGGCAAAAACAAACCCTGGCAGCTACAAAAACTCAATTTACCTGTGACCAAAGAGGAAACCTTATTGAAACATGTCTGTATTCTTAGCAGTAGCATTGCAATATATTTCTCTGATGTTCTTGGGTACCATATAATCACGGTCTGAACAAAACTTTGTATCTATATAATATAATATATAATATAAATGTTTTTAAAAATACAAAGGTATGTGATTTCTGTCAATTATTTTGGGATGATTCCTACTGGTCCGTTCATCGTGAGGTTTTGAAACAATGTTCAGGATCACTGATGTTTTCAAAGTGTGAAAAAAAATCTGATGTTCGGCAGACGTTTCCAATTTCAGCTGATAATTTCACAACGGTGAATATAAAGTTTTGTTCCGACAGCAACGATATGCTCAATATTAGAGGCAAAACACATTGAAAGCAAAGCTCAAGTCTGCCGTTTATAGCACTGCTCATGGCTACTTGTCATCCCTGGACAGTGTGGGCTGATGTGACATGACAGCACATCAACCAGCTGAAAGAATCAATGGGCACCCGAGGCAGGCGGAACATGATGGCTAAGGAGTGTGCATGTTTAAGGCTGACCTTTCTGGATCATGCTGTGGTTGGGCTCAAATTTCTCCATGAGGAGCTGTGTCTGCTCAGTCTTCAGCGGAGGATAAAGAATCTCATTCAGACGTGGATCTCGCTGCTTATTGTTGATGAAGTCAGTCATCTGCTCCATGCTCAGGTGGTTCTTGCCCTTGGCTCCACTAGGAAGGAGGAAGGAGAACTGGGGGATTTTTCTTTTCAGACATATGCTAAATGCTTCCGTGTGAGACCTACTCGAAAGTTAAGCAAGTATTCAAAAATAAGTAGTCTAACAACACTCACAGGTCTGCGAAGATTTGGTTGATTTCAGGCCGGGGACAGAGGTTGGCAATGAATGATTTGTAAACATCAGGAGTTAAGTCATCCAGAGGAATGGAATCATTCTGCATAGACACCAAAGAAAAACACAGCTGCTCAAAACCCAATCAATGCTTATGCATTTATCCTAATGTATTGCACTAATAATTCACCAGTCAGCTGCTAAACACACCAATCACCCAACCCGGAGCAACGACGTGCTGTAATATCCATCAAACACTCAAACTAAATACTTATGAACATGATCCAAAACATCAATGAGTCTGGACTAAAAATAGAGGATGAGCTGCTGCTTTAATGCCATGCTGTCCAATATTAATAACGACTAAAAGCTCCAAGAAGGCCTTCAAATTAATTCATGCTTTCTCTCCAAGTCTCCAAGTCTGGGGACTATCCGGTTAATTTGGCTTTAAATCAACTGCATCATTTTAACAAATGCAATAATAAACAAAGTTGTCAGAGTGCAAACATTAGTCAGTGTCATCTCAGTGTTGTCCCAGATTCATCACTCCCCAGAAAACACTGAAAACATTTGAGCCAGGCAGTCAATCTTGAAGGCCATGCCAAGGCCCAAGGCCGACTGATGCTTTGTTGGTTAAAAAATTGAAGAGACCCCGAGAGAAAGAGATAAAAGGCTCAGGCAGTGTCTGACTCATAGAGAAGCACTGGGAATTAAGCACTTTTTGCTCCAATCCCCAGAGACCTTTTAACATTATGGATTGCATTCTGATTTTTTCCTCTCTAAAATAGGCCTTCGTTTCTTCTACAAAGAAGGAGGCATTTGTTAAATATTTGAAGAATGAGTATTGTGAGGATAGTGCACCCCTGTTTAAAGAAGGGAGAAAGAACTAAATGGAAACAACAAATGACACATTTCTTTTAATGCGGAAAAAACACCATAAATGAATGATTTTTCCACCGTAAATGAATGCAGAGCGGTATAAAGAGAATATTACCAAACACTTGAAATTGTAATCCAGAGAGCAACTGAAATACATGCTATTCATCAAAGGATGCATAGCTGCATAGATTCCGTGGGCAAGCCTCAATGGCGTTACTGGTAAAGACGATGCAATCACTTCCTGTCAGAACGGGAACTCATGCCACTTCCCAGCAGGAACTTGGAGTGATTAGCTAAACATATGCTCACCCTGCCTGACGGAAGATTACAGCTCTCCAGCGCGGTTTCTACACGCTTCCTGTCAGTCGAAAACATGCGAAATATGCTGCAAAAAAGAAAAATCATAATCAGATGATTCTCATAAGAATCCTTTATGCCTAAAGTAAGAAAGTGGTGCATTTAGCATCCAGCTGGTGACTTACTTCTTCACTGGAATACGTCCCTCTTGGTTTGGTTGCAGCTTGAGTCTTGTGTAACTGATTTGAAAAAGTGTCATATTTCAAAGAGAGACAAAAAAAAAGCATTTAAAATACAGCTTTTGGGGATTTCAAAGAAAAGCGAGCAATAATTAAGAAAAATAAAAGCCAACTTGTACAGATAGAAAAACTCTTTTGTTGACACATGAATGAGTTCTGACACATGTGACAGTTTGGTACTGTCAGTTCACTCCAGTGTGATGCTGCCCTGAGGCTAATAGTCAGGTGTGAAAAGCTCCCGGCCACAGTCCTATTTCATTTAAAGCCATGTTGATGAATTTACACCATGAGAGATTATCTGCAGGTGCTTACGCTTTTTCCAGGCTGGCCTCTCTATTCATGTTCTGAGCCAGCAGGTTGGACGCCAGACTAAACAACTCCTCTGCCCACTCCTTTGTGGATGACAAAACACAACAAAAGAGGCAATATCCATTAAAATAGGTCAAGTGCCCCTCCTGAAAATGTTCTGCACAGATATCTCAATGGCAAAATGCACTATTAGTGAGTATTTCCCACTCTCCTGAGGGGGAATTGAATTACTGACATGATAGCCCCTTAGTAGCTGAAGTATCAAATACCTTTGCCACTTCCTCCTGGAAAGCCATGAAGTTTAGATAGGTGATGTTGACCATGTCAGGCCCTGTAACCACCGTCAGCATCTTGTTTTCGATCCGTCCCACCAAGTTCCCAACATCTAGTAACTCTCGCAGCTTGGCTTCCTGAAGAAAGATTGAAACAACTGCCAGTTAAGAGTCAGAGGTTAAAAACAATCATCAGGCGCCTGCAAATGTATCCTATAGCACCTGTTCATAGGTAGAGAATAATTTACAAAATGTTTACTTTAATAGGCAAATAGCATGAATTCAATTGACTTTTAGATGCTCATATAATTACATAATTTTATAGTTACATGAACTTGTTTGTCAAACAAGATGCAGATTCCAATGTATCCAATGTAAATGCATCATGGTAATGGTAATACCTCTTCTATTAAAAAAAAAACAAGTCTTGAAACATGTCTTGAAAGTTATGAATATGTATTTTAACAGAATTTGTCTGATTGTTCAGGGCTTATATTCCTAAGTGACAAATCATTAATATCCATAATAAGGTTAAAGGTAGAGCAGGCAGGATTGCTCAGAACATGCTTTTGTAATTACCAGCACTGACAGAAAATTTCAAGGGTTATGAATGGTTCTGAAGATGTGAAAAAATCTGGATCCCCTTGAGCTGCCAGGTGATGGTGATGGGGAGGGGGAGGGTTAATTAGAGCCTATACTCTGTGTTGAAGGGACTTTCTGGATACAGAGGAGAGCCCTTGTTGCCAGGGGTGATGCGCTGGTGGTGGGAAGTGAGCAGTCAGGAGCTGTGGCTCATTATTGGTGAGAGTGGAAGTATGTGGTGTGCAGGGTGAGCACTACCATTATCCGCAGCATTGTACCTACCTACAGAGAAAAATGAGTAGTCTGCTGAACTTCACAAGAACTAGAGTGAAACCACCCAGCCCTCTTCTGATTCAACCCAACATACATATTCACATTTACAGAGATAGGGGTACCTATTTAATGCCTTTGGATCTCAAGAACCATAACAGGCCAATAGAGTTTGTAACGATTCTTCTACAGATTCCCTATCTGACCTGCTGTTTGCTACACATTCATCAAGGCAAAGAGAAGACCTGCAGCATTTAAGTGCATTTGAGCATTAAAGAAATGTTTATCCAAACAAATCTAATTTACACAAATACCTTCTTAGTCAAACACGGTTAATTAGCCATTACATGTTTAGTGAACTCAGTTTTCTTCTTAGGATTCGCATTTTCGTTGAGAGCAATATATTAGAAGCCTAGATTCACATTATGAGGTTGCACGGTACAAAATGGCACAAATCCATTTTTTACCAGAAGTGACACAGATCTTTAACTTTTTCAAGCGTGATCCTAAATCTGACACATAGCTGATTGCGGAGCGTGTGACCTTAATGAGAATGCTTAGCACAGAATTGATGTGTTTTTCTTACACTGCATCATTCAATGTTTGTCTTACTCCAATTATGAAAGGCTGAGACATATCATCATTGGCCTTTGTACCTCAATGGCTCTCCACATCCTACATAGTACATTACTTTTGCGATTTGAGCCATTTGGGATTCAGTCTGTATGCACTGCAGATCCTTACATACTATTTAGGTGCGGAGATCATGGATCCTCGACTCACTGAATGCACTAGGGAGCAGGGAGCTATTTGGGTTTGAGCCTTAGTTTGACATTCATGTGTCATACAGTTTATTCAGGTGAAATTATGGCTTTGGATTTGCTCAAAAGTGTCATTTCAAAGAGCAAACATCACTAAAAACTAGGGCAATATATACTTCATCTGTTAATCGCTTTGGCGATATCGGTCTTTGCAATACTGCTGTATGCAAATAAGACTCTAAACAATCACCAATTAGTGTTTTTGACAGGGTGACCAATCACAGCTCCGGGATAGTGTTTGATAAACTTGAATATTGATGTAATACAACAAAAGCCAAATGATTTTTGTCCAAACTTTAGACATTAAACAATATTTAAATGCTTTACATAAAGATATTTTTCATTCCGAAAATATTATATGGATCCTTTAACATATTGAAAAGCATCACAACAGCAACATGTAGCAGTATAACTACAATAATAATATTTTGTCCATATTGTGCAGCTGTACTAAAGAAGTCACTTAACCACACCAAAGTGAACCATCAGATAGGAACCATTTCAGATCTGAGCAAAAATCAGATCTGAGAAATGAAGAACTGAGGCTTGCAATGTGAGAGTTTGTGAGGGGAGCAATCATTGCTGTTTGGCAAAAGCATTTGTTTACATTTGAGTATATGGTGAATCATCCCTTTACCCACTGTGATTTAATTGCAGTGTATCAGCCATAGAATTAAAATCCCTATTCTTATATGGTGTGGGTACCCCTTGCACCACCAAAAATCTCCCACATGTCAAAGCATAGACTCCACAAGACCTCTGATGCCATGCTTGTTATCTGGCACTGAGATGTTAACAGCTATCATTTAGAATCTGTAAGTTGCGAGGCGGGGACTCCATAAGTCAGACAGGTTTGTCCGGTGCATTACACAGATCTGAAGAATTTGAGATCGAGTGAACACCTTGAACTCTTGTCATTTTCCTCATACCTGTCCTGAACAACGTTTACAGTGTGACTTTCCTGTTGAGAGAGGCGCTGCAGGTGCTTTCAACAGTGGTCAGGGGTCAGCATGGGCACTTGAACAGGTCTGCAGCTACATGTTGCATAGTACAGTGCAGTATACCGTGGTGCACTGTGTGTTCTGACACCTTTCTATCATAGCCAGCGTGACCCTTTTCAACAGTTTGTTCTCCATTAGCTCTTCTGTGGGATCAGACCAAATGAGCTAGCCTTCACACCCCACGTGCACCAATAAGCCTTGGAAGCGTTTGACAATGTCACTGGTCCAGCATTTGGCCTTCTTTGGACCACTTTTGGCAGGTACTACCCACTGCATGCCGGGAATACCCCACGAGACCGGCCATTTTGGATTTGCTCTGACACAGTTGTCTTGCCCTCACAATTTGGCTCTTGTCATAGTGACTGAGATTCTGCTTGGCCATTTTTCTGCTTCCAACACATCAACTTCAAGAACTGACTGTTCACTTGCTGCCTCATATATCCAAGCCCTTGACAAGTACCACTGTAACAAGATAATCAATATTCACTTCACCTGTCATCAGGTTTTGCTATTGTGGCTGGTCTGTGTAAACTACATCATGTGCTGTGATCAGTATCAACAACAGTATCAGTATAATACCAGGCCCGACTCAATATATATCCCTCCCCTCCACACAGCTCCCGCCAGCCTATGAGACTGTTCAACAGGTCCATTGGACCCTACTGTTCCTGCATCAGCTGCCAGAGGATAATTACAATGAAATGCAATGACTTTCCAATCAAGAAGCGATTTTCCGCTTGCTATCTGCTGCACAGCCGAACAAACGGCTGAACAAATATAATTCATAGCAAAAAGACGGAGACTGGTGATTCTGGTTGGATGAGCACAAGCATGCTGAATCTGCAGAGAACACAGAGATAAAGCAGAAAGAGGAAACGATGGAGAAAAACACCTCATCTTCACAGGTTCATAACAAAAATCCTGCCAGCTGAACGCAGAAAGAGTGCTTTCAGTTTATCCGAGAATGAAAAAAACAAAAAAGCCTCTTTAATCTAACTGAATTTACTTATGTTCATCAGCAAAGTGAGGAAGCCGGAACACTCTCCAGCCAGAATGACCTCACAGTCAGCACGCAGAGGAAGGTTATACAAGGCAAAGCGGTGAAGAGACGCTAGTCGCTTTTGTAACTGGTTTGCTAGACAACACCAGTGTTGCTTCAGTGATACCAGAGCGGGGCTCAATTCAACTCATCATGACTCATAACTCTGTTCTGGCCCATGCTGGCATCTTTGATATATTTGGTGCAGACACACAGGCCAATTTTACACTTCAATTCAGCACAGTTTGCCAAGAAACAGTTGGAGAGCTTTCACTTCCTGGATTTCCCTGCTCGGTTGTCTCTTGGTGTGCTTATTATTTCTAAACCTTTCCCACCCTTTCTTTAGATAATATTTCAGACAATGCGAGATGTTAGAGAAAATCTGTGTTTTCATTTTTTTCATGTATTTTTGCTCATGTCTCTGATTTCAATTTACTGATCTCTCTCAGCACACTCCAGTCTTTATTACTGTGTGCCAATCTACAATCACTGGACTTTAGTCTGAAGAGAGCTCTATAGAATGGGCAGATTAGATTCTAAGAAAATCCCCCAGTGGGACTACAAGAGATTTAAATAAGAGTGGAAAAGGGTTTGATAAGTCCTCGACGTTGTGCCAATTGTTTTTAAACTCATGCATAAAACTGATGTTTGTCATCCTTTCTAACCATGCACAAGTATTACTTTAGCACTGAGGAGAAATGTATCACTTCTCTAAGGTTTTCACTGGCTTGGTAAATCTGCTGTTTGAAAATAAGAACCTCACAATACAAAATGCATGTTAAAAGAAAAAGTCTTACTGACTTTAAGAAGAATTTCCACAAAACAATAATTATTGTTACTGTGATACTGTGCTAAGGTTCTCAATATTAAAGCTATAACTCAGCTAAAACAAGACAGGAAACAAATTGGATATAATCTAAATAAAAATATGAGTGTAGCAAGTTGTTAAGCAGGTTTTCACATGTTTATAACTGACGGATGATAAAACGAAAGTAAACGGGGTTAAGAATGATCTGTACACATGCAAATACTGTGTCAATGCTTGTGCAAATCAATGCCCTTTACTTATTATTATAACATTGCATCAAATAAAATTATAATCAAATAAAATTCTGATTACTATTCAGGCTTTTTATGCCATTTTTAAGAACACTATGTTGTCATCATTATGCCTGTATTACCATCTATATGTTCTGAATGGGAAAAAAAAACTAAATTGTGCTTCATGTTATAGCACACAAGGATATTTTTGACATAAATGCTACGGCAATCACCTCGTCCACCCACACCCTCAATGATGATTCTCCTCAAACATTCTCTCTCTGTCACTTCGGTCCAAGTGAGAATGGTCCAAAATGCATATTCATTATTGTTGCCGTGCTGGGGAGGCGGAGGCTTTGGATCAGATGAGTCAGCCGCGAATACAGGGAGGGCTGCAACCTGTCTGCAGTGAAACACTGTTGTTTGTGTTGTCACCTTGTCCTTGCTTCGGCTCCTCGCCATGTTGGATGCCCTTTCTTCCTACCTCATTAGCTCATGTGCCTATGGCTTTGGTCACACACAGCGAGCCTTTCCACAAGAGTTTCTATGGCAACAATCCATCAAGGCACTGCTGCCACTAGGAACAGGATTTTGCCAAATGTTTAGCTGGTCCTCTAGCAAAGTGAAGCACCACAGTGCCTCTGGTTCCACCAGCTTTGTACTCAAGGTGCACGTTGGCTGTGTCTCTCTCTTTCCCAAACACTAAAGCAAACTGACTGGGTGCCCTCTACAACAATGAGATTGTCTCTGCCAAAGAAAACAGGGAATTAATTTTGCCCGATAAGATCATTATAACAATTCACCGACATGCTCACAATTAAATTTGTGACTACGATTATTGTAATTGCTAAAATTTTGAGAGGGGGTGGTACTGAACATTTGTTCTTTTCATGTGACAGCTGAATGCATTGAAAGGCTTTGTTAATGAGTGCTAATTCTAGTCTCTGTACCATCCTCAACCTACAAAAAAAATCCTTTATGTAAGACTTGACTCACAACCACCATATACTGTGTTTTAAGCAAAGACAGTATATATATATTTTTAAATATACTAGACGTTAGGCCAGGGAGAGGCACAATAGTGAGTTTTGACATCCAAACCGACATTCAGGCTCTGCTCTCCTCGAGAAGCGTGTCAACAGATGGGGCGGCCTGATTTCATGGCAATGATGTTGAGCTGCTAATCCTCCTAGAGGTACTTTTTGCTTGAGAAGAAGTGGGCAGGAATCAGAGAGCAGTCTCTTCCTGCACTCCTCTCTGGCCCCGATCCTGCGCCTGCTGGGCTGAGTATGGATGGCTCAGCACCCAGAGAGAAGAAAGTTGGTGCTGAGGCAATGTATCTTTTTGTGAATACCAAGGTGCAATGCAATTTAAAAGTTATATATGCACACACACACACACACACACACACACACACACACACACACACACACACACACACATACACACATACACACATACACACACACACACATACACACACACACACACACACGCCTCCAAATATACATATACATATACACAAGCACACAAAACAAGCACACACACCCAAATACACATACACACAATCACATACCTCCAACTGCACATACACATAAGCACACAAAACACAAACACAAATACACATACACATATACACAAACACACACACACCCAAATACACATACACATATACACACACACACACACACACACACACACACACACAAATTAGCAACAACATTAAAACCACTGATATGTGAAGTTACAATGGTACCTATGAAAGACACAGACAGCAAAAAAGCAGGGATATATATATTAGGCAGTAAATCAACAGTTCATGAAAAGTACGTGTTGAAAGCAGAAACAATGGTCAAATGTAAAGATCCGAGAGATTTTGAACAGGGTCAGTTGTGACGGTTTGACGACTGAATCAGAGCTTGGTTCAAATGGACTGAGGAGGGACAACTGGTGAATTGGCAACAGGGTCAATGAAGGCTCAAGTGAAGGCTAGCCCATCTGAAAAAGTTGATGCTAGCTATGACAAAAGCCGCAGTGCCCATGCTGACCTCTGTCTACGGACAAAAGCACATATGATGTGCACAGGAGCATCAGAATTGAATCATGTTGTATTTAAATGTGATTTTATACCATGCAGATTGCTGTGTGTTAACACTGCTTCCTTGGGAAAGAGGGCAGAAAAAGCTGATGGTGGCAGTGTGATGCTCTGGGCAATGTTCTGCTGGGTCCAGGCATTCATGGGGATGTTAATGACATGTTTGCTTCAATATTGATGCAGACCAACACCCCTTCATGGCAACAATAATCCCATTGGCCACTTGCAGCAGGCATTCATGTGGATGTTAATTTGACATTTTTGCCTCATCACTGATGTCGACCAACAACATCCCTTCATGGCAACGATATTCCCATTGGCTACTTGCAGCAGGATAATTTTACTATACTGCAAAAATTCTCCAGGAATGCTTTGAGGAACATGCCACATTCAAGGTGTTTAGCCTCTAGATTTTTCAGATCTCAATCCAATCAAACATCAGTGAGACATGCTGGCCAAAGTAGGGCCCACTGAGGCCCAACCTCCACACTTACAGGACTTAAAGGATCTGCTCCTAAGGTCTTGACGCCAAATACCAGTGCGCAGCTTCAGAGGTCTTTTGGAATGAATGCCTTAGCGTGTTAGAGCTGTTTTGACAGCACGAGGAGGACCTGCACACTATTAGGCAGGTGGTTTTATGTTATGGCTGGTTGGTGTACATACGTGTGTGTGTGTGTGTGTGTGTGTGTGTGTGTGTGTGTGTGTGTGTGTGTGTGTGTGTGTGTGTGTGTGTGT
>JBBPDE010000001.1:25329570-25339622 GCA_037974605.1 Nannopetersius ansorgii
CATCATTGCATTCAGTTTTTATTCACGATTTGTATAGTGTCCCAACTTTTTTGGAATCCGGTTTGTACTTTATTTTTGCATTTAACACATTCAACAGGTGAAGCAGTGGGCAGCCAGGAACACGGTATGCAGGGACGATACCTTGCTCAGGGTATCTCAGAGGTGCTTGGTGGTCTTGGGAATCGAACCCACAACTTCCTGATCCAAAGGCAAACATTCTAACCACCAGGCCACCAGCTGCCCCTAAGGGCTAGCTAGGTTTAATAAGACAATCATAAGAGAATCATCTTTCTGTAAGTGGGCAGAACCTCCTTTTGCGCTTCATACCATTGCACTGCTCTTACCATCCACGGCACACGGACTTAGCTAAGCATAATAAAAAGTTTGCACCAGAACTGCTATCTCGGTCTCTCTGAAAAGAAAGAAAGGAAAAGAACCCTCAAGCACCATTTTCCTTCATTAACTTCTTGGTATTGTTCAGGTCCATCTGGCTGCTGGGGAATGAACCCAGAGCTGACCGTAAAGAACAATGCATGAATATTTAAGTAGTGTGTATTAACTCCACCGCACCAGGCACAATGCTCAGCTGGAAAAACCATAGCCAAGGACAAAAATATATATAATCCTTCCTAAAGCCTATTGCCATTGTCCCTGGCAGCAGCAAATTACTGCTGAATATGATGTGAACAATGGTGTCATAGCTATAGTCGGAGGTGGCGGGGTCAGAAGGGTCCGGTTTCAGTCTGCCCTTTGCGGCGGGAAAGGGGATACGTCATACACCTGATGGCACACAAAAATACAGCCCATATTGCCAGCTCTCATCAGTCACTAGCATTTCTTGAAGCCTTATTTCAGTGCCTATCCAATAAGCATCTTAATCATCTTGCTTAAAAGTTGTAAGTTGTAATACAGACACAGTCATAGGCAAAACACACAGTGAAAGCATAATTTGTTGATCTTCTGAGTAAAAATAAGTTAACACATGCTCTGTATAGGGAGTTAACTTAAATATGACATTTTCTGCAAATTCAAGACCTCAATTTCTATTCATTTGTTTCTAAAATAAGAGAGCATGACACAATTTTCGCACAGGCTATTTCGTAGTTTTTGTCCAATATTTTAAATTCAGCAAATAAACAGTGAGTTTAAATGGGCGGAAATGTGTTCTCTAGGGGATGTTTGCATAAGACTGTTTGAGGAATTTGCCTTTGAAAATGTTTTTTATTTTGTTACAGTGTATTAGTAAAGGGTTCAGAGTATAGGTGATTAGTCTACAACAGTGCAGCAACAGAGCAGTTTCCCCAAGCGAACCCACAAATAGAAGCACGTTGTTTCCATCCTCCACCGCCGTGTGTTTCTCTTTCAAAATGGTGCGTTCATACAGACTCCAGAGATGGAAGCAATCTGCCATATTCAGATTGAACAGATAAAATAGGTTCTCATAATCAAAGACATCATTAACTGTTTGAGACAAGATTTAAACAGCAGATTTCACCATGTCATTGGAAACGGAAGTTCAGATATCATCAGCTTAGGAGTTTGCCAAAACTATTGCAAATGAAGCAGATGCAAATGATGAATTGCATCCCTTGACATGTTGCCAAGAAAGTTTCAGCAGGAATTTAAGGAGGCGAAAAAAATGCAAACTTGATTTTCAGAGAGATGTTGAACGCCATGCATAATGAGGGTTGATGCAATACAGATCTAACATGCTTTTGCTGTGACTAATAGCCCAACATATGTCAGGTAGGAATGGGCAGTTTTTCCAGCAACTTTTTCCCTTTTTTTTAATGGAAAAATGGGATGTGCTTCTGAACACCAACCACTGTTGCTCTAAATTGCTCTTAATAAACGACAGGCAATATTGTAGTGCAGAAAGGTCCGTGAATTCTTTCTCCCCCAGAGCAAATGTGTCTTACATAAACAGTTTACATCAAGGAAATTATTCTTTTGGGTCATTTTGTGCAGTGGCTCATCAAACAGGAAGGGCTGAGGCACAGCCAATAATTACCATCTAAAAGTACTTCCTCGGAAAAGACATCAGTGGCGTTTGATATTTCCTTTTACAGGCAGCCGGGGGTGAGCTGTGTTCCTCCCTCTCCAGCCCGCTTGCCCAGCGCCGAGAGCAGCTATACTGGGGCTACACAAGCTGATCTTATCGGCACCGACTCTCAGCCTTTGATCAGGACATTGTTGGTGGTGTAGAACACATTTATATTAAGCAACCGCTTTACAAACAGCATTTTAATGCCCCATACAACTATATAAGGTCCCCTAGTATGGAAGGTCATATCCATGCTACATCATGCTAACTTACAGAACCCATAAAAGACTATTACCTGGAAAGGAGAAAAGCAATAGAAATAGACTCTTTAAGGTGTGTAGAATGTTGTATCTAAAGTAAATCCCAGTCTATTATGATATACAGTCTCCTCAAGAGAAACAGGTGCATTAATAAATTGGTCTATGAATGAAACAATTGTTATACATGTGCAGAGCATGTGCACCATATGCATAACGTCACTTTAAGTTGCTTAAAACCACATTGATATTTGTTCTTTCATTTGTCCTTCTCTATTGATGTTAGAAGGTCTGTGTAGGCCTCATTATATACCATTTATGAAGGCCAGGAAAGATGGCAGAAATGGTACTTTGAAGCGATGCCACAGAAGAACGACTTTTAGTTCAATAAAAAAACATCTCAGAACATTTCTGCGAATGAGATGGGTGAAACGTGAAGAACCTTTTTAAAGAACACATAATGTAAATGTCCTGTAATGATGAAAGATTCTTTTCTAGAACCGTATTACCGACTCAAAAAAACTATTGAGGATTTACTCATTAAACTGTCGGGAGTGACTGTGAAATAGCAAAAAAAAAAAATCCAGGTAATGAAACTGCCATCATTTTATTTGACAGTTTAGGTATTGTGTTGTGTGTCCTGGTGATGTTTTGTCACACATATGCAATCAGGCACTACAATTACAGTCTTAAAAAGCTCCAGGAAGGCTTCTTACAATGTAAAAAACACATTTCATTAAAGTACCACTCAAATTGTGTTATTGTAGGGTTATGGAGATTTTTTTTTAAGGGAAAGAACCTACATATGGAATGCAAATGTTCTAAAAAGAACATTAAGATAGGTAAGGAATCTGTGTATTATATGGAGGTTCTTCATGTCTTTGAAAGGTTTTTCCCTCTAAAAAGTCTGTTCTTCAGACAGAAGATCTTCAGTGGCATCACTCTTGTGGCCTTTTTCATTCTTTCCCGCATTAATTCACTCATTCATTCGTTTAGAAATTGTTCAAAAAAGCTTTTGATGAAATGTTCATGGAGACCACAGTGGTACAGTTTCTACAGGCAAGTTCCTTTCCTCCAACTATGCAACATGGTGTCTTATAATCCTTTTTAACACATGGAGAGCAGTAAATTAAAGTGAGGGGTCAATGTGTGGGATGGGAGTCACTCTCTTTCTCTCATTCTGCCTTTCTTTCTATCACTTTCACTTTTCTTCTCCCTGTGTCTTTTATTTCTCTTGTTCCGAATCTTTCTTCTGTTGATGAGTTGAATGGCAGGTGTGATAAAGTCGGAGGACCTGGTCCGTGCGAGGCTGAGAGAATAACGTTCGGGGCCGACGGGGAAGCAGGCGGCTGTCAGTTCCACAATGGCGGGCAGCCCAGAGGACACCAGGCCCGCGCTGAGCTCAGACAATAGCAACCCAAACCTCTCCCTTCAGTCGCTGACAAGATAGCGTAATGGGAAGGTAATCATCGAAGAAAAGCACCATCAAATATTCAAAAGGCGCCCTGGCATGGGGTTGATTAAATATCGACTCCTCTGTTCCGCTGTCATGCTCCGCTTTGACTCCTCACACAATCCCCACGGCCGCGGCCTGTTGTCATGCTGGAAGGCATGCGAGTCTCCGCCGCCTCCCTGTTAGGCCCCTGAAACTGTACTCGCCCGCAGTTTTACTGGCCTTTTAACGGGCCTTTGAATCCAACACCTCCTGCACATCTCCAGGGATGTGACTGTGAGCTGCTGCCTGTGCACTAACTGTCAATACTGTTTATTTGAAATAAAAAATTTGAACAAATTACAGCATATAATTTGCTCTAACTGTTCTCTATTTGTAAGAATGTAACACTAGCAGAAGGCAGATTTATTATAAATATGTACAGAAAAGTCTTCTTAAATATGTTGCTGTTATTCAGATCAATAGTGAAAAAGTCCAAGGCATGTAAAGACACCCTGCCCTTGGTTGGTCTCAAGAACAATTTAAGCCTCCATCACTCAAGCATTCACCTGAAGGCTTTTCAGGACTGGACTGTAGACTCCTACTATGCTACCACTACTCAGAACATCCAGCCTATCCAAGTACAGGAGATGAAGTATGGTAGGCACTATTCTTCACTTTCTGGGGTCCTGTTGGATGGAAGCAAGGTGACGTGAGCAGAATCAAGGTGTTGCCAATTGAACATAAACTCAGTTCTAGTGTGAGGTGGCACTAAATTAGAAAAAAGTTAAATGATTTTCCTCACTAATATACTTAAGTATACAACAAAAATGTTATCATAAAAAACTGTGTCACTGCAAAATACATCATTTACGGAGGTAAATGTAAGTAAGTAAATATAACAGTGGAATTATTCTGAAAAATGCATCCGACCATACTCAGACCATACTGACATTTAAAAGACATTTATGTTACTGCTTCAGTTTATGAATCAATATAGAGAACCGAAGGGAGAAGATCAGGTGGGCGCTGGATTTGCAGATGTGTCAGCAACCGAAACATCAAAAGAACTTCATGTGTCAAATGTGAGATAGTGTCCAAAATGATGAAAGCACACTTCAGAAGGAAAAAGTGCCCCAGGGCAAGAGGAACAGTGGCTGAGATTGAAGCTCACCAACTTAAACAGGGCAGTTACTTCAAAAGGGGATCATTACAACTGGTAACTAAATACAGTGAAACCTGCTGTTATAAATGTACCCACCATTAGAGCACTGCAATAATGCGCTACAGTCTACTGAGACGTTTTTGCTCTTTTTTTATATGAATGTGGATTTTTTTTCTTTCTGCGAAAGCCAAAAAAAAGAAAAATCCAAAATCACATTACCTGCTCAACATGAGACTGGATCTGTTCATGCTGCAAAGCGTCTCCAGTTTCTAAAAGCAGTTGCTCAAAATGTGTATAACAGCGTTCAAAGCAGGGCTGAAGCTGTTCTGAAGACCAAAGGCAGCTCAGCCTCTTATTCCTGATGTATTACCTAGTGCTTCCATTATTTTGTATATGCTAGGAAAGATTGCAGATATTATTCTTTCATTTGAAACCATTTCAAAGGGCTAGTATAGGGGCTATGATTAAATTTGAAGTGAATGTGTTCTGGATCAAACCCAGCACACGGAGATTCTTTAGGCATGGGAGCTTCCAGACAAATTATACCTGCATGATAGTGGATAGGACAGTGCCAAGGTTCTTCGCCTTTGCCTTTCATAGAAGCAACACTTTTGGTTCACCAAAGAACCTGGTTATTAATAGTTAATTAGAACAGCTGGTTCTGTTGAACATGTTCTTTTTTCTACTCCGAAGAGGCCATTTTAGCAAAATGTATATGTTGTCCAAACTATATCCTTTAATTCATTCTGGTTTTGGTGGGGAAATGTGACTCCATAGGCCACTATGTTTCAGTAATATATATATATATATATATATATATATATAGAGAGAGAGAGAGAGAGAGAGAGAGAGAGAGAGAGGAGGGGATTATGATAAACTCATTGTAAATGATACCAATACAGTTTGGAAACCTTTATGAAAACAGCTTAGGAACCAATGATGGCACAATTGAAATGTCAATTGAAATGCAGATCTAATACAAAAAAAAATGTCCAATTGCAATAGCATTTATATAGATGCTTCAGCCTCCTGAACATTTTATCTCTGAGGCCTGAAGATATAAAGTGTGTAGATATATTCTGCGTGTATTTTTTCCCAATAGTTCTGGTCTTTCATAAAATGGTGAGTTCTAAGCATGTAGTAATCTGTACTTGCACATGTGAACATGCGTCTTTGGTTACTATCTATACACTTAGAAGCTCTGTGTGTTAAAAATAACATCATTTATTATAACTTGCCACAACTTAAGTCAAAATCAAGGACCACACTGGGGGGGTGAAAATAAAGCAATATTTAGAACTTCTCTAGTGCCTTCCATTCTTGATTAACTTGAACATTTTCTGCCACAAAGAAAAACCACAGTGCAGGTGCCTGCCATGCTTTATTAAACTCAAATAGTTTCCAGACCTGCGGACAATTTGTATCTGAAAATAGTAACTTCGAGCCCAATATCTCAAATGTGTTACAGGTTGTGAAAACATGAAAAAAGGGCTTTATGTCCTGTTCATTTGGAATGACCTATTTGTGATCAGCTATATGTTTTCACATGTGTTCCATGTTATGGGATATTTCGTACCTTCCCTCTACTGATAGAGCAGCAAGATCTGAATGCCTGCAATATCAGGGGTACATGTTTTTTTCCTTTTAGCTGGCATTTGAAATGGAACAGTGAAGAGAAGCGTTTGCACTGCTGTGCCCAGACTCTTCCATATCACCTTTAAAATGACTAATCTGTAATTTGACTGTCTCGCCCTGTCGTGTTGTGGCGCAGTGTTGTGCTTTTTGCTCTCCAAGTTGAAATGTGTTGTGAGGGGCGTTGTGTTCCAGGAAGACGTCAGTGCCATTGTTTAGGAAATCATAGTTCAATCATAGTCGCCATTTAGGAAACGGTGAGATATTTTGATGTCATAGGCTAAAATTCGACTTTCCTCTGCTCAAACCATAATCCTATTTGTAAACAGTATGAGAGTGGCATTAAATTACACCTTTTCATAAAGATCGTTCGCTGTAATGTTTTCATGAGTTCTCTTCCTTCCTCTTTCTCCTCTCTTCTTCTCTTTCACACATTCTTATTTATTTTCTTTTTATTATTTTCTAATCTATTCCTCTCTATTTCTCTTCCCTTCTCTTCTCTTTTCTGACCTTCTCTTCTATTCTCATCTCATCTCTTCTTTTCTCATATATTCTCTTCTCATCTCTTCTCTTTTCTTCTCTTCTCTTCTAATCTCTTCTCTGCTCTTCTCTTTTTTCATCTCTTCCTTCTCTTCTCTTCTCTTCTCTTCTCTTCTCTTCCCTCCTATCTCTGATATTTGTGCAGACGCTCCAGATCTGCATGTTTGCTCTCTTGTCCGCGCTATCTCCCTGATCAGTTTGCTAACAGGATGTTTATAAATCTTACATTTGCGAGGAGAAACCCTAGCCTGCTCACAGGCCTGACCTAATTGAGGGTCCGGCTTGGTTGTTCTCACAGCGTAATGTGTGTTAGGAAGTGGGGGTCAGAGGGCTGTGCTGACACATTGTCCCCCCCAGTGTGAACATAAACATTTTAGAAAGGCTTTTGACCAAATTAACTGCTCTTATGAAAGCACGGAGGACAGACAAAGATTTGTCTGGGTGCCAGCAGGGGTTTCACAAGTGACTAGAACACTCCTCTGTGGAGAGATTTCTGCCAAAGCAGTCTCCATAAAACCCACAGGACATTTGGGAAGCGTTTTTTTTTTTGGTGACGTTTCAGACAAGGATCTGTAGCAGAAATCATTTCGTTTTTTGACATGTGACTATAAACCTGAACCTTTAATAACAATTTTTATTTTATATACACTCAAGTGGACAGTGGTAACAAACAGTAGTGGATAGCTAGTCTTTTCTCCTGAATACAAAACATTTGTAAGACTCTCGTGAAATTTAAGAGTATTAATAGGGAGTGTGTCCTGCTTCTAGCAGTAACAGCCTATGAATGTTTCTGTGAAAATCTGATTGCATTCAGTCATGAGAGTATTAGTCAGGGACTGATGTTGATGATCAACAAACACTACTGGCGGCAGCTTCATCACTCCAGACTGGTATTCAATAAAACTACGGAGCATCAGCGTATATAGACATTGACACCTCAGCATAAAATGAACCGACTGTAACTTTGACATGTTTTCAGTTATTAAGTCAAACGACCCCCTTGGTTAACTTTTGTCAATTCATTTATAGAAGTTAAATAGATGCCCATTTTATGGTCTTTTTTCCCCCTTGTCAAGCATATTTCTCCACAACTGTCCTCCAGAGGATCTGCCACTGCTTTAGAACAACACATCCTCTGGTGTGAGTTACATAATCACCTTATTTCCTTTCCTTTGACTTACGGCTAGCTGTGTGGCTGACCTGCCGGCAAAACCCGCCAAAGGAGCTGTTGATATAGTAGATACACACGGGCTTAAACACCTTTTCGGATCCTGATGTGTGTTTTTCCAGTAGTTAAGCTAAATGCTTTCACAGCACAAGCCTGTGACAAAGGGCTGTATCACATCTCCTGCCCTGCATGATGAGTTGAGAGGGAGAGAGAGAGAGAGAGAGAGAGGGAGAGAGAGAGAGAGAGAGGGAGAGGCCCAGTGAAGAGTGGACATTTCGTTTCGATTTCGGCTGGATGCAGTTAGGCAAAATGAGAGTTTTGGAAAAACTTACAAGAAAATCTGAGGCGAACAGGAAATGACATACTCTTAAAGCTAAGTAAAAGAAACACAGAATGACATCATAAGTCACTCACGATGAAGTTGTTTCAGAAAACAAATTTAACATACCACTTCTTGGCAGGAGAAAATCTTTTATGGAAGATTTTTACATATGGACTGACTTCCCGTGATTCACTAAATTTATTTTTCTCTTAACCCGAGTGAGAAAAAAATGAATTGGGTTTCTTGAATTGTTTATTGAAGCTTTTAGGAAAACTGAATTGCATATATATCCAGGGGGTGAGAAGGATGATTTTGCCCCATATTAAAATTTTACCCTATCATGGATTCTATGATAAGCTAAAAAACAGAGGACCACAAACAACCGAACCAAAAGGTCAAAAGTGTGAGTTTTGGAAAATAGCTTCCTTTTATAATGATTGCACTTTTGTCAGTACTGGAAAGCAGCTAGCTCAGCAGCTCAGTAGCTTGACAAAGCAGCTTTTCCACAGCGTACTACTTGTTTCTGCAAATAAGAATGTAGTGTGAAAAAAGGCTTTTCATTTGTACCTAAATTGCACTGAACTGGTATTTTCCATTGCCAGGTCTGACATTTCCTACAGGTACCATATCAGCCTCACTGCAGCACACACACAAGCCAATGGTAAGTCACAGTAAGTCGCGCTGGCTGAAACAGTGTGATTCTCGGCCAGCGCAGTTTATGGGACAGCTGGTGGACTGGTGGTTAGTAGTGGACTGGTGGTGTAGTGTAGTGAAAGTAACTACTTTTAATCCCAATTAGCTTGTAGCTCAAAAGGCTACACATACACACTAGATTTTTTCAAGTCGACTAATCCTTCAGCAAAGTCGAAGTCAAGTCGACTAGTCGTTTGATGACGTCATCACACACGCAGCAGAGGAACATGGGTGTGTAACATTAACAGGCAACATGACAATTAAACTAAACAAAACTAAAGCTAATGCCTCGAAATTTCTGGTAAACTTAAGTGTACAAATGAGAGTGGGAGCAGCTTAAGCCGCAGCAGGATGACTCCCTGCAGTGCTAGCATTAGCCATATTAGCTAGTGTGCAGGTCACCGTGCTGTTTGTGTGGTCTAGAGTGAATCTTCACACATATGATGTGTGTCTTTCTTCTTTGCTCTTGTCTTGTTGTGGTCTTGTGTTTAGATTCCCCTTGGGCCAATGTTACCGCCCTTTTTATGAAGGGACTATAATAATTGGTTAAACCAAGGAACGCATGTCAGCATAAGCCAATCAGAGGCTCAGATTGCATTGTGTACACAAGCGAGTGCACAAAGAGAGGGATAAAACACACAACTAGACTTCTCTGAGGGGACGTCGACTCGTGCGTGTTAATGCCCTAATACACACACACACACACACACACACACACACACTAATATGTCAAGTTAATACTGACCAACTATGTCCAGGTATGTGTGGTATTGTATGTGGAAAAGAGAGTGGTAACAAT
>JBBPDE010000001.1:25349740-25360279 GCA_037974605.1 Nannopetersius ansorgii
TAGATGAGAGTGTTGTCGTGTGGTTTATGATACAGAACTAATCATCCAACCATCCGTCTGTACCTGACCTCTCTAATGTTATGAATGTAATTGAATACTCACAGCAATGCTCCAACATTTTTCCAAGAGAGTCGGGGAGGTTACTACAAAAACACCTGATTTCAGAAGAAATCTGGATGACCAGATGCAGGGACAACACTAGGACGGAAAGACGAGGGGGGCTTAGCCCCCAGGGTTGTAGGAAGGAATTAGCGTGTATAGAGGGCTGAACACTTTTCATCAAACCTTTCCTTTCACTTAAGGAAACAAGTAAAGTTAAGCAATGAACAGTTATTGTCACCTCCTCATAGTATTGAACTGAGTACAAACGGCGCTACCAGAGAAATATTACTAAACGGGCTCCGGTTGCTACTCGCTAACATGCAGTGCCGTGTAGCTCCACCTGGGTCCTAATGCCCGCCTGCTACCTACAGCAGCTTCAACAGGCAGTACATCATTTTAATTCAATAATTATAGCTAGACTTATTATTTTTCATTTTTAATTCATAGTCTTGTTTCTATTTGTAAAGTGCATATCTGCGCTCAGTGATATCTTGGATATATAATTACTATATATTTAGGGTGGCTTGGGATCATTTTGGGGGGACTTCAGACCCTCCAAAATAGACCTAACAACGCCCATGACCAGGTGTCTACTAACATGTACTGTAGTGTCTCTCGGAGGACTCGATTTTTTCTTTTTTTCTTGCAACAGGGAAGCCCTAAACTAACACCTAACACCAGGGCCTCATTTCCAGTAAGGCCCTGCAGCAGATTCATCAGTAAGCATAATGACAAGCAGTCATAAAACACATCTTTAAACCTGTGACAGATGACCCACTTAAAGGAAGCAAAGGCTCTAAAATCTAGGTGGCATTCTTCATTTGCTTTTTTTTTTTGTACACGTTCAATTTTCATTTTTTGCTCCATTCCATTAGGGAACGCTATCATTACTCAACTGCTTCTGCAGAAACACTGCTCCAAGTAGCCCAAGTTCAAGGGTGTGTTCAGCGAGCAAACACGCATCTTCACAAGAGGCTTTGACTCATGTGAAGGATGGTAATTGAGGGCTTATGTGGGAGAATAGGTAAATGACACAGTAAGAGCTCATCATAGAGGTACTGTCACTGTGGTTAGGGAATTTCCTCTGTAATTACCTCTGCAATCTCTCTGCACCTGGAGACGATGCTTAGCAAACCGGCTACCTTACTGCAACCACTGGAATGTAAACAGGGCACCATTGAAAGGTTCCTCTAAGAAACAGTACAAAATGGTTGAATACTCCGAGCAGAAATAAATCTCCTCCAGCTCATTCTGCAGCACAGAGGTGCATTCAACAGCTGGCTTCGGATGTTAAATCCTGGGGTCCACCACAAGGCCTCACTGCAAAGCGGGTGTATTCTCAGCACTCACTGTAATTGCACATTCAGGGAAAAGAAGGTCTGCATTTGTCAGTGACGGGACCATTTACAGAATAATGTAATGGAACTACAGAGCTAAGTGCTAATAACGAAGTTTTGCAAGGTCAATGGACCTGAAGCAGCTGAAGCAATCGCCGCTATACAGTACTCAAAGCACAGCTGTGCATAAGCTTCTGCTTTGCGCAAGTGAAGTAAGGCAAGCGCTTTTGCAAGAGGGCCCTGTAATGTAGGATGAGAGAGGAGTTTCCACACTCACTGGCTCATGCGAAGTTTATACACTTAAGCAATGAAAACAAACAATTAAACTAGCAAGGGTCTAATACCCTCACCGGCAAGAAGCCATTTCATGCTGTTGGCTTTGTGTGCCTTGTTCCAAGTTTAACGTTTGCATGCGTATAAATTAACTTGTTGCCTCCTGAAGTAAATAAAAATACCAACATTTGGCCACTGCCTCTGCAGCACAGCAATTTTGGGCCTATGATTTCCTTGCACTGTGGTCAGGCCCCTATGGTGCAAATGCAGTCCAGATGAGATTCTGGTTCATGGTTATGAGCTAAATGAGAGGCTTCAGGACAAATTCCCTCCATCAAACTCCTGCGCCCAAAATCAAGCCCTGCTGGAGCTCCAGCAAGGCCAGTGGTCTCTGCACATGTGCAGCCCTGGGTCACATGACAGATGGAGAGAGAGGAAAAGGTGGAGGTGGGGGGAGGAGGAAAGGGAGACAATGCTATACGCTTTAAAATAAACATGCAAGAAAGCGGTTCACTACAGTGATGCCAAAGATGAACCACTTTATGTTCCGTAAAGAACCTAGTGATGCATGATTTTTTAAGAACTAGTCTTGTAAATTCCATGTGCAAGTGTCATAAAGTCTAAAGAATCTCCACAAACAGAAGCACTATTTTTAAGAGGGGGAAGATTACAAAAGTTGCATACCTTCAGTCAAACATAGAAGAACCACTTTAGCTCTTTATAAATGTTCGGGTTCGTCCAATATCCTTTACATTATGTGGAGTTGCTGTGAATTTTAGTGAGTTGTTCATACTCACACGTCACATTTACATGAACGGTCTTGTGGAGTTCTTTAGGGTTCATAATCTTTCTTTTAGACTATCATGCAAAAAACCTTATGCTTATACAACTTATAAGGTTGTATAGTGGCTGATCTAACCTTTTACAATTGTTAAATGAAGAATGGCTTGAGTCAATCTATAAGTCAAGTTATAGATCATTAGAACATTTTTTTCTGAATCAGGTCAAAGCAACAATGTCGCATGAGAAGCAAACGGCTCCCACTGAACTTGGCTTGGGCCCAAATAAAAGCAGATGATTATCTGTTGTGCCATCAGACCGGAGGAGTGCTCTTTGAGCAGCAGCTGGGAAGTTCCTGTGTCTTTATCGCAACCATTAACAGAGTCTCAACACAAATTATGAACCATAAAGATGGCCATCTTCGCCATCTTATCTCTGGAATGTCACAGACACAACAGTTTTATGCATCTTTTAGGATTAGAATCAAACTCTTTCCAGCACATACTGAGCGATCACCTCCAAGGCACCTCTAGTAGCTCCAAAGTGGGCCAATGAACACATTACTTCTTCAACGAGCACTATGGGTTCTCCAGCAAGCACCTTGATAGATAGGGTGTGTCAGTTCCTCAACATCTGTAAACCATACATGCTGATTTGAAAGCAGGAGTGTCCATATGCTGCACAAAAAAACAGAGCTATCAGAAACCATCCTGTAACTGACCTCCTCATGAACCTCAAACATCTTTCCTCAAACACTCGTATGTCAAGACGTTTTTACCAGGCAAGAGGAGCATGTTCCATTTTAACGAAAGCCATAAATGTGATAAAAAAAGAAGACTTCCCACAGACTCCGTTTTATGGTGCACGGAGAAGTGGAGCTATAATTCCCCTGCCGTTTAAGCTTATGAAGGTTTTCTTCTGTTACCTTTCACATTATTATTTTAGTGTCAAATGGAAGAGTTGTTCCATACACTGGCTCAGCCATTTACAGTACCTGGTTAACCATGAGGAAAACAGGAGTCAGCGGAGTAAACAGCGTCACTAAACCCATCTATCTTTAGTGTACTATCTGCAGAAATAAAAACATTCCAGTACATATATTTGTCAACGCTCGCTGCCGGTGCGCACCAATAAATCTTGTTAAAGACTCCTAGAGAAGAGCTGTTTATTATTTTTTCATACATCTTTGACATTTGAGTTCAAGTAAATGAGCATTGGAAGGTTTAGCCAGCCTTCTTGGATACGTCAACCTCCAAATGACAGGAGGGAAAAATAACAAACAAAACCAAACAAATAAAAAAAAAAACCAGATGTTCCAGATGGTTAAATGCTATAGTATTTGTCTAGCAGCATGGGCATTGCATTATGTACTCTTTTAGACAAGTAAGTGACAAGGAACCTCACTTCTGCAACAGTGTCTTGACAGCGTCAAGGCTTTACATTAGCGCTTATGCCAGTTTGTGAACAAACCAAATTTGGTCAGGGAGACTCGATGAGGCACCCCTCATTGTAAAGGTGATGAAGCAACCATTAAGAAACCAAAGCAAAGGATGAAAAGAACATATAGTCACTGCTTGTAAGGCTATGGGTAGATTTCATAGGCTCATGCGGTGGATCTCACGCACACCAACAAAGTTCCTGAGCATTCAGTGTCAACTACCTGTCACATTGCTTCTAGATAAGTGCATTCACATTCACCACTGCTTCTTACTGCAAGAAAGGCCCAGGGATGTTACATGCTTTTGGACTGCTCCACCGAATGGATTCAGTGCTCCAGGTAACACTACAGTTAGTGCAGAGGGACTGAAAATTCATGAAATTCATAGCCGCTAACATTTAGGGCTTCAACAACGCTGCACACAGAGAAGACTGACGTTTGCTTTCCACTCTTGCAATTGAAGGAGACGCATCAACCCATCTATGGTGTTTTCTGATGTTTTACAAATCTATATATTTCTTTCTTTTGAATACACATAAATAGACAGAAACTATGTACTAAAAGTGGTTATGATAGAAATAAATACAAAATCTGAGCAGTATACTTCATGTGCGGAATTGTACTAATTGAAATGTACATCAGAAAAATACATTAGTTGAACTCCAATTAAAATATTTATTTTTTTCCCATTAGTGGACATAAATATAGCTTTATATACTTTTCCAAAATATGTGTTTTACTTTAGCATAAATAAAAGTGTAGTACTGGGACGTAAAGTGTCTTTGCAAGAGTCCACGCTCAGGTCCATCAGCGGCACCCGCAGCCTTCCACCACCATATCCTGGTAGTTTTTTAGGATCACCCGCTCATACTCATCCAGGTAGAGCAAGGACACGGGACTTAGGTCTGTGGGCACACAGCAGGCCTTGGGAATGTTGCTGTTCACCGAGTTGACCAGTGTCTGTACTATAGCGTGGTTGGTTGAGTTGAGGTGGTCTGCCAGAGGGAAAGGGCATTCTCCTTGGCAGTAAAAGGCATGATAACCGGGAGGGGCCACTATCCAGTCATTCCAGCCCACGTCACTGAAGTCCACATAAAGATTGTGCCTCCTACAGTTCGCTTTGTGCTTCTTCTTCGGCTTGCTGACCCGGGCTTGCCGTTTCTGCCGAGTGTGGAGCACATGTCCTTTGCCGTCGTGGCTGAACGTCACCAGCAGAGGCCTCATCTGTGGCCAAGAGTCCTCGCTGTTATGCAGCGATCTGCTTACTCGGACGTGTTTCTTGTAGTCCCCATCCGACGTGCCTGGGTGAACCACCTCAACCACAAAGCCGTGGTTGGCGTGGCCCTCCGCGGTCCACCGCAAGATGGCCGGGCTTACGTCAAAGCTCTCCCATTTACTCAGGCTGTGCTGAACCAACCTGGTGTCGAGGAGTCTTGTGATGGGCTCTTTTAAAGGAAGCCCAGGCTTCATGATCTCATGGATGTTAATGCGATGGTAGCCTATGCTGCCGTTGGTGGCCGTCATGACCTGCTCCCTGTAAATCCTCAGCTCAGCTGATGTGACAAATTCCTCTCTGGGGATGGAGCTCAGATTAAAGAGGAACCTTTGAGTCGTCTTTCCGTCCTGACTTGACAACTCCTCTGCAGATTCTGAAAGAGATGAGAGCACAGTCAGAGTACGCCTTGATATCCTAAGAAGGGTGATACATACATCTTCACAGTAGGGCTGAGTAAATGTGGCAAATTACGTAAGCATTTCTAAGCATACTTTACATACTGGTAAGCATTTTATGGATAACTTCTTTTTGCCTGCTTCAACTTATCAGATGTCAGAATACATATTGCCCATCATATACTTTTGCCTTCCACCCCCAGTTCATAGTGGTAAATAGTAGTAGAGTTTTGTCCTCTGCTATTTATGTTTGCTTTATATAAACAGGCTGTTCGAGTAATAAATCACTGAACCACAGGGTTTTTATGCCCTCACCAGTTCATCCACTTCTCTCCAAACTGTTGGTCCTGGTGACATTCCTCATTAATACCCAAACCTAAAAGCCAAACTCAGCTTGGCCTCTACGCTCGGAGCCTAAGAATTAAAAGTTTATTTTTATCCGAGACCTTTCATTCCGATATAAAGCAAATATAGTGTTGATACTGCTTAAAAACGAGAGGCCAGATAAATGTTCACTGGGTTTTCAGATGAGTGGCACAACATTTCTTGCGGCTGGATACAGGAATTTGCTATTTCTGATACTTCTCCTGCGGTGCTGGGGCTGGTGGCTACACCTGTTGCTCATTTCCAAAAGCATACTGACTTTTCAGCACGTTCACCACACACACATCTCCAGAAGCACCTCAGGAAAAGCCTGCGTAACGCCAGGACCCCTGTACTCCCCACATCACCCACTTCTCTACGCAAAAAGGGAGAGACCTGTTGTTTCTGAACTCCTGTTAGTCGCAGGAGACCTCTTACCGTCATGGTGGAAGCTCCTGATGGTGTTAGCTCGGCTGGCAGACTTGTCCGACTCTCTCCCGAGCGCGCGCTTCGCTGCGCCGTGTTTTGGTTCCGCGTTGGCCGAGTACGCCGCGAACAGGTCCAGCATGTAGCGCGGCACCACGGCGGCCCTGCTCGGGCTGGGTCTCTGCTTCAGCCCGAACAGGCTGAGGAGTCGCGCCTCGAAGGTGCTGAGGGTGTCCTGTGACAGGGGCGCCGCGTACTTTCTTCGGCCCTGCTCTGGGACGAGCCCCGCGGAGGCGCCAAGGCGCACGTGAGCGAGCAGGAGGAGAAAGAGGGGCAGCGCGCGCAGCGCGGCGGAGCGCATGGTCACCCACCCGAGCGTCCACCTGGACAAGACCCGGGCCGATCCTCTATCACACGGCCACGGGCCAGCACGCGTGTACACGTCTCCTGTTCCACTCAGCCATGTTTTGTCACTCTGTCTGCCCCACACCCCCTTCAGGTCCCCCTGTTTCGCGTCTACAGATGGAACCTTCTCCCCTCAATCATCTCTGGCGCTTGCTCCTGCTGATGCAGACCGGAGGAACACGAAGCACCAGCTTGTCATAATCTCTGATGCAGTGTGTGAAGGCAAAACATAAAGCACGTCCAAATGGAGAGAGCGTGTCAAACTCCTCCAGAAAAAAAAATATCTCAGAGAATTATCTGGGCACCTTCTCGTCCATGAAGTAAAGGAGGAAAAGTCTCCACAGAAACATCCATCAGTGCGAAGGAATTACGCATCCGTGAGAAGTCTGGAGGAGAAGCTCGAGCTCCTCGCTGCCTTCAGAAGACTGTCCGGCTGGGTGCAGTGCGTGCGCGTGCGTGTGCGCGCAAGGAGAAAGTCCAGGGACTCCACACGCATCCCTCCTTCTCTCCCAGCCCACAGCACAGAGCTTCCGCACGCCCTTTAAGAGCTCTGAAGAAGAAACAACTTCACTTAAGAGTTTCACCTTAACCCGTTTCTGAAGAAGCGTTGCGCGCGTGGATTTGCGAAACGCGCTTAAATCAAGCGTTTGACGTAACGAATGCGCAGACAGGTCAGAAAGCAGGAGGACTGGTTTCGCTCCTGTGAAGAGCTCGTTGGAGTTTGCCCTGTTTTGACGGACTCCCTCTGCTCAAGTGGCTTTTAGTGGCTCAGTGATGTCACGAGAGAACACATCAACGGCCAAAGGAGGGGGCGGGGGGGCTCATACTGTCAGATGAGGATTATTAACAGTGTGGTTTTGGAGATCGAGGGGGCAGAACATCGTACAGGTCCAACAAAACTGGACAGGACACAATTCCCTTCTTTCTGTACACTCCCCCTCCCAAAACAATGTTGCATTAGAGATAGTGTGTCGACCATAGTCCACTTTAAACGGCATTAACTTTTTTTTGGGGCGAAATAACTCCGTGGAGTTGATCTGTGATGTGCCAAAGATGGACACAGAGCGCCAACCAGTGGAGGGAATTGAATATTACAATAGACCATTCCCCCAATCATAATGTAAAGTAGAGCTACTTAAATTACTGAATGACACACGCGTATATGCATAAAGGCCCCTTATAGTAACGCAAGAACACACCACAGCGCACACTGAACCAATTCTCCCTCTACGTTAAACCCATTCACCAGGTGAAGCAGTGGGCAGCCAGCAATGCGGCACACGCAGTGTTGGGACGAGACCTTGCCCAAGGGTACCTCAGTGGTGCTACAGGCAGCCCTGAGATTCAAACCCACTTCTGATCCCTAATCACTAGGCATTCAGCCACCCCAATAAAGGTGATGCAGAGCATAGGATGGTTCCAATCCATCAACTTCTGGGTTATGGTCCCAGTATGCCTCCACTGCACCACCCTGTTAAAGTATGAATAGATAAACAGACACTAATGAACTATTTTAAAAAAAAGTTTATTTTATTAATCTCAGAAAAAAAAGTTTATCTGCAGCCACATTCATCCACCACCATATCCTCATAATGCCTGAGGACCACATTGTCATTATTGTCATAGTAAAGCATTGAAATTGGAGACAGTTTGACTGGGACACAGCAGGGCTGAGGGGTCCCTTTAGGGTCAAATGAGTGGACCAAGGTCTGCAGAATGGCATGGTTGGTCCCGTTCAGACTCTCACTTAGAGGGAAAGGACACTCTCCATGGCAGTAGTTGGCCACATAGCCCTGGGGAGCGATGATCCAGTCTTGCCAGCCGACGTCTCGGAAGTCGATGTAGAGGCGCCTTGGCTTGCACACGTTGCTGGGGCTCACTGGAACGTAGTAGGCGCTTCGCTTCTTCCTTGAGCGACACTGGTAAGGGTTTAGAGACACAACCACCAGTGAAGTAACAAGTTCAGGGAGAAGTTCTGTGAGACCTGGGTCATAGTCCACTGGGTCCAGCTTGTTGCTTAGCTGTGTGGACTGGAGAACAAGCACCAGCCCATAGTTCTTGCCAGGCTTCCTCCACCTTTCAGCCAGGTCAGTCAGATTGAAGTGGACAGTGGTGCTGTGCGTGTGCTGAACAGACTGGGAGAGAAGCAATCTGCGGCTGGATTTGTGGTTCATGCCCTTCAGCGGGGTCCTTAAGACTTTGTAGAGGTGCATGCTAAAGGCATGTTGACCTGCGTGATGAGACAAGTGGGAAAGGTCTGGTTTAAACTTAATCTCCAGCTGGGCAAAAGAGAGCTGCTCAACGTCCTCCAGCACAGACATGTTGAAAAACAGATGCTTCTCCATGCAATGGCTGCTCTGAGCTGAAATTAGTCCACCTGTTGAGAAAAGTCATAAAGAGATAATGTTTAGAGAATAATCATTTACATCCAACAATCAACATGAATGTATGGAGAAAAAAGGGCACAGAATTTGCTCTGACTGGTGATGAAACTGTGTAAAACTACACCTGGAGAAACACCCAAGATGATTTAGTGGGGCAAAACACTGACCTAAAGATAAACCACACGTTCTGGCCATGTGCTTGCTCAGAGAACATGCAGGCTAAAGGTGCACTACATGGACAAAAGTATTGGAACACTTGACCATTACACTAACAGGGAATTTGCCATTGCAATCATGTACTTTAATATCGAGTCGATCCCTCTTTGCAGCCAGAACAGCTTCCACTCCGTTTCTGTGGAAATTTGTGCCCATTCATTCTGTAGGGCATTAATGAGGTCAGGTACTGATGTTAGACAAGAAGGTCTGGCTCACAATATTTGTTCCAGCTCATCCCAAAGATGTTGGGTGGTGTTGAGGACAGGGCTCTGTGTGGGCCAGTTAAGTTCTTCCCCACCGAACTCATCCCACCATGTCTTTACAGACCTTGCTTTTTGCACGGTCTGTGCTAACAGAAAATGGCCTTCCCCAAAGTTGGAAGCATGGTGGTGTCCAAATCGTCTTGCTATGCTAAAGCATTAAGATTAAGCCTTTCACTGGGGCGAGGTGTGTCCCAAAACTTTTGTCCATATAGTGCCACTTCAAGTGTTCGTACATTAAATGGTTAAAGACACAGAACGCTTCTAGTAAGGCCTAAGGAAGGACAATGGCCTTGGTGCTCACCCTGATCCAGGACGTATCTCACGATATTTCCCCTCACTCCGTACTCCTGCACGGTACACGGGTCCGGGTCAGTCTCCACGCGTTTCTGGTCTGTCTTCTTAAAGATCCTCCACAGCAGGGACGGCACGGGGCCCCGGTGTGATGGCCTGGGTCGACTCGACAGTCCCAGCGAAGTTAAGAACAGTCTCTCCTGAACCTGCACGTCCTCCGGTCTGACGAGGCCGAACGTGTAGAAAAACGAGAGAAATAAAAACCTAAAAACCGCCATGCTGAACGGTGACGAGTGAAACACTGTGAACCCTCTTCATCAGAATCTCATTTAAAAGATTGACTCAGTGTGGGGACTGACATCTGATTGGTCGAGAGGACGAAAGCGCAACAAATAGATGAACGGAACTTTTAATTGTTATGCAAATGAACCCCCTCTGAAGTTCGAGGTGTGAGTGTGAACACAGGGTTGTGTCCCAATTACGCACTACACACTATCACTGTGTATAAACTATGTGCTTACACACACACACACACACACACACACACACACACACACACACACACACACACACACACACACACACACACA
>JBBPDE010000001.1:25412840-25424362 GCA_037974605.1 Nannopetersius ansorgii
CTCTCTCTCTCTCTCTCTCTTTCTCTCTCTTTCTCTCACTCTCTCTCTCTCTCTCTCTCTCTCTCTCACTCCCTCTCCCTCTCTCCCTCTGAACTGGAATACATTTGGAAAGGTTTGAAATCTCATGGGGTTTTGTGAGAGAATGTGTTTTTTGCTGTCACTGGGTTTAAAAGGCATTCTGTTTGAGTAAAGTTTGATTTACATTTAGCTCTATTTACTTGTTTTTTTTGCAATTAGTTTTTGACTCTCCATGGCTGGTTTCCCTTTTTCTAAAACATACAACGTTTTGTTCATCAGAGGAATTAATTCATGAAGTCAGGCGTTTTTTCCCTTTTTGTAATCTGTATATCTTTTAACAGGAGCTGCTGGGTTGAGTGAGGCTCACCTCTTTCTAGCGCGATGTGCAGCCAACAAAGACGTTGTGTGGTGAGTAGTTTTGGGATATTTTAGAGTTCAATGTTGAAATCTACACAGTTGTTTCCAAATAGCTCTCAAAGCTTGCTCCTGTATTTATTATTTATGAAGTATTACTAAATATCTTTTCACTGAAGCGTTCTTCAAAAAACTGCTTTGTAATGCTTACATTTTTGCATTTTCTTCCTGAATGTTGTGGGCTGAGGTCACAGGTCAGATTTTATCGCTTAAAAGCTAGATGCTGTGACTGGCCGGGCTCTTGTGGGCTGTGTTGTTTGACAGCGTTATTGCTGAGTAGAGCCGGTGAGATATCATGCTGGGAGCCCTGCTGTGATGCTGTCTCAGAGGGGGTTGGCTGCTCCTTTGCCTCTTAGCTTCAGACAGCTTAATTGCCATGTGTCGAGATGTATGGACACAGATTACAAGGAAAATTCAAGTCAAGGGAGAAGTATGTTGCAATAAATATCTGTTTTGGGGGAAAAGTGGGGTTCACAGCACCTACTCTGCATATTATGGAGGCTGTAATTTTTATGGCCACCAAAGTTTCTGCATGCACTTTATTTTGGTAGACCGCTTCTTTTAAACGTGTCAGAACGTCTTTCTTACCCCATCATGTCATTATGTGACGGTCGAGTAATGTATATTAATTTGTCGTCCATTAATAATGGGCAATCAAGACAAGAAGAGCTTCCAAATAATTTCTTCAGGTTAATGACTATTTATCCTAGAACTGTGTCAGTGCTTAACCAACAAACCCTGCCTAATTGCAGATTAAGTGGCTGGATCACTGCCTTGATGATTGCATATTAAATTACAGCATGTTCAGTAAAGGCCTAGTTTTGTTTGAAATATTGAATAGATTGTTACATTGAATTGCATCTGCATAAACTGACAATCAATAAAGATACTTATCTTGATTTATTCTGTAAAACATGAATATGCATTCTTGGTGGTTAATATAGTTACTCATCATTCACAAAAGCTCTAATGAGTGTAAACAAATTTCCCCATGGATTTGTCTATTTTAGCAGTAGTTTAGAAGTGTGATAATTAAGTACATTCATAATTCCAGCTCATTTTATTTTGGCTACACACTGTGTATTCGTCGGCTACTCGTTGTCCAAGGCCGACAAATGTTTGTGATTCAAATATATTCAGAAAACTCTTGGAAACTGGACTTTCTGTAACCTTGCCAATGCATTGTATTCATTGCAAATCCTTTTTCTCCCATTCTGACCCTTCTGTAAATTGTGTGTGATTGTATAGGGATACGACCCATGTACGCTGTAATGTCTTCATCAGTATTCATAGGTCATTTAATGTTGGTTCAGTTCTCAAAGTGAACTTGTCACTTGACTGAAGCCTGGCAAATTAGAAAGTAAATTTCACAGAATAACCTCAGATCACCTTGTGCAATTGCTGTGATGGGCAGGCTTGATTATATATAGGTGAAGACTATGTGCATATATTTATTTATTTAAATGTGCATAAGTGAGTGTATGTGAAAGCATACCTGAGTTATTGTTAAATATGCAACTGATTTAAGTGGCATTAAAAAACCGCATAAGCAGGAATGTATTTTTTTTGTCAAAAAATAAACAGTTAATCACAACATAATCTAAACACAATCTAATCAGACGCTTTTCTGTGAGGGCCACATTATCTATTTTGGGGATGTTTTGTTTTGTATGGCAGGTTCCATAGTAGAGTATAAAATCAATATGAATAGAGAGAATTCTGTGCTCCTCTCACTGTAAGGCTGCTGGCTAAAGGTTAATTGCTTTTGCTAATGTTATTGAGGCCCCTGTAAAAGTGGGTCACGCGCAAGGCTTGAGAAAGTGGCCTTTGTGATAGAAGCCGTTTCTAACTCAGTTCATGATGAGGCTGAGGCAAAGGTTTACCTTCACTTCAGCGCAGAAATTCACATCAAATCCTTAGAAAGTTCTTCCTGAATGGCTGCATGTCGTTCGTGTGGGCGGTGTCGGTTCAGGGTAGCTGCAAATCATACACACAAAAACATTGAGGTCTACATAGAAGGATTCAGAATTTCTCTACTTTTTTAATGAACTAAAAAGAATCTGTAGTTTGTAGGATTAATGGGTGCATTTCATCAGTAAACAAATTTCATCACTTTCCTAGAATAAGCATTTATCATAGAGCAGGGGTCGGCAACCTTTAACACTCAAAGAGCCATTTAGACCCAGTTTCCACAAAAGAGAAAACACCGGGAGCCGCAAATCCTTTCAGAGAACACTGCAAGATAATGGTTTTTACTTTTATGCTATATATGAAAACAAGGCTAGTGTGTTGCTTGTGAAATTTTATTTATTCAAAGAAAACATTTTGAACATTTAGAACTCTAAAAAAACACGAAAAATTAAACTCATTGTATTTTAATGCTACAAGATCACAATAATCTTCAAATTTCGCAACACAAGGATGAAAGAGCCACAGGTGGCCGACCCTTGGCATAGACACTCGATTTTTCATAACAAACCATTTATTCTCCAGTCAATAAAGCCCATTGAAATTAAATTAAAAAGACACTTCATAATTTTAATGATGTTTATTTGATGTCACAATAATAACATGTTCACACATGGCCTATAAACGTTTCTGGATGACTCCAGGTTGCTTAGTTGTGCTGCTGTCACAGTCTGAAAGACAGAAAGAGTGAACAACTTGCTTAGGGCTGCTGTCACACTCCTAATCCGACCAAATGAACTGGTGAAGTATTAACGTAAATAAGTAAGTCTTTTTTGTTTTTTTAGATCATGTAGAAAGTACAAAATCAGTAACAATTTTAAGCAAGTTGTTATCTAGCAACCAGGTCTCAGCAGAATGATAGTTACTGTAATAAAATTAACCATTTACTCAACAACCAGTATGGTCCAGTTCTGCACAATTATGTGCAACAACAGCTAATTTAATATTCACTGTTCCTGTGATGTAACTCAAACCAACACAGATTAGCTCCACCCACTCACTCTTTATTTATTGATTTATAGATAGTGTTTCAGCAAAGCAGCCAATCAGAGCAGAGCTAATTTACATATGTATAAAGACAGGTTTATAAGATTGTGTCAGGGAATGAATTGCTAAATAAAACCACTTTGCCATAAAGTGAACCACATGGGAAAAAAAAGTAATGGACAAATGTTAGATATGGGCTCTTTAATGAGAAAATGGTGAATTAATCGTACTCCCACAAATCTGAAGTAGCTTCAAAGTGCTTTCAGTGCTATTTCATGTGTACTCACTTGGACTAAAGAACCGCTGACCACTAGAAACATAAAAAGGGATGTTCGCAGTGATTTTTTTCCCCATAATTATTGACTTTGTGTTAGGTTTCCTATCTGTTTCTGATAAGGTTATGGACCATGAAAACCTGACGTTCTGAGGCAAAACATAATGTCTGATTTTACTTTATCAAACTCAATACAGAAAGTCATCAGGAAGATTAGATTTTTTATGGTCAACACAAAGCTTCAGACTGCTAAAGCTAGACCAGCCACTGATTTGTAAAGTAAAATATGCAAATACAATGCAATTTCAGTAATGCATGTGTTTGGAGTCTGATTTTGTCCCTCTCACAGATATGCTGATGGTGCTGTTCGCCTTTGCTTGCCTGCATTTCCTTGCTAATGTCTGTCTCAGTCTTCACTGTTGGCCGGCTCTTTAGGACGATTACATTAAACTGTTTCAGGCAAGAGCATGGCGTCCATGCTCACAGAATTAACAGTGCGGGTATTATGTGCTTGGCTGCAGTGCATTAAATTGCCCAACTGTGTTTGTTACATTGCAGCAGTCACAGCAGGGTTGGATGCATGTTTATTTTATTTCCATGTATTGCTGGGATTAGGGTTTAGATCCCTTTAAAATGAAATACCTCTATTTCCAGTTCTTCACATTAATTTAATTCTCTAAAGTTTCGCCAGAAATCAAATATTTTTGCCTTACCACAGGCAGCCCGCCCACACCAGCTCCGGCCCGAAGAACACTGTTCGCTTCTGCAAACTTGAGAGTGTGCTGATATGTTCTCATTATTCAGACATAAAAGACAGAAAATACGCCTTTTCTGCTATCCTGTTTCATGCATTTTCTTTAATAAATATGATCTAAAATGTGTTATTTCTGAAACTAGATACACAGATATGGCCTGCTGAGAACATTCTGTGTAGTTTTTAGTGAATCTGTTGCAAGCTTATGGTCAGAAAATGTCCCTTCCCAACCCCATTACACTTTATTCTGCCTTATTTTATTTTAGGCAACACAGGGTTTGTTGTGGTCTTGTTATTAGTCCAAGAAACTTATATTATTTTTTATTCAGACCGCATTACATGCCATTCATTATGACCAGCATTGGTTCTTAGTTTTCGGTTATTTTAAAATGACTAAAATTGGATGCACTTGTACTAATGCCCAATAAACCCTTTGCTAAGAGCTTACTATATAAATGATTAGACATAAGGTAATCATCTAATGTTATATCAGTGTATAATTGGACACATTTGATTCCTATAGGCTCTATGAAATGTCAATGTGAGTGGAGTTTATAACTTGAGCTAATAAAAGTTTCATGAATTAGTCACTAATACTTCAAAAATTGGTCCCATAATCTACAGGGTTAGTCTGAAAGTGCTGAACAAGTTTTCTGTTTGCATCCTGTATTCTAACATAAAGAACACATAATGGATTTTGCTCTAGCTGTAAAACAAGCTGGAGACATTTTATGTTAGTTTTAGCCCCGTTATTATTATATATATATATTAAATATTAGGGCTGCACAATATATTGCAAATGTACTGTTCCCCGCGATATCAACATGCGTAATACACATATCGCGAAAAAATATACATATCGCGAAAGACTGATTAAACTGCAATAAATGGTGTTTTTCCAAAACTCTTCATCCAGTGCCACAGAGAAGAGGGCAAAAAAAAAATCACTGGGCAGTTTCTTCATCTTCTGTGCTGCTGTCACGATGTGGGTAGGGAAGGGGAGAGGACGCAAGGTTAAGCAAGATCAACGGGTTTAATGTCCAACAGAAAGTTCACGTAAACAGAAAGGAGAAAACCCGACTCAGGTTCAACAGAAATATGCAAAAGGAAAAAAACAAAATATCAATGAAATAGAAAAACAAGACTCGTGCTCCGGGAAAACCAAAACAAAAAGGACAGGGCAGGCTCGAGAACAGGCGCGGGGGTTTCAGACACCTCAGGGCGTAGAGGTCCAAACTTAAACGGCCGGAGCACGAGTCTGTGAACACAGGGGAGAAACACACACAACATCAACAGCAATCTGGCAAAATGGGAACACAAAATAACACAGACCAAGACCACACAAAGCGAGCAAATACAGGCATGTTAGACTCGTGGTCAGACTGGGCTATATATGTGTACGGGAAGGGGGAGACAGGTGAGACGGGGATTGACAGAACAAGACACAGGTGCAATGGATAAAGACGGGGAGTGATACAAATTAAACTCGGGGACTCTAAAGGGAGAAAGGGAGGGGAATTGGGATAAGGGCAGACAGGGCACGGAGAAATAGGAGGACAGAAAGGAAACGTAAAGGATGGAAAAACTAATATTCAGGGGACAGAGAACGGTGTCTACGAGGAGAGGGCGACGCGACTGTCACAGCTGCTATTATAGATTGTTCCTTTTGCTATTTTTGTCTGGCTAAGAACTTACTATAATTTAAATTATGTTTATATTTATTTAAGATTTAAAATTATTCAGATTTTCAACAATGTTCAATGGTTCAAATGTTTTATGGGAGGCATTAAATGCTCTGTTTAAGTAAATTCTTTTAAAAAAAAAATATATTGGAAGTATTGCATTTCATTTCAGCACTATATATATATATATATATATATTGCTCAAAAAATAAAGGGAACACTTAAACAACACAATGTAACTTCAAGTCAATCACACATTCAGTTATATATATATATATATTTATAGATCGTAATGAATGAAGCTTAATACACACTGAATAAACCATTCAGAAGGGTCTAATTAGGCCTTTATTGAGCAAAGAACTCCCAATATGTGTTCCTTAAAATAAAGTGTTAATCACTTCTGTTGAATTCAGTGGGTGTTTACAGATGTTTGAAGCACCTCTGTGGAGTTTGAGAGTTAATATCAAACAGCTCAGCCCGAGCTTGATGAAAAGAAGCATACTTTGTTGGATTTGAAAACCGACAGCTCAGCACATCTTAGATGATTTTTGGATGCGGCTGATGCATTTGCATGCTCCAGCTACATTTTCTTTTCAGACTGGTTCAGCTCTCTCATCTGGATCACTGCTCCCTAAACTCAAACTCCAGTGTGGTAGTCATACATATGTATGTTTGACATTTCGATGTCAACGAGCATAGCCAGACTGGCAAGACACAAATGTTTCTCATAGATTTCTGCATTTTTCTGTGTTTGATTCAAATTTACATTGCAAGTCCAGTAGGCAGTTGTTAATTATGGAATATTACGTGAACTATTAAGTTTCATGATACAGTCACCTCTGTGAGCCCTGTACTGGCACAGAAAGGGTTACATCTGTGAGAGTGAAGTGCACTGTCTGTGAACTGGTCTAATAACCTCTCTGTGCCCTGCACTCTGTCTGACCCCACCATGATTCAGGGCTGGTAACCATGCGTGAAGTAACATGATTTCTTAATGAAACATTTAAGATGGTTTGGGACCCCCTTTTGCCATTTAAAGTGGAGTGAGGCTCTCTCCCTTTTCACTTTGGCACTATTGAATGAGACATTCTCAGTGTTCTACGAACCTGCTCCACCGCGATAAAAAAGATAAAATGCAGTTCTGTGATGCAGAGGACCATTTTTAT
This sequence comes from Nannopetersius ansorgii, assembly GCA_037974605.1. Taxonomy (NCBI): domain Eukaryota; kingdom Metazoa; phylum Chordata; class Actinopteri; order Characiformes; family Alestidae; genus Nannopetersius; species Nannopetersius ansorgii. The sequence continues at coordinate 25,420,107 of JBBPDE010000001.1, forward strand.
TTTTTTTCCCCAAGAATTTTGATGGTAGTCAGGCTGTAAGGATTGCTTCATTTTAGTTAGTTTATTTAAATGAAGTGACATTGCATTTTGCTATTGTACTGGATTTTGCATGTGGGGATTTTTTTTTCCTTTGTGTATTGAGGAAATGCAGATGAATTGTAATTAGCAAAAGCCTTCTACAAAGATAGCCTCTCTAAAACTTGACATGTGAATGGGAGTATTTGAAGGTAATTTAAAAGATTGTTGAAGCTGCTTTGGCAGCGCTACCGAGATAGATCTGCTGTCTTGTCTTTCCCCATTACTTGCTGTGTGCCTAAGTGGCTGTGGCAGGGCAGCTGGAGGATTGGCATTATTTCAGAAGTTTCCCGCTGATCAAGGTTGCCAGGTGTAAGTTCACAGATTAGATGTGCAGTCACAAACAAAGACTTCCGACGCTGGCACCTCTTGAATAGTGGATTTTTTTTCTTCTTCTGGAAAGCTGCAGCTCTTTGCCTACAGGTATTTAAAATTTCTCTCTTTGAAGCTCTATCTTTAGACATTATTCACTGCTTAACCTGTTAGTGTGTATCTTAACAGCTATGGCTTCATCTTGCTCAGTTCCTCTCAGTTTCTTGCTTCCGGCCTGTTAGTAAAAAAATACAAAACATGGTTTCTGAGCTCCTATGGGCTTGCAGAATTGTTCGCAGAGTAATGGCCGATGCATAAGGTCACTTTCCCTGGTCGGCTGGAACAAAGTCATGGGCCAACAGACGAATAGAAAATGATTTATAACATTGAGCCCTTAGCTTTAAATATATCTGCAAAGTTTAGGTTTTTTTCTATTTCAAGGCAATAACACAGGGCTAAGCCTCTGAGACGATGCCAGGGGTGATCTGGGCCAGGGTGAGCCGTGAGTGCCTTCGCAGCCCAAGCGCTCGCCCTGACCTGAGCTCACAGTAGCGTGTAAATAGTGGCTTCATGAGCTCTCAGATCGGATTACGGCTGAAGAGCACGGCACTGGCACGCATTAATGAGAATGTCTACTATGTAAATCATCAGCAATGACCCTGACCAGTGTTTTATTATGCTTGCATGGCTCACTGCACAGGGAAAACACTGGCCATAACACAGAAAACTGAGAAACATACCACTCAGTCCCAAATCCATATGATCCATATAAGGTCCATATTCGAAAAGCAAGCTGAAGAAGTAGCCCTTATTGGATTCCCTGTTTTTGTTATGTATCCATATCTGTTTAGGATTAACTCTGCCTTCAGTGTTTTGGGTGAGTTTCAGCCTGCTGCTTTTTGATACAAGCTTCCAGTCAGAACAGAGCTCATTTGAGTTTTTTGAATATATCTTGAAGGACTGCTTAATTCTGCTAGATAAAAATGGTCATTATAAAAATAATTGTGACCATTTTACAAGTGTACCTCAGTAAATAATGAAACATAAACAATATAGGACATAAGATAAGATAAATGAGATAAGAGAAACCTTGGGAATTTACATACTGTGAAATATGTAGTTTTGCTTAAAATGACTGTTCAATCCGACCTGTTTTACAATCCGACCTGGACAGTGTGAACTGTGTAAAGCTTAAATGAGAGCTGCGTTTTTTAATCAGCCTGCTGTGTTGTGAAATCTATAACCCTTCTGATCATATTTTGCTTGATCATCAAAAATACTGCATGGACCAAGAAATAGCGGCACCGTTAGTTTATTTTATTGCCTAATGTACTGATAGGTGGTCAATAGCCTGATAAGTGCATTATGTTCCTACAGGATCTCACTGCTGCAGTCGCACAGCAGAGGCTCTTTGCTGACTAGAATGTTGATTAAAGCTGACATTGTGATAATAATGCTTTTCTGGCCGGCCAGCTGGACAGGTGTTGCTGACGGTATAGTGTCTGCCAGAGAGCCAGGCTTTTTTTTCCTTTTTATTCCCTTATGTTTGCCACAGTGATCTCAGTACTTGTGTTCTAATGCTATAATGTTAGTTCTCAGTGGCCAGCCTGCATATCAACTTTCAGAGAACACTTTGATAAATCATGAGAAGAAGTATAGACACCTATAATACCTATAATACACAACGTGCAAAAAGGATGCCAAGAAATTATGAATTGGATAGTGGTTCCCATAGGAATTGTCAGATAGATTGTCAGAAATGCAATACTTTTATTACATGTTTTTTTTTAAGAATGAACTTAAACGGAGCATTTAATGACTCACATAAAACATCTGAACCATTGAATATTTTTTTATAATTTTAAATCTTAAATAAATGTAAACATAATTTAAATTATAGTAAGTTTTTAGCTGGAAAAAAAATAGTAAAAGGAACAATCTATAACAGCAGCACAGAAGAAACTGCCCTCTTCTCTGTGGCACTGGGTGAAGAGTTTTGGAAAAACACCATTTATTGCAGTTCAGTCAGTCTTTCGCTATATGTATATTGCGCATGTTGATATCGCGGTAACTGTAAATTAGCGATATGTTGTACAGCTCTTTTATATATATATAATTGAGAGCTTAACATTTGTTTTTAAAATTTTTGGACTGGATTCTGCTTGCAAATTCTGAATTATACGTCAAGTGAAGAGCCTTAACTTGTTTAATGAGTTCTCCTTCGAGGCTTGAGATTCCGCCAGCTCAAAGAATTAAGAGACTTCCGACTGAGCTCTGTGCTAGGGTCTGCGTGAAACCAGTGCTCACTGAATTGTTACTGTGATTCACTTTGAAAAACTGGGGTCACTTGAATCTCCCCCAAAGTGATGTCTGATTCTCTGCCAACTACTTTTTTTCTCTTATGCGTGCCTTCATTGACAACTGGTCATAATTTTGGATCAGTAGATCAGTCACCCCCTTTGGATCATTCCTAAAGGACTTCTTAAACCACCAGTATACAAAGTAATATACTGATTATAATATCTTACCTGAATGCCTGTTGCAAAGACCTACTAGTCCAGGTCTTTTTGAAAGTGGGGGGATCCTGAGTAAGGGAGGTGGGTAATTTCCTATTAAAAAAAATATCGACTTAGAAATGGTGCAGTGTCGCACCATAACTAAATTCATCATCATATCCTGCTGTTAAATATTGACTTTAGACTTTTTAGTGCCTGGGAAACAGGTTTTCATTTCCTGTGAAAGAACAAAAGCACATTACGCCCTCCAACGTGTTATTTTCAGTTAACATAACTCTGTGTCAGTTCGTTACCTGAACTCATGGCTTACTTAACAATTACCAAGCTCGAATAAATTAGGCAGCAAGTTTAGCATAAGAAGTTTATCTCATTCTAATTCCTCTTACATGATTGTTCTCTTGCATTTTGCTTCTGTGCTTTTGTGGATCCTGATTATCTTGTATAACAAAAGACACAGTGCTCTCTTGAAAGGAACAGTTCTATGATAGGAACATGCAGTAGTGCAAGAGATGGTCCAGAAACAAATAGCTCCTTAAACAAGTTGCTGGCTAGTTATGATAATACCATCTAATTAAATAATTCCAAATTGGTAAACATGGCTCACATTAGGCATACTTTATTCTATATCTTCCAAGGATAATGTATGTAATATAACACTGTGAATATAAATTCTATGTTACTTAATATCTGTGTAGCATAATACAGTAAGCTTTTGCACTTCAGATGTCGATAGGTATAGAAGCTGCTTTTTCATTTATGGAACGTTTCTTACTTTAACTGAGTTTGTAGTTGTTGTTAAACCTTATTTTGATGCCTTTTGTTCTTTAAAAGACAGAGAGGCTTTAGTTCTACCAGTCTGTTTCTACTTGCTGCCCCTGCATGCATTCATGCTTTTTATTTCTTTCTTTCTAGGGAAAAAAGGATATGCATTGATGAGCAGCTTTGGCCTTTAGTTTGCGAAGAAGCAGCATTGAAGTGTAAATTAGAGGAATATTCTTTAAACTGCCACTTAATTGTTGATTATGTCGAATCCTTCAGATGAGCTCTTGCGTGCAGATGCATATTTAAAGTTTTTGCACACTTGTGCTCTGAACAGCGTGACACTGAGATAACTCGGCAGCTGACAAACTTCCACTGAAATATTTAGTAGCGCGCATTCGTTCCAGCCAAGCATCCCCCAGTCTCCCGGTCCTCAAACACTGAAGTGGTTTATTCTAAGTATTTCTAATTTTTATTCATTTATCATTCTGTTAGACTGTAGCCATAGAATGTTCCCATTAGTGTGTGTGTGTGTGTGTGTGTGTGTGTGTGTGTGTGTGTGTGTGTGTGTGTGTGTGTGTGTGTGTGTGTGTG
>JBBPDE010000001.1:25429750-25444683 GCA_037974605.1 Nannopetersius ansorgii
CACACACCCACTCACACACTCACCCACTCACTCACTCACTCACTCACTCACTTACTCACGCACTCACTCACTCACTCACTCACTTACTTACTCAGTCACTCACTTACTCACTAACTCACCCACTCACTCACCCACTTACCCACACACTCACTCACACACTCACCCACTCACTCACTCACTCACTCACTCACTCACTTACTTACTCAGTCACTCACTGACTCACTAACTCACCCACTCACTCACCCACTTACCCACACACTCACTCACACACTCACTCACTCACTCACTCACTCACTTACTCAGTCACTCACTTACCCACACACTCACCCACACACTCACCCACACACTCACTCGCTTACTCAGTCACTCACTTACTCACTCACTCACCCACTTACCCACACACTCACCCACACACTCACCCACACACTCACTCACACACTCACTCACTCCCTCACACACTCACTTACTCACTAACTCACCCACTCACTCACACACTCACCCACTCACTCACACACTCAGTCACTCGCTCAATTACTCAATCACCCACTCGCTCGCTCACTCAATCACACACTCAATCAATCACTCAATCAATCACTCACTCAATCACTCACTCACCCACTCGCTCGCTTATTCACTCACACACTCAATCACTCACTCACCCACTCGCTCGCTTATTCACTCACGCACTCAATCAATCACTCAATCAGTCACTCACTCACTCAATCAATCACTCGCTCACTCACTCAATCACGCACTCACTCACTCACTCAGTCACATACTCACTCTCACCCACTAACCCACTCACGCATTCATTCACTCACTCACTCAATCAGTCACTCACTCACACACTCATTCACCCTCTTACCCACTCACACACTCACTCACTCACTCACTCACTCACTCACCAGCTCACACACTCACATACTCACTCACTCCCTCACTCACTCCCTCACTCACTCACTCACTCAATCATTCTCACCCGCTAATCCACTCACTCACACACTCACTCACTCACTCACACACTCACTCACTCACACACTCATTCACCCTCTTACCCACTCACTCACTCACTCACTCACTCACTCATTCTTACCCGCTAATCCACTCACGCATTCATTCACTCTCAATCACTCACTCACTCACTCACACACTCATTCACCCACTTACCCACTCACACTCACACACTCACTCACACACTCACTTTATAACTCCCTTACTCACCCATTCTTTCAATCTCTTCTCTCTCACTCACTCAATCACTCTTTCACTGCCTCACCCTCTCACTCACTTACAAACTCACCCTCTCACTCTCTCTCACTCACTCACTTTAAAGGAATTTCAGTGATCTCAGAATGGACAAATCTGAAACAATATCCCACAGTGCCTGGCAATTGTATTAAATGGTAGAAGACATCAGTTTTTGCGGTGATGTCCTGTTCATTACTCTAAATAAAAATAAGTGATGCATTTGGCATGCCTTTGGAAATATTTTAAAGGGTTTGGGCAATTAGGCTAGGACCATGGTGCTCCAGAAAGGGAGGAGAGGCTTGTTATCTGTGCACTGTTGATTGCACTACACTGCAGCTGCTGCTGTGACTGATTGTCCATCATCTCAGCTCCACTCAGTCCTCATGCTACAGGCCCCATTCCAGCAAACTGCCTGCGCTGTCTGCTTACTGATAAACTGCATTTCTTTCTGCCTTCAGTTTCCAACCCGGGTTTGTGGCACCAAATGTTATCAGCATATATTGCAGATTTCAGAATGTTTCGTGTATTTTTTTTCCCCATACTGGATTAAAGATTTGACATTAGCATACCAAAATTGCTACCAGATCAATCAACTATTGCATGTCTTCTACTGCACGGTAAAAGAAAAGGAGCAAGCTCTCTCCACTCCGGTATAAATTTCAATATAAATGCGCTTTTTCAACTTAATGACTTGTTTCATATTCTCAGTGCTGATTTGGCTTATGCCATCCTCACTATCAAAGCGAATGCATAGCTGAACAGAAAATTAAAAACGGATTTATAACTGACTGAGCGTCTCCTGCTCAGGCGCCCTGCTGAGGAGTGGCGAATTGCAAAAGGAAAAAAAACAAAAAATGCCAACAATTCAGTGGAATGAAAACAAAAACAAAATACAAAAACAATCCCGGAGCGGCATTTGAAGGCCGACTATTCCCAGTGGAAAGATTTTAAAAATAAATGCCTGTGCGGATACGTTTTTTTTTAAAGAATGGGTGAGAAGTATTTTGTGTGTTTGAGGGTTAGTGAATTTGTGATCAAATAGGGTAAAAATTCAGTACGGCACAGTACTGTTAAATAAATGTTAAACTTTGCTTGTCCTTATCACAATATGCCCCTTATCATAAAAACACCACTGCTCTTTTCTACTTCTGTCGCAAACCAATCCTGGGCTGTGCCGTCAGGGAGTTGCTTATCGATGTTTCTCTGACAGCAGTGCTATTGGACAGACATGAATACATCTGTCCTCTACAGCCCTTTATTCTGTCTTTAAAAGCACAATGCAATATGTGTCCATTCACCAAAGACCTGCTGAATAGAGTCCGATCTTATTCGTCTGGAAAAATACAAAAGAAGATGGGAATCGCTGTTCAAAAGTTTGGAATCAGTGTATTCAGTAAAATAAATAAACATTGTGATGGATATGTTTATACAGTGATAAGCTTCTGCTGTAGAACACATTGATTTCAGATCATTAGTAACAAGGAATAATAACAAACGTGATTTTATCTGAAGTGTAAAACACTTGCTCAAAAATAGTGTAAATACTTAGACATTTTCATGACAAACAAAAGGTAATAAAACCTCTAAATACAAGCTTTTTATTCAACATCTCATACCTGTGCTGCACTAAATTCAGTTTAACAGAACTAATCATTCTCTTTTTATAAAGAACCGTTTCATTTGGTCTGTACCGTACTGTTACTATCTATAACAAGCACAGATTGGACTATTGGGCATCATGATGAATCACAATGCCAAAAACAGATCATTTTATTGCCCACCTGTTATTTTACAACATAAAGGAAAATGACATTTCAGCCCGTCAGTTGAATAAGTTCTAGCACAACAGACTTTTTCCATTGTTCGAAATTACTAGAAAGAATACTGAATAGATCTGTAGACTGAGAAGGCTGTAAAGCTGTAAGAATGAAGGTCAACTGTGTCTAATCCAAAAACCCTCACTTAAAAACAGATAATCCAATGTACAAAAGCTGTAGTTACTTCTAGTGTCTACCTTTAATATCTGTTATACTCTACTATAATCATGTAAAAAAAGAACAAAACTAAGTCTGTTTATGTGAATTCAAACATCTGAACGGTGATGTGCAATGACACTTTAACCAGGTGTTTTCCAGAATGGCATTGTCTGCCTTTGTTTCTGACTGATTGTTGTTTTTGCCAGGCCCTCCCCAGCTCCCTCTGAGCAGAAGAGGCTCTTTTTGACGCTGTGGGGGTGTGATGTCGCGGCATAACCACCGCTTCGAGCGGGAATTCCGCCCGATGTGGGATCGGAGAGAGCGCTGTGGCATCAGCAGCAGCTGTGTGGTGGCCAACGGCTGCGTTTCTGCCGCTGTCTCTGCCACCTCCGTCCCCAGCAGCGGCAACAACCGCCCCGGCCTGCTGCCTCTGCCCGTCATTCCCTCGTTGCTGCCCACCCCTGTCTCCGGGGCAACCACCACCTCCAGCACAGAGCTGGCCTGCAAGCGCCTAGCCCCCACCTGCACCACTTCCACTGCGAAGGTATGACTGATTTCACCCTGATACTTTAGCCCTGCACCTTATGTCCAGGCCACTGTTGGAAGGTCTACATTAAGCTTTGATGACTTTCTGCTAATGCATAGAACAAAGCTTGAGTCCCGAGGAGAGGTGCTTTTGTTTAACAGTTCTAATACCTAGCTTGTATTGCGCAAATACATCATACATTCCCCTCACTGCAATGAAAAAACCCACTGATGTAGAATGGATGCAGATGTGACATTCAGCCTTTTAACTGTAGGTTAGCTTTCTGCATCACACAAGTCATACAACCTACCCTCACGTGTCCACACTAAAGTAGTTTTAGGAGTTCCTCCTACCTTCAGGATTCATGAGAAGAAAAGCCTTTTCTTCTTCCTTACAGATGTTAGAATAGTTACATTTTTAATTTCTTCTTAATTCTACAGTTTAAACACAATAAACTCTGGGTTGCAGTGTCTACCTCACAAATTATATTTGCTTGCTACAGTTTTTATATATGACTTCAATAAAAGTATATTTTGCCTTACAGTGCATATAGCTCATATATCTCTCAGCCATAGATGTACAAAAATATACTTTAGGCCAGAAATTAATCCTAAAATGTATCTTAAATGCATTCATTGCAACCACTATCCCATGGACAAATGTCATTTTTTAAATTAACATTCAAACACTACTGCTTTTTATTCACCACCTTTAGATCATCATTATAATCATAATGATCATAAACACAATAGTGGTAGAAAACACAAATGTATTTTTACACCCTAATACTAAATAGCAAGAAGAGTGTAAGTTACATGTCGGCAGCACCGAGGTCAACAACCCTCCACCTAGACCTTCCTGCAGGGTTCAGGTCCAGCCCTGATCTAATACACATGATCTAGCTGATCAATAGCGGATTAGCATTCCAACTAAACCCTGTGGGAAAGGAAGGTACAGCTCTCTGCCAACAGATGTTAAAGTATGTGGCACAGCCAGTGCTGCAAGTCAAAATGCTTTTGGAAAATAAAAACACTATTTCAGACGTTTCTCTGTTTGGTGTTATGCCTTTATGTACAGTATATCTGCCTTAAAAGGGCTTCTTATGTTCGGATTAAACACCCACATGCTGTCTGTGTGTTTTTTCCCTTTGTCTGTACTAGGGAGTGCTAGGGAGAAAAAAAAAAGATTAAAGCTGTAGCGGATCTTAGGGTCAATTTCTCTGTCATCCATCATGAAAGGCCTGGAGCCACCACCTTTCCCCGGCATATACCCGCACATGATATTTCCCTCCTCATATCTCCGCGAGCCATCTCTGATAACGGATGGCAAAGGTGATTATTGATCTGCGTCAAGAAGAAACTCCGCGTCCTTTTCAAACAGCGAGGGAGGGGTGGGAGATGTAGCAAACACATATTCCAGCGCTGTAGAAGGAGGGTGTGGGCTGTAGTGCAACATTTCTGCATGTTACGCATATCAGGTATTGCCCTGAGAATTGAAGCTCTGGCATTATTTCTGAAGACCAAAAGAGGCCGTTCTTATTTTATATGTATTACCAGAGATGTGCAGTTGTCTTCTTCTTTGAGGTCTCTTTTTTTCACTTGTTGTCTGTTCAGTGGCTATAATGTGGAAGCTTATGTAAAGTAATATAGATGAATTTAAGTTCATGCATTTGAACTAATAATCAGTGTTGATTCACTGCTGGACTTGATTTCCAAGTTACATTTGGCAGTTTCTCCACTCTAATGCAGATAAAACCTGCCTCTCAATACAGAGGCACTGAGTGTTTATAGCTCAGATTATGAAATTGTAAAGAACCTCAAACTTCACTGTTACTAATCTTTTTAGATGGTGGGCCTCGTGTGGTTTTATTCTGTTAGCTTGAAGGACTGGGCTTTTTGAGGTACAACGTGATGAAATCAGTGTGATGCTGGAAATGCTTGACAGTTGTGTGATGCTGTACTCTGTTGCAGTTGTTATTTTATAAGGTCAATATTAAAATCGTCTCAGTGTGTGCTTGGCCTGGCAGCTTTCAGCAGATGTAATGCATGAGTTACATAAACGACTATGCAGTTGCTCAAGGCTTTTGCCTCATTTAGAGTACTTTTTTTTGTGCAGGATAGGCCATCTGGATACACAGGCTACCATTTCCAAGCCAAAATAAGCGCCACTCGTTACCGTTTATGTTAATGTGGTCCGTGGTGGTGCGACACAAGTAGTGGGGATCTAACTCTCGAGCCTCAACAGCATCTGTAGTCATTTCACATTCACATATTTAGAAAAGAGATACTGCAAAAGCATGTATGAGAGAACATTAACATAGTCTCAGTCTCACTCTAACCCACTCACACACATCATCTCTCTCTCCCTCTCTCTCTTTCTCTCGTTCTTTATTTCTTTCTATATATATCTACCTCTTTTCCCCATACAGAGATACTCTCTATTTTTTTCTCTCTATCACACACACACACACACCCATGCACTTACGCACATACATTTACTTTTCCTTTTATTTTCCCACTTATATGCCCATACACAGTCTCTCACTCTCTCAATTTTTTCTCTCATGCACACATTCTCTCCCTTTCTCTCTTCCTCTCTCCCTGTTCACACACATGCACACATACACACGCACTCTCTCACACACACACACACACACACACACACACACACACACACACACACACACACACACACACACAAACTCCCATTTGATTTTCTCCCTTAATCATCACTTGTCTTGTTTTTTTGGACTAGTCTCAAGATGCCTTGAAGCTTATCAAGTATTTCAGCCTCTATCTCCAGGCTGCCCTCTTTCAGCGGCTCCGCTCTGCAGAACATTTTATTTTGTCAGCAGAGTGCACTCCCGTTTAGATTTGGTAAAATGGCATTATGCAAAACGAGCAGTCACAGTATGCCAAAACACCGAGAGCTACTTGAACTTCGCAGTGGTTTATAACATAGAGAGAAGATAAGAGCGAATGTTTTCAGATCACCATGCAAATAATCTGAATTGCTTGTTATCTCACTCGGGGGTCATTCTAGCTCTTAAGGGTCCTCATAATATCAAAGGTTTCCAGAATCTGTAAAAAGATTACAGAAGCTGAGATTTAGAGTTAACTTTGCTAAACAATGAAAGAATGAAACAAAGACCACTGACAAAGGACCTGGCGGATGTTTAAATCGTGTGTCTCACGCAAACGAAAGGAACAAAAATTCTGATAGCTGATTATGTTGGCAAATATCATTTATTGTGGTCCACAATTAAACAGTAGTTTTAGTAGTAGTTTCAGTGCTGAGTGTCAATTCGATTGTCCAGTTTCTTAAACTCGAACAGCAGAATCTCACGAAGTCTTAAATACTTTCTAATTATTGTAGGGCTAGCATCTTTAAATGTATCGTTAAATTGACCTGTACAGCTGTAACACAAGTCAGTTTAGTGTCTGAAACATGAATGTGTTCATTCACAGTACTCTAGTTTGTTCCTTACAGTGTAACTACACAAAATATGATCGAGAGATTGTAATATTTTACAATGTATAGATCGTAGTCTTGAATATAAGCTGATACTGAAATCCATACAGATCTAGTAGTTTTTTTCCTTTAAAACTACTAAGCTTTGAAACTACTGAATTTCACATAAGATGATCTACTAACTGTCCTCCACAGGAGGAAATAAATTGATATCGACATGACATCATACAGTGTGTGTGTGTGCTGTTTCAGGATAGATTTTTTGAAGGGCTGGTTCATATCATTTCTTTTTCCCTCCAAAATCCAGTTCAGCACTGCCTGGTATCGGATCTGTGACACATCTGTTGTTTAATTGCAGATGCCAATAAAATTGTGGGCCATCATTAGGACTCTGCAACATGATATTTGTCATTATAATTAGATTGTAATATGCCTTTCTGAGCCTATCTTGGATGTTGTCAGTATTTCAAGGATATTGCATATCTCATTGTAAAGACAGTATAATCAGGTCTGGTTAATTTGATATAGTGCAGGGAGTGTGAGCAGAGAACAATACACTCCATTGTACCCATCGTTTTTGTCTGCCGCTGTTTCATTTAAATACAATAAGTGCAATGAATTGTATTAATTGTTTCACGCACTGTGTGAAAATCTCCATATCCCCTAACCTCCAGTTGGGTCCAGTACTGAAGCCTACTCCTCCAGTCTTCCAGATAAAAAAAAGACCCAGATCTCTCCCAGGTCTTAAAAGCTCTTGCCCCCTAAAAAGCAGATGTGCCCTGGAACAGGAATAAATAGAAATGGGTTCATTTGATGTAGCGTGAACATGAAATTCATCCTAGAACAAAGCTGCTCCGTCAGAAGCTTTTCTCAATGACCCTTACTAAGCGGGAACGGAGAGGGTCTAAGGGCCAAGAGTTCTTTTGAACCTCGAGCAGCTCTGCGAGTTCTGAGGATGTGCTGGCATGATTTAAAGAAAAGAGTGGCTCCGGCTACCTCTGATACGACGGTGATGGGAAGGTCCATGCTCATCCAGCTCACATAGGTTGCTCTTTAGGAGCCAGCATAGATGCCAAGAAGAAAAGAAGCCACTTTGCCTGGACCTCGCCCACCTTGACAAATGACGGATCAAAATTCCTCCTTAGTTTGTCAGTGCAGGCGCAGGCCCATGGCAGTGCTAAGGAGGAGCCTTCGGTGTTGACAGCAAAGATAGGAATAGCAAATAAGAGGCATGACAGCATGTATGCTGTACCAAGGCTGTAGCGAGTGATCCAGGCCAGCGCCAGGCGGATTAGAAGAGTGGAGGACAGCCATCTCCTCAAATGGAGACAGCTTATTTGACTGAAGGAGGGAGATCCATGTGCACACACACTGGGATGAGGTTTCAGGAGGCGCAAGCTGTGATTGTTTGTTTTGTGTGAAAACAGTTTCATACACAATGTCTTACTGAAAAGGCTGAAGAATGGAAGGACGTTTAAATGAAGTGCATTCAGCAGGTATATCTGAAGAACATCCACTTGTACATAGATAATGAGCTCAGCACACTGAGGAGAAAATACTACTAATGGTGCTGTGGCTGTATCCATATCAGTACCTTTGGCAAGCCAACAAGAAGCTTAGAGGGGAATTCCCCTCATTATTTTGTTATTTCTGCCTAATTTAATCAGTAAGTCCTGTCTAAAGTTGTTTAGCATGACTTGATGCGAATTGCACAGTTCTAGAGAAACTCACAGAGCCCAAATTCTACTTTAATGGTAGCAACCAGAAGCCTGATAGATAGCAGGATAGCAAGAAAGCAATAAATAAACAAAACAAACAAATAAATACATAAATAAAGCCACAAGGGGAAATTCAGATATCCAGTAGCTCCTTCATAAATAAAATAATTAAAATAGTTATTATCCTAAAAATAGATAGAATAATAAATAGAATTATTAAATAATGATCAAATATAGGATAAATAAATAAAATATTGTGCATTGTAGATGTACCATCCTCTGGTTTCAACGCTGTAAAAATATCAGTCTGTGTATATTTCTCTACAGCACACCATTTCACATCAAACCGCTCTGAATGACTTTGCTTACAGCCCAGCTGCTGAATTATGCAAACATTTTGAAAGGTGGAATTCCCCTGTAAGCAAAGTCCAACATGTTGCAGAAGACGCCAGTAACTGAGCGCTGATATAAACACTTCTATAGATGCTGCATTATAAATGAGAGATACACTACTGAGAGCTTATTAAGAATATATCATTACTCCTTTGTATCAGAAGCATATTCCATATCAGCATACAGTTGCTGCACAAATCAGCTAAACTAGATTTCACAGACACAGTATCACAACAAGCTCGCTGTGAATTTGGTGCATTTTTATAAGGTGGATTGAGATGTAATGTTACATGTTTTAACATGTTTTAAAGAGAACCATTTTAGCTTTGGTTGTTTGACTACACACATTTCTGTAACAATATATGTGCACATAAACAACAGTGCTGTATAATATGTACAATATAGAATGAGCTACAAAGTAAAGACAGCTAGGAGTCAAGACAGCCAGTCAAGCAATTTGCTAATGGCTGTACAGCATCAATTGCGTAACTGCATCAACTGAACAAAAAAGGAAAATGAAATAATCACAATTATTTGTATGGTTTTGAATCATCATATAAAATGTAATGGTTGTGACAGCACCTAGAACCACCATATGTTCACCACTGACCAGATATTATTCATGTAGTGGTAGCACAGCAATGACATGCTAATGGAATTATGGTAAATATAGCACTGGGCAGAGGGGATAGTTATCAGTCATTAGTGTTGGAAAGTCTGGGTTAGAAATATGGCATCTGAATGATATTTTGTTTGGTTTCTTCTGCCCTTCATTTGAGCTCATTATTCTGACTGAAAGCAGCAATCAATAATGAAAATGAATGCAGCTAAGTGTATGACTATATGCCTCAGAGCAGAGTTGAAAAAATAAGTCTTGGGTATTTCTTGAATATAAGTAAGCTGGTTGGGTGATTATTTTTCGTGGGAAGACTGACACAAGAGATTTTTCTCAATGGACTCTTGAGATACCAAATTAAGAGCTGATGCATGGCTCTTTGTCAGAGGAAAGGCATGGCTGGTTTACGATTCCCTTAATCCTCGGTATAGCTCATTAGCTTACTTGATTGTAATACTTAAGTCTGACGTCCATAAGGCCACACTGTAAATGTGTTTATCACCATTTTAACATTAACAGAATAGAACGGTGTTACAGTTTACTGAAGCACTGCATTGGTTATTTTCTTGTTTCCAAGTTATAAAATCAAAGATATCTGCATTTCATTTATTGCTCAAATTTATCAGCTAACGAATCCTGTTTCTCCTTTTTCTCCATTTCACCACACCACACTGTGAATCTGTGAAACTGTCATGATGAAAGGACCAATAGAAATGCTTCTGATGGCTTAGAATTACATCTAATGACATTTAATCCTAAGCCATTTTGGAATATTCCTGGTGATCTGTTCATCATAAAAGTGTCACATAATGTAAAGGCCCTCCTTCGGTCAGAGAGATTTTTGGAGATTTTTTTAAAATCCCATACCAAACAATATTTGCCGTTTTCATTTAGTTTTTTTTGTTTTTTTTCCCCCCCCTACAGATACAGGGAGGCTGCACTAAAAGCAAGTCAATCAGTGAATTTCATGTCCGTTTCTGCTATTATTCCGTTTAATGTCTCCCGGTGTTCCCTTTTAAAAACTACAGGAGGTCACTTTCAGTAATCTAACCACCTACGTTCTCACAAGTGGAAACGACTTGCTTTTGCCTGGGGATAGAATTGAAAGCTGTTCGGAATGCTCTACCTAATATTCTTACATAATTGTTACATGAGTGCTAGGATGTACACATTTAAATTGCAAATAGCAGGGTGTGTTTAGTGTTGAGCTATTTTGCACTGAATGATTTAATTATGAAACGAGAGGGAAATCAGAACTCTAGATGTGTGTGTTTAACATGGAATGACAAACATAAACCACTTAACACATGACTCAGCTGTTCTTTATAACCATAATTTTTAACATCAGTGAAAGCATATTGCTATGGAGTGGACTCATTACCTTCCTCAGGGACAGCTGTTGAAACACAAACCCAGCACAGCAGCCTGCTTTAGGAGCTCTTTGGAAAACTGACATCATGTTCATATGCACAATTATAGTTGGAGTAACTTAAGCCAATGTTTGTGCTCCACTGTCACAGGTCACATTTAGACCCGGGCTCTGCTACTATGATTCGTTGGTGCATGTGCATTGCATTATGAAGCAGTGGGATGAGTTATTTTCAGTATTATTCAGGCCTTTTGGCAGTGTATGATAGCGATCTTCTGCTGCTTTTGTGTGCTGAGGTCTTATATGCCTTGACTATTGATCTGATTTCTTATGCTGCTCATCTTGTCAGGCACATCATTCTTGGCACTCACAAAACTCAGGCATGGAGGGCTGGAGGGCAACTAAAACACTAACTTTTAGTGAAAAAAGTCATAAAGTCTTTCATGCTGTCAAAATAACAATGAAAGCCTGGGATCGATAATGTTCAGAGAAGAGTAGTTGTCTTTCTTTGGATCCAATTTTAACAAATTGCAGATTTAAGTGGGTTTTTTCCCCTGGAGAACAGACCATTCAAGGATAGAAACATCCAGAAGATAGGTTAAAGGCCATGTTCAGCTTTCTCCAAAAGTCTATGCAAACAAGCCTTCCTTCAAATACAGCATAATAATACAACGTAACAGTTGTATCTTTAACATTTAACATAGGCCTAGACATACAAATAATTATTAGTGTTATTAATTCCAGTTTAAACAATTGCTTTGTCTCATTAACTATTACCTTGTGTTCTTACACCAGATATTTTGCAGAATGTATTCTAGCTTATATAATACTAATTATAGTAACCAAAAGAAGAGAATCAGTGCTTAGTTTATCTTATAATACTGTTTTTGCTAACCCATCACTGAAGAGATGTGTTAGCATTAAACTAATTAAACTCTAAGCATTAATCTATAGCTAAGATATTGGTCAAAATTATTTTTATTTGTCTATATTTGTTTGATAGCAGTGTCAATAAAAACTGTGTGTTGGAGAGTTATTTTTAAAGGAAGACACATGCCAAAAAACTAATGGCCCTTGTATTGATCCTTGAGTTGTAGCACAAAAAGCTACTTGAGGAATATTATTCCATGAGTAATTTTGGAAGAAGAGTGGCTTTCACTGGATCAAGGACGTTGACTAAGGCGCTGTTGTAAATTCTACTGCAGAATCTTATATGTTTTTATTATATAGGTTTGTCCTTGCCCAAGTCAGTGTTAAGCCGGTAGCCCATGAGCAACATTTATTTGATGCAAAATGTAGATGCAAAGTCTCTGTACAGACATGTATACATTTGTCTTTTCGAAAACCATCCCTTTAATGGTGCTCAACTGTTGTTTTAAAAAAATTGTTAATGAAAGTAAATACTTATTCTAGGTCTCTGGCATTATATGTGAATTTGAAGGATAATAGCCTTTTATGTGCCTTTATCTTTTATTCACTTTTTTAAACTGAATGTCTTTGAAAGATTTCATGGAATGCTGTGCATTTACACTGGCAGAAGAATCAGATAAAAAATAAAAAAAACAAGTTAAGCTTCATAACTGTGTTCATAACCCAAGGTTGTCTTGCTGTTTCTACAAAGAGTGATCTGCTATAGCTTTTGCAGTCTTGTCAAGAGAGACTGAGCGGAGGAATACTGTGTGTGTGTGTGTGTGTGTGTGTGTGTGTGTGTGTGTAATCTATTAAAATAAAAGATAGTTACTAGACAGATAGATGTATATATTGAACAAAACCATTTTGATCTGTTTAATCTATTTAGATCTAATATTTTGGTGTCGTTTGCCAGTCACAGTTCATTAAAATGCATTGCTGCTGGATGTGATACTGGCTCGAACAATGCTGTGAATATTCATCTGCTCATTATTCGGGCTAGCAGTTTTGTGATCAAGAGTAATCTGCAGCTTCTGGCCCTTGCTTATGCTTCTTAATAGCAAAGAGGTTCACGGTGAATAACAATGAACTTTGGACCTTATATCAGTTCTAAATTCAAATTCAGATAGATATGCAAATGTGTGTGGTCTGAAAATCAGATAGGTGGTTGTTTTACATACACTGGTAGAATTGGGTATCACCTATGCATTTTGTTGGTGTGCAGTGAAGGTTCATGAAAGGGTCACAAGAAACTTGCATAACAAAAGGGCAACATAAACGGAAGTGATTTAAAAGGACCTCGTGCAGCGATAACCAAAATTGGTACAAAGGAAACACGGTTATCTCTTGTTTAGAAGAAAGTTGGTGTCTACTGAGGCATTTCTTCTTGAAGCACTGTAGCTGTTATTCAGTATGTTTTCCAGCTTGCAAAATTAATAAAAATCTAATTACTTATTATTTGAAACCAACAGCAAAAGCTTTTGTTTCTTTGAGTCTATGGAAAGACATATTCAGAATTTATTTGGGTGATTTTTCCCCAACAGTGTAATCATACTGGTTACAGACACACAGTGGAGCAGTTTGATATTTCAGCTAAAGACCTTATATGTAGAACATCTGATATTCATCATGCATCTCAATCTTCCCATTTAGGATGAAAGCGAGTATTTTCCCCAGTGCAGTTATTGTGCATAATGAATCGCATTAATTCAAACATGGGACTGTTTATCTGTGATTGTGATCGTATTTGTCTGTAACAGTGAGGAAATATTATTTTAAGGTGTACAGGTTTACTTATGGGAGCACAGAAAACAAATCTGATATGAATATTGTTAATGTTGTTTTATCGAATTTACATTTACATCACCTCCCTTAGTATACTTGAAGTTCATTTTATTAAGCATGCTTGAGTATAAGTAAAGCAAGTATACAGATGATGTATTTGTAATGTACTAGAAAGTATACTAATTTAATACTTCTTCAGACTAAATTGGAACATTTTTAAATTTATAAAAGTATTCTTAATAAGGTAATTTTAAGTTTACAAAAGTATACTTTATATACTTTCAATATACTTATCAGTATAAGTCAAGTATACTTCATGATACTATTCTTAAGTATATAAAATATAGTATATAAAAGGTAAACTTCAAGTATACTTTTAGTATAAAAAAAGAATACTCATAGTACACTTGAGTAACTTTTTGCTAAGGGTTGACATATGTTTTAATCCAAAGTGACACAGTTTTTGAGACACAGCGCTAGGAGTCGTGCTCAATGATTGTATAGTGTGGTGGGCAGGAATCGAACCCTGCTCTCCTGGTTGGAAGTGATGTTACCCATTAAGTTTTGCATTATTGCACTTTTGGCAAGGCTACCATGTGAAAAAACTAAACAGTGAATTGCTTTGAGAAATCAGTTTATGTTGACTTTTGCAGAGAGTCCATGACTCTCTAGCAAATATCACAAAATGGCATGGCACTATCATGGTAATGCTATGAACTAAGAGATTGGATTGTAGCAATTTATAGTTTATACTAGTGGTGGGCCGTTATCGGCCATGCCCGCGCCATGTAGCTTTGCCTGGGTCCTAATGCCCGCCTGCTACCTAGAGCAGCTTCAGCAGCCAGTACATCATTTTAATTCAATAATGAGAGCTAGACTTATTATTTTTTATTTCAATTCATAGTCTTGTTTCTATTTGTAA
>JBBPDE010000001.1:25506940-25521604 GCA_037974605.1 Nannopetersius ansorgii
AGCTGGTTCGTATAAATGTAAGTAACGTTAATAAAATTATTTTACTGACCTACACTGCGGTAAAACCGGCAGATATTCTGGGGGCTGAAGAATCGCCAGCAAATGTTAGTGCGTCATTTCCGCTTAAGTGAAAAACGTTAGTGTTCCATTTTGGACAGCACTTATCCCCGGCAGTGCGCACTGCCTTCTGTCTCAGTGCACTGACCGTAGTGCGCGGTTTTGGACACACCTACTGTCTGTCCATCCAGCCGCCTGTCCTTCCATCTCTCTGTCTGTCTTGTCTATGTATGTATGTATGTATCTGTTTCTGTCCATCTGTCTGTCCTTCCATCCATCCATCCATCTATCTTGATGTCCTTTGTTTTGGTTTTTGCTCTATGCAGTGCTGTGGTCTTGGATGGCAAGATCTACGCTACCGGGGGTATCGTCAGTAGTGAAGGTCCGGCCCTGGGGAACATGGAGGCCTTCGACCCCTGTGCCAAAGTTTGGACGCTGCAGCAGAGCATGCCGTGCCCACTCTTCAGACACGGCTGCGTGGTCATCAAGAAGTACATTCAGAGTGGCTGACACTGGAGAACACATGGGCTGAAAGAAAAACTGCTGCCTCCACCACACACTCCAGCCGTCTACACACATTCACTCACTCACTCACTGGCCTCTGCTGCCCCAGGATTATCAGTGCTGACACTGAAACCTTTTGTGAAATATCTCATCTGTTTCTCTCTCTCTCTCTCTCTCTCACACACACACACACACACACACACAGACCTCTTTCTTTCCCTCCTGCCCTCACCCTCATGGAATGTAGAAGCTAATCTTTGCCGTTTGGCGCAAACAGGCTCAGTGCCTTAGCAAGGCGCCTTGGAGTAATATATCCCCCTCATGCTGCTGCCACTGGAGGTTTGGAGTGGCACTAGCCTTAATGCTCCATCATCACTTCCATTCAAACTTACATCTGTTCTCTCTCTCTCTCTCTCTCTCTCTCTCTCGCTCAGTCTATTGGGTCATTCTGCAGAAAAAAAGGGGATGTCCGCAAGTGAAAGCATCGTGGCAAGTGACAGCCAGCCTAGATACAGAGCTACTTTGAGTAATTGTATCAAGTGAAATTATCTTTTTTTTCAAGTGAAATGATCTGCAATTTTTTTAAATAATAATGAAAATATGTTAAAATATTTGCTAGTGCTGTGAAAACACCTTTATTATGAAGGAACTATTCAATCTATTTCAATTTAATTCTTTGCATTTTTACTGATTTTATATTTATTGTTTTACTTCCTTCAAGCATTATTTCCTGAGATAAACAAACATACTTGCTTGTGCCCTAAGATGGTTTCACTTCATTAAATGTATAAATAGGCTGAAGAATCAGTGACATGCATGGGAATGCTGTAATAATAATAATAATAATAATAATAATAATAATAATAATAATAATAATAATGTTCTTATTAAGCTTCTTCAAGCCAGTAGCTGATTATTAGCTGCTTTATTTTGCTACTTTAGTAAGTGATAAGTAGTGCAAATTAGTAATGGTGTCTTTAACAGAAATAGAAGTGATTTGGAAATGTTTGTTGCACTCTAAAATTGCTTAATATAGTAGTAATGTGTAGCAAGTTAATTGACAGCTAGTGGTTTAATACAAGCCTAATAGGTGCGTAATAAAATGTGCTTGAATTTTTGTTCAGAAGATTATGATGTTTGAAAACATGTTCTGGAAAGCACTTGATTCAACCTAGTAATTGCTTATTAAAAAAGTAATGTTCAGCCACATAATTAACATCTACTGGCTTGAAAAGCCTTTTTAAGAATCTTAAAATGTACCACACTGGGATCCATAGACTACAAGTATTAAGAGATTATCTTATAATATTTTTGCTATAACCATAAAGGGGTTACATAAACATGTTCATGAAGTTATTTGCATAAAATCACTCCCACATAAAGAGATCTCTCCAGCTTTATTCTTCACAGTTTCAGTCCCTTTCAAAACGAGCCGTTTCAGGGCTCTGCCACTTTTATGCAAATATGTTGTTGCTGGCCACACCCCACCCATCCCATACTTACAAAACGAAATGAACAAACTAGTTCATACTTAACTGGAATAGAAACATAAAAGTCATTATTTGAAAGTACTTACATCTCCCTCACCTGCTAACTTGTCACGGACAGTAGGTACAGATCCACAACGGCGCTGAAGTTAGCTCCTTATTTACAGCTCCTTATTCAAAAATTACTTTTAAGGTGGAAAAAAACGATTATTACTGGCCCAGAGAATGTTCTTTGCAGCAACAACACAACACTTCATATGTAACTTGCCTCTGCCTATAGCCATAGCGCTCGGTTTATCCGTGCTCGTTAAACTAGCAGACAAATGGCGAATCTTCGACTAATCTAGTGGGTGGGGTCTCGACAGATGAGGGGTGGTTCTATGCAAATTGGCCCAGTATCATGTCACAATGGGCCCTCCGTCCAAACAGCTCATTTTGAAAGGCCCTAAAACTGTGAAGAATAAAGCTGGTGAGATCTCTTTATGTGGGAGTGATTTTGTGCAAAGACTTCATGAACATGTTTTGTATAGCCTATAGACCTGTTATAACTAAAGTGAGTTGTGTATATTATGTCCCCTTTAAAATAAGAAATCTAAAATGTGTGGGCTATGTTTATGATGCTATCACTTGCCATGATATCTGTTGTATCTTACTTACTGGGGTTAAATTGGAATTTGTTATGTGGTTCCCAGGCTGCCATGTGTGCGTATGGAGAGAAACAAATATTTTCCGCCTGGGGGTGGGATGGGTGATCTTTTATAGACTGAGGTCCTTTTGTTGACCTTTAGTCTCTCGCTCTCTCTCTCTCTCTCTCTCTCTCTCTCTCTCTCTCGCTCTCTCCCTCCCCTCCCTCCCCCGCCGTTTCACTTACTTGCTCTCCCTAAAATCAATTTCCAGGATATTGTTTATAGTTTATGACCATCTGGGAACCACTATGAAGAAAATATATTTTAGTCAATGATAAGATAAGATAAGGTAAATCTTTATTACTCCCACAAGTGGGAAATGTCTGGATTATTGTTTGGATTAGTGAGAGTACCTCATGAGAGATGAGAGAAATGTAAAAAAATATATAAAAATGTGTGAGGCTGAGTGATGCAATATAACATCACCCAATTTAACCCCTTCTTCTATATCAAGATTAAGGCTGTCACTAATAATTTATATATTATTTTGAAAATGTATCTAGCAATCATACATTTATAACAGCAAACATTTTATTTTAATTAATATACTGTTAGAAAAGCAAATGCACAAGCACTCATGAGATCAGGTTAATGTTGCCTCTTGTCATTCACAATGTGATTGTACATTTTAATAGATTCATTTTTGTACTCACATCACTGATTTTAATCACATAATC
Organism: Nannopetersius ansorgii; assembly: GCA_037974605.1. Lineage (NCBI taxonomy): Eukaryota > Metazoa > Chordata > Actinopteri > Characiformes > Alestidae > Nannopetersius > Nannopetersius ansorgii. The sequence continues at coordinate 25,510,352 of JBBPDE010000001.1, forward strand.
ATGATGGCCCTAATCAAGATATATGATATGTATGTAAGATATGTAATGCTGCAGTTCACAATTCATTGACAGCTAATTTTTTTACTGTTCATATATGCTTTCTTGTGGAAATGCTGCAGGTTTTAAGTATCAGCATAACAGTTTCCTTGACTTTTTTGTTGTTTGTGAAGATGGAATCAGCTCAGCGCCAACATGAATTTAACAAGAACATACATTTGGATAATGACAGCGAAAGTGTTTCGTTTGTTTGCTCGACACTTGGGCTGCAGAAGCATTTTTGATAGTGTTTACTTTTACAGTAGTAAACGAAAGTTTGATATAACAAAAGGAGCGTATTTGTGTCACATGAAAAAGACCTTCTTTTCCAGGAGTTGAACCTAAGACTGCTGGAGATTTCACAGATTTCATTGCCTCTGTCCATCTTAATGACTTCAGGTGCCAGTAACTGGTCTAGAAGGAGCAGACCAGGTCTCAGATAACTGAACTGAATTCCTTTCTGGACTGGTTTGGATGCTGGAGTTTCACACTGGACTATTGCACATTTCTCTTGCACTCTGCCAAAGCACAATTGATTGAGGCTTGGAGTTAAAATACGGTTGTTTTGCCTGTGTTTCCTATTTGCTGAGCTCACTGACTGAGAGCTGCCAGGGCACCACTGGAACAGGACAAGATTCTCTGTAATTTAAAGCAAAAGAAAAACAAATTTTGTTTATTTTAGGAACTTAAAGTGATGACAGTTGTTTCTAGACAAATGTATAGTATGTAATGAAATGTTATGTACCAAAAATGTGCAATTGATCATTGCCATATAGCTGTTATTGTTTAAATTAATGAGAGTACCTCATCATTAATTAGAACAATAAGAAGTATGCAAAATACAACATTGATTCCTATGACTTGCTTCAGTGTTTTCTCTTTAATGTATATAATTCACATGTTGCAGTTTTTGTTTGAGGCTTTTTTTCAATTATAAGGGCTATTATTCAGTAACATCTATGACTTATGCGATACATTACATGAAACAAAATTCATATCTGTCGTTCTCTACAGCCTTTGAGATCACACTCTTAACATTAAGTAAGAAAAGTCCTTATATCATGAAACACTGCTTTTGCTTCTTTTGAATATGTTTGGAATATAAATGTTGTTAATGCTTCAAATCATATGCACAAACATTCATTCCTGCGTTCCATGCAGTCAATATATTGAAACCAGACTGAAAAAAATACTTTGGAATTCGTTGTATTTAAGATGTCAAACACGCCAAGGTCATTTATCATTTGCCAAAGGTAAAACTGCCAAAGAATAGCTGTAAAATGAATGTAAACTGCTTTTTTGTGTATATAAACCCACATAAACTCAAAAATGGACAACAGAAGAAAATGTAAGATATTGGCTCTGAAAAGTAAGTTGTTTAGGTGAGAAACAGAAGAATGGCTCCACACCTCCATAGGGTTCATAGGGTTCATAGGGATAAGGTAAGTAATCAGATGATAGGAATGTATAAGTGCATTTACAATGATCTGTGATGCAGTTTTGAAGCTGATGCAGAACATTTCTGTTGAACTGCCCTAAGTTAAGCTTAGTAATATTTATCAATAGCAGTGCTGGAAATTCTTCTTGGTACCATGACATAGTTTCATCTAGCAGTCATCGCAGATGTTCTATGGTGCCATATCCTGTTTCTGCTTTAAGCTGAACAAAAGGATCATGCAGAGTTCTGCTGCTGGCCTAGTGCCAGGTTCCGCAGTCCAGCTTTGCTGTATTCTCCAAACACCCCCACGCCAAGCCTCCGGCATTATTTTGTGATGTGGAACAGTTCATTTCCTCTCTGCTGGTTTATCAGCCTCCCCCTGTTTATAACCTGCTGGTCCTGGCCGGGGCCACAGCCTGGGTGTGTAAAGTGCCGTTTAAAAGGCCTGGGCCGTGTGACGCGAGGCTGGCAGGGCCTGAGAACAGTTCCTGCACCTGTCAGCTTCCATCTCCAACCTTCTGCCTACAGCTTCTCCCTCAGCTACAGAATCACCCACACCATCAATCAAAATGGGATCAGCTATCAAACCCCCGCTGGCATTTAAATAAACTAGGCCAGTGCTCCTGGATCCTGTGTCTTATGGTTGTGCACACTGGACTGCTTTGATGGCAAACCCCATTTGTGTGGCTCTTTATCTAAAAGATTTGCTTCTGTTCTCTCCTCTTCACTCCTCTGCCAACAACGTTGGCTGCTCGTTATGGCTCATTGTGTTTCCCACAGATGATGTCAGACTGTAATGGGACACTTGTGTTGTCAAGTAATTGTTAGGTGCACTTTTTTTTGTCCTAGCTTTCTTTATTCTCAGCATTCCCTACAAAAGAAAGCTGGTGTTCCCGGGCTTTGCTTATGTCCTTTAAAGCAGCCGACAGTTCTCGAGTGCAGTTCAAAAGCTGATTTTTTTAGGCTGATCTAGTCTCTTTTTTTGTATATTTGACAAAGTGATGTTTTCCAGGCACCGCTACATATCACAGCGCTGTCACATGAACAAATGGAATAGCACCCACAACATGAAACGCCTTGTCTTTTTTCATTGTGGCCTTAAATGTCACAGTTCCAGCTGAAGTCGGCGGTACATCATGCGAGATGCTGACGTTATGCTTGAATGTCAAGGGGTCCGCGCTGAAAATGTAATGCTTTGAATTTACTTGATTCAAACATGTTCATGAATAAAATACACCAACAAATGTTTGTATTTCAGTCTCATTTTGGACACAATTACGTAAATGTATCTCAATCACATTCGTTGATTTGAGTCTAGACAATTCAATGCATTTTCAGTACTGGCCACTGAATTTCACTTTTACATAAATTGCATTGACAGAAAAGACCGGGAGATAGATTTTGGTAATTGGTGCTTTGAGGATCGCATTAGTAACTCGGGGAACCTGTGCCAAATGTTCATGATTTTTTAAACAATAATGCAGAGTGAGCTTTGCGCTTTGGATGTGCTTCCTCGGGTCTGAGCACTGTCACTGCACACGCAGACACAGAGTTCTTCTGGAATCCGAGGCTTACAGTCCAACGATGCAGGAGCTCCAGCCCTCACAGTGCTGAATTATTGACATTATGAAGCTCTTAAACCAAATCAATAGCAAGGTCTGCTCACATATGATTCTAATTCCATTCCTTTTCATTGTAGAGCTGGTCGCTATATCATCTTATTATTGGTGCCACACCACACCATCGATCATTGTTGTTTAGTTTTAGTACCAGTTAAGATTCCAAAGGATTTACATTGTTGAACGCTCTAGATTATTTTGGTCAGTTCAAATTATAATCAAAATAAAATCACATTTTCAATCACGAAATGCATTTTCATTCTGTGTAAGATTTATGACTTTGAAAGTAAACAGAATGAGAGAGCACCAATTCGGGTTTGATATCCTTTCACGCATCTATTACCTGTTACATCCCTCGTCAGCGGTCACTAGGGGACGCCGATGCCCTGGACTTAAGGAGCTTTTATGTTGACTGGGGGTGTGGTCTCATCTCTGGCATTGAGGCTGCTCAGCTGCCAGGGATGAGACCAACTGTGTTTCAGGTGTTCTGTGTTTAGAGGACTGTGTGTGTATAGTGCCTGTTTTGAGCTCTCCTTTGTCGTTTCACCCTCACAATACCCTGAAGGTTTGTGCTTTTGGCCTTCGAGCCCTTTGTTTTGTGTTCTTCCAAAATAAAGAAAGAAAACAGCAATGAGAAAAGCCTGCATTCGTGCCTCAAACCTGAACGGGCACAGCCCTGTGAGTTTGACTTTACCAAGGTTCGTTATCTGTATTAATTCAAACTTAAACATCATCAGACACTGTAATACTGCGATAGTCTTGGAACGTAGAGTGATATTGAATTTTATCAGCACCGCCCTGCGCTAATTTTAATAATAGCTCATGTTTGCTTGCCTGCTCCAGAGAATTTACACTGTTGAATGTGATATTTACCCTGTGAAAACATTAAGTCGTATCTTTACTGCTGATCAAGGCTGGTGATAAAGCAAACACACATTATCTCATTTGCGGTATGCACACATTAACGTTCCTCATTAAAACTCACTTTCCCGTCTGAATGAGAAATCATCAGTCCATCCTGAAATGCCGCACAGGTTTGGATGGATATTTGTTTTGAATGAAAGACTTTCGGCTTTCGTCTTCTGATAAACGGAATGTGTTTTTCTCCCAACAGCGGTAGTGCTCAAACCGACTCCTAATCCCCTAATGTTATTCTGTAAATAATCATCTCTCTACAAACCCCATTTTCCACACACACATAATAATGCTTCGGGAAAAAAACAGAATTGCTGCTACTCATCCAGACAGTCGGGCCGAGGTGAAAGTGGTCCAGCTTGGCGCTTTAGGTGGAGCAAATTACCCCCTCTCTGGATTTGGTTGTCAGTGGGTTTTTGAAAAGATGGCGCCTCAGTGTCAGCTTTTTCATGCTTGAAAATAATGTTTTTCTTTTGTGTGTTTTTTCCATCTGGAAGACATCCTTTCATTTGATCTCCATTAGGGCAAGCAGCTTAGCAGCAATTAAGGGGTAAATAAGAATGCTACTGTTTGATGTGTCATTGGCTCTTTAGTGTACTGTAAGACAAGGACACTTGAGGAGTGGGTCTATGACCTTCATCATAAAAGCAGAGTTGCTCGATAATGGAAATGTGATGACAGAGAAGCTTGGGTAATTACTCTCCCATTCAACTTGTTTTTGTTTTTTTCCCCTTTAGCAGTGCTCTGGGTTTTTGCAAGTTTTTTTTGCTTGGTTTTTGGCAGCCTTCTGTCTGTCATCCAAGAGTGTTTGAAATTTTAATTTGGTCTGTGAACTGTTTCTCATCAATGAACCATCAACATTAGTTTGCACTGGTAATTAACAATTCCATGAATATTTTGCTCTCTTCATACTTTCAAATGGACATATGGACACTTTCTTAACTGTCTTAATCTTCAGTCAGTGTTCCATGAATATTAATATAGCAAGATTTTATTCCAAGAAATTTGAGATCATTTGCATTGGTCCATTAATCTTGATGCATTGACATAATGTGACCTATCATAATCCTAATCTTGGACTACATTTCAGTGTTAACAGAACATTTTTTGTAGCTCAAGCTGAGGCATAATCTGCAAAACTAGCCTTGTACAAGTCAGTTAGTGTTTTCAGACATTTTCAAGCACTTTGATAAAATACAAAAAAGAAAACTGAGTTGTTTTATGATACCAGCAAAGATATATGTCAGTATCTCCATTAGATTTAATTAAGGCATCCTTGATGCTCAGGACTGTAGTAAGCAGGGCTTTCAGGATTATTTTTTGCGGCAATGGTTGAATACACAGGATGATCTGAAAGAGAGCGGACCTGACCATACATCTGTCAGACAGAGTAAGCCTGTGAAGACCTTGCCCTTCACTTTTCTCCTGGTCATTTCAACAAGACAGATGGTGCAGGACAAAGGACGTCCATGTGCTGCTGTCTGCCGCTTTCTGTTAGATTCTGTGGGGATTGTCTTATAAACCCAGTTCACTGGGGACTCCAGAACAGACGGCAGAGTCTTCCTAAAAGTGCCCTAAGGGCAGCACCCTCTCTCTGTTCCACAGCTAGGAGACTGCTGAGCTGAAGAGATTGCTTGGTGGCTGATGCTATGCTGAAGAGATGAGACTTCAGCATACACATAGGTGTGAGAGGAGACTGGCCTGCTTCACTTTTTAATGACTTCTCTTTAAACTTTAAACTTATAATGACTTTGGGAATAACTATCCAACATACAAGGATCCAGGAGACAGACTGGAAATGGTTATACAAAAGGAACAATATTTTTAACCAAACAAAAACAAAACAAGTAATCATATCCCTTGCACTAGATCAAAAATGGAAACATTGTTTTAAAAGGAACACAAGCCAGCTAATATCTTTTGGCTCCCCTGAGCAACAACAAAATCCTGTATATTTCAGTCATTCATTTTGCCCCCTGCCTGCCTGAGCTCAAACACATGCAGTACACGATTAATATCTGGCATCAAAGACAACTGAAAAAATACAGTATCTAATAGAGGTCTTGTATATACTTGCAAATGCATAAACGACTTTTTTGATATGCGGTAGGAAACAAAAGCCGAGCTAATATGTGAGTTCCTCAACGGCTAAAGGCCAGTTTTTATTATCCTTTTTTTAGGAACTCGGAGCTCGCACTGACTGAGCTAGATAAAGACATGAAGTACATTTCCACTACACTGAAAGAAGTTGCAGTAAAAATAATTTTTAAACCAAACCAATAAAGACAATTCTATTACCTATTTAAATAACATGCTACATTAAACAAGAAGTAGCTATTCAGCACAAAGGGTCAATAGGACCTACATTTTATATAAGTGCAGCAGTATTCAAATACAATGTAGCTGCACATACCCACCTCATATTATTCACAACACAGATCAGCCCAAATCTAAATAATCAATAGGCCGATTGACCATTCCTTATTAAATAGCCCGGCTTGGTTAACCTTGGTGACATTCACAGCGAATTCTAGCCTGAAGCTGATTAACCCCCACAAAACCTTTGCCCTTTAATATTTTGATATATTGTCTATATAGTCTGTTCTATTGTCTATATATATTGACTAGAATAAAGTAATGAAGTGTACTATTAAAATTGTACAAGGCCTTAACGCCACTAACAGAGTACTTACATACAACAAGCTTGAGGTGTCTATGCAAACTGTGCATATGGAGGCTAAAAGAAACTTGAGTGCTTTCAAGCCTCAGAAGGCCATTTCATTTTCTCCTCACTGACAGCTACTGCCTTTATACCATCCCCACCAACATCTGTTTACAAAATGCTCTAAATGCACTCTCTTTGTGACTCTCTTTGTGACACCCTCATGGCTTTCCATTATATGTTATATGGATGAAAATGATGTGACATTAGTCCTGGGCAAATAGCACTGATCTTTCAGCATGGCTGAAAGCTAGGGTGAGGCAAATACATTATGAAAGGATTGTCTGTCCTCTGTGCTCACATTGATGTGAGGCCATTAGGGCCAAGGGACCCTCTCTCTGTGGCTTGGCTAGGCTTATTTACACAAAGGACAAAAGCCCAGAGTGGGCATGTACCAGCTTGTGGTCATGAGCTGCTAATAGCCTTTGTTAGGGACAAAACAAAGACACCATTTACAAATTGCATTTTGTTTAATGTCTTTTCAGTTAAATGCCATTTTATAGAAATAGGCTGATTGTAATGGAAATATTGTAAAGGCGAGTGCCTTGTAAACTCCATTTTAAGGAGTAAAGTACGAGTATTTTACAAAAATGAATGCAGTCGTTCTCTGTGATGTGAATAAACAAGCCAACAGAGCCAGTCATTAATCCAAAAGCATGTTGTAACTCAGCCCTGGTCGGCTGGTTTATAATGGTGTTTCAATCATTCTTAATGAATATGTTGTATTTCTATATACACTGGCAGTCAGGAAAAATTGCTCAAATACGTATCTCATGTATGGTTCAGAAGCAATGTTCATGAATCCTTTTTGTTCCTTTAAAGGGAACAAAACAAGCAAATGATTTGATATTGCAACAAAAAATGAAAGATACCGTTCTACTTATCATGTGGTTGACATAGCAACACAAAAAACAACTAAAAACTGTTGCAAATCAATTTCGCGTAGGCTTTTTTGGTTACATTTTTATTTAAATTATGCTATTTTTGGTGCTATTCCTTCCTGACCGATTCACACTGACAACTTCTCTTCTGAATAGCTGCTCTGTATGTTCACTAAAAAAGCTTTAAAAGCTTCTTTGAAAAAAACAGTCTGAACTGAAACTTTCCTAGCTGTATCAAAAACTTCTGTAGCTTTACATGGATCAGTCATAATATATACCCTCTATGGCATGATGTTGCCTTCAGGGAACAGACCATTATTTTAGCCCACCCACTGCCCCATAAAAAAACCTTCACATTAAAAGTCTAATGATTAGTCTGGGACAAACAAAATTTGAAGTGCGTGGAGGTTTGACCTTTTGTCTGGGGGTGGAGCAATCCTTTTTCAGCCAATAGCTGGGTTGGACACACTGCTAGCAGAAGGTAAGATACATTTCACTTTTTAACAGGTTTAAATTGAAAGAATTTTTGCATTAAAAATCTGCAATGTACATGAATATGTGAAGAAGCATATCTGATTGAGCAAAGGCATTTTTTGTCTTTATTTATATACTAAAATTGTAGTTTTTCATTTGTTGCCTCAGTACAATATGTTACAAGGGTACTTTGTAAGACAAAATAAAAAAATATTTGGTTGATAATCAGAGTCTGATAGATCTTTATTTTGAAAAATAAAAACCATACATCTCGGTTACTGGCTTGTAGGAGGAAAACAAGCTCTGGGCTTCCACAAATTCAGAAGAATGGTGAATTGTGTTTTTATTGACTTTGTTTTTAGTTTTTAGTATCGTATACCGGTCCGTGAAAGATTGTTTTACATGATACCAGTCCGTGGCACAAAATAGGTTGGGGACCGCTGGGATAGACAGCTGGGTCAGAGCACCTCTAAAGTGGCAGGTCATGTCTCCAGTGGACACATGAGCATTAGACCTGGACCGTGGAGCAATGGGAGAATATGGACTGATCTGATGATTCATGTTTTGTTTTACAACATGTTGCAGTGTGACGTTCCCGGCTAAGTTCTGCTGGGAATCTTTGCATTCATATGGGTGTCATGTACCACCTTCCAAACATTGCTGTGGACCAAGTACGTCCCTACTTTATTCAATATTCCCTTTAGTCAGTAAGATCTCAGTCCAGTCGAACGTTTGTGGAACATGCTGGACAAAGTAACCAGATTGATGGAGGTCCCACCTCACAACTTACAGGACTTAAAAGATCTGGTCCAAATGTCTTCGTGCCAGATATCACAGCACATCTTAAGAGGTCTTGTGGAGTCCATGACTCAAAACGTCAGTCCTGTTTTGGTGATATGAGGGAGACCTACACAATATTAGGCAGGTGTTTTTATGTTATGACTTTTAGGTCCTCACAATAACAATGACTTTAAAACAGGTTGTAGCCTATTTGTAGCGAACTTGGGGTTAATGGTATGGATTTGACATTTGAATGCTGTTTAACTTGAAATTCAACCTTTTTTATTACAAAAAGAAAAGAAAATTGAGTTTTCTATAATTTTCCATGATATGGGCCGTTTAATATGTTAAAATATATTTTGCCAATTCAGTATAACACAGATATTGAGGCTAGAGGAAGAACTACAACATACGGATAATAAATATTCAAATATATGTATTGTACCTTTAATAACAACGATAATAAAGTTTGTCAGTTTCATTTTTAGTTTAGGATCTGCTGGATGGTTTCTCACTCTTAAGAATAACCTGTGCTTCCAAAGAATTACTGAATTAGCCTAAGAATCTAATAAACCAGGAAAGGGTGTTAATATATTTGTCGTTATACAGATATTTATTGTTAATAGTTTACAAATAATGGCAAATGTTACAGAAATCAATTTGTGCAAATATACATTCTTGGCAATGTAGAACAGCAAATGCAAATGTGCAGTGCAGGTGAACGTGTATGGCTACAGTAAATCTGCCCATAAAGGTTCTATACTGGTGAGAAGAAACCATAATAAAATATGGATCAGTCTGAGGGTTGGAGGACGTGAGATGGAAAGAGAGGGGATTCGGAGAAGCTGAGAGAGCTGGAGAGATAACAAATAGTCAAGCACAGGGGTAAAATTAATGCAGTCCAACAGAGTGTGTGTGTCTGCTCAGTGCAGTAGATAAAGCTTACGGTCACTCTGTGACCTTTGCCCAGCTACCCTCTCACCTAACTGCCAGTACTATGAACACACAACCCCAGGAGAGTAAATGACTGTCTCACACAAACACGCTCTCTGTTCTGCCTAGGACACAGTAGTGGCCAGCAGTGGCAAGCGAAGACCACAAGAGTGACTGTGTCATTTTCTGGCCGCCAATCACACACAGGAGATGCCCTGAGCTCACGTAGAAACCTGCTGGTCCAGCCACTGAGCGCCATGGGGATATGCTTCATACTGTGAAACAGACACTGTTACTAGCAATGGATAAAGTATTTCTTCACTGAGCATGTCAGTAGTAGTTTAATCAAATGGATTATGTTGATTTTATATACCCGCTTTTGTTGCTTATTACCCTTCATAAAATGCCCAGTGGTATGTATTAGTAGATAGTCTCACACATAAAACTATAGGTAGGATGTTATAACTGCCTAGGTCACTTTTTCCACACATAACTTTAGGATTAAGAGCTCTAAGTAGATCTGTGGTGTCCCTCATTGTCTTTAAACGTCCTCTGAAGAACCACCTTTTCAAGGAGCACCTTGATGACTTATCCCACTCGGAAATAAAGCAATTACTTTTATCTCCATGCCTGCCTTACTTTTGCCTTAACTTCTGACTTTTCTTTGACAGGTGTTGTTTAGGTGTACTGAGCCTGCAGTAACTTGGTTGAATAGTGGATGTTGATTTAAGTATAGCTTTACAGGTTTGAGGAACAGATGTGGACTGAGCGTCACCAAAATGCCGTGAATGTTTATGTAAATATTGTGTGTAAATGGTATAATTAAGCTAAGTCTATCATTAATTAGTTATAGTAATTTTTTTTTGATCGAATGGATTATGTTTGTATCTACTTGGATCATTTGATCAGATGCATGCACTCTCATTGCTTATTACCTTAATCACCTTACATAATCACCTTATATATTTGTTATAGTAAAGTGGACTAAAATAGTGAAAGTTGTATGTTCAGACACCATTTTTGCACCATTTATAGGCTTGTAGGTTTACAGTTTCTTTCTGTAGCCCTTCTATTACTGTCTAATTTATCAAACCCACCCAAACATGAAAGAGGACCACTATATGGCCAACACATATTACTTTGGTTGTGAGTCATTCTTAGCACACATGGTAGTGGTGTTAGTGTGTTAAGTACAAATGTATTTTGAAAAGCAGCATTAGGGGCCGTTCACATATCGCGCCTTTTGTGCGCGCAAGTCCATTATTCAAATGTAGACGCGCGGCAGCCGCGCTCATAATGGAAGCGACGCGGTCGCGACGCGCACGCGGTGCGATGCGCCCGTTTTTTCCAGGGGCGTCCGCGCCGCATTGAGTTGAAAACATCTCAACTTTTCAGAATGCCGCAAGCGCACCGCGGGTCATGTGACAAGATTCAACCAATTAGCTCCCTCGCCTT
>JBBPDE010000001.1:25524796-25568929 GCA_037974605.1 Nannopetersius ansorgii
GATCAGCTGGTGAAATTCCCCGTGTTTTTTACGGTTTTGAAGAATGGGCTGCACCCAAACACTGCGGCGTTTTTTTCCTTTTCTGCGTAAATAAATCGCGTAGCAGAGTTACAGCGAGGGTTTTTCGTTGGAGGAAATGGAGAGCGCGGCTGGTGGTTGCTTAGCAACGACAGACGCTTCCGGAGCGCACCTTACATTGTTATTTTAAAAACGTATTATAATGTCCTGTCCTTAATGCATAAAATAATAATAACCCTATACTAACCTAGTTCAGTGGGTAGGATGCTTGCCTCCGGACCAAGAGGTCACAGGTTCGAATCCAGCATACCACCACTGGGTCCCTGAGCAAGACCCCAGGGTTAGTGAATGGAAGTCGCTTTGGATAAAGGCGTCTGCTAAATAATGAAAATGTAAGTCACTTTTTCCACACTTGACTTATTTACTTGATGAGTAAATAAGAAATGTGTGAATAATATTAGCTGTGTTCATAATTAATTTATTATAGTTAATAACAACAGTACACAATGGTACACAGCAATACCATGCTAATGATATGTGCAGGTGCAGAAGGACCAGTCAGTGGGTAGAACTGTTTGATAGAACACCTGTAAAAAAGAAATGCAATAAATTACAGTGAAAACAAATTTGCTTAATAAATATTATAAACTTGAAGTCAAACAGCTGATCAGGTATTTCTATTTTTGCCTGCTTTGTAGAGTCAAACATAACAGAAGGCATCAGGTACCAACTTATTTTGTTATTCTCAGAAATGTAAATGATGTAGAGAATTGTATTCTCTTGTACAGAGCTAATGAAAACATAGCCTAGTTTGCATATTTTTTGTTGCAACATTCCAGTTATTTGTTTGAATTTAAATCAACAGCTAGACGGAACCCTTGTTGATGCTGAGGTGCAACACACACTACCGTGACAGAATCAGTGCAGTGCAGAGATGCTGAGAATACACTCAGAAAGTATCTGGTCATTTGTGGTCCTTCAGTGGGTCTGTTCAGTTAATGGAGTAGAATATAGCTGATAAATGCTGCAGCAACCGATGGGCTGTGTTAACCTACACCATATGGACAAAAGTATTGGGACATCTGACCATTATACCAACAGGGATGTTATTGACACTGCATTAAAATACATAGACTTTAATATGAAGTTGCCACCCCCCCTTTCCACTTCCACAGCTTTCACTCTGCTTGGAAGGCTTTCCACAAGATTTTGGAGTGTTTCTGTGTGAATGTGTCCATTCATTCTGAGCATTAATGAGATCAGTCACTGATGTTGAATGAGGTCTGACTCACAATCTGCATTCCAGTTAATCTCAAGGGTTTTGGATGGGGTTGAGGTCAGGGCTCTATGTGGGCTAGTCAAGTTCTTCCATACCGAACTCATCCAACCATGTCTTTATGGACCTTGCTTTGTGCACTGGGACACAGTCATGCTGGAATAGAAAAGGGTCTTTCCCAAACTGTGTACACAAATTTGGAAGCGTGGTGTTGTCCAGAATGTCCATGTCTGATGAAGCATAATGATTACCTTTAACTGGAAGTAAGGGCCACCTGAATTCAACAATTTAGCAGTGTGTCCCTGTACTTTGGTCCATATAGAATGTATGGCATGTGTTTCTGATCAAATGGGGAAGGTATGTAGGCTCCTAATACACTGGCAACTGAACATATGTCTAAATAATACCAACTGTGACCATGTGCCAAGTCTAGTGCAGGTGAAGTTAAAGTCCACAAGGAACATTGTTTGATTTTATAAATACAGCTTTTGCCTGAGGTGCTAAATGCTTTGGTAGAGTTTGAAAAAGTTTATTATAAGTCACACTGCACACAGACTCTCTTGGGCCTGGTGTGATTTAGCAAGTGTAGCTGTGCTGACGGAAGCGTTTCCATTCTCTTCAGGACAAGTGTTTCTCTGGGCTCCGGCTTCTGGAACAAAGCAGGCCACAGTCCAGATGGTGACAGCTCTTCAGCCCACTCCTCTGAGGATCATCTGTATTGATGTATGCATAACACTGCTCCCGTTCCAAGTGCCATGCCGTGTGTCCACTGCGTACCCCTTTTGAATTTCAAGCATGGTAAGTACCTCCCTTACACCCCTGCTGTCAACAGGCCAGTTTATAGGCTTTAGAATTATTCATTATATGCCACCGCTCACAGCTGACTTCTCTTGACTTTTGGTCATTTTGGTCACTCTGGAGAATTTACGTCACATTTTGCATTCTGGAACTGTTTTAATGGGATATGTTGTCACACTCCCTGGGTCAGTGTAGGAAAATTAGAATTAGGAAACGTCTAATAAGACACAAAAATAAATTGAAATCGAACAGCCACAGCAAGTGAATTTTTATCTTTTAAAACAAAGAGGGAGACTGAAGTCAGCTAAAACATTTTAATCAATCTAAGTGGATTCATGGTGTGAAAGCACTTCAGCTTTCAGTGATGAGGAGGTCTTGTTACTGAGTGTCAGGTTTATATCAGCTGTGCTATGACCTGTTTGTGGCTGTGCATTTGTGATAAGACCATCTTTTCTATTCCGGAACTGTGCTCTCCTAGTACTGAGCCATGGGACAGAATTATGAAGCAGGGTGCTAGCCTCTTCACAGTCTACTAGGGGTATAACGGTACACAGATGTCACGGTTCGGTACGTACCTCAGTTTTGGGGTCACGGTTCGGTACAGTTCACGATACAGCAAAGTTAAGCAACAAAAAGTTCTAAAGAATGAGGCTTGGTTTGTTTTCGTTTCCTATTGTGTCATACTAGTGTAAGGCAGCAGAAGTGTTACGCCAGTAGGTGGCACCATGACTCAGGTTTATGATTTACTTGCGCTTTTTGGTCCCTCTGTGATTTCGTATTACTTCAGCCATGTCTTCTCCGTCGTACCGTGCATTCTCCGAAAGACATCATGTACCGAACTGTGACCCATGTACTGTGACGGATCGGTACGAATACATGTACCGTTACAGCCCTGGAGTCCACATAATATTATAGGATAGGATGCTGTGTTAATCTGCTGTGTTGGAAACTGGCTACTGCTAAATTATGAGCACACACATCTTTGCTGTTGGTAGTCCCATATCTCATAACAGAAGCTGATGTGAAAGGTTTGTTTTTTGATTTCTAGTGGTCCATTGATTATGAATTTTTTTATCACAATGTAAGATGGCTGGTATATAAAATATAAACAAGAAAAATTATATGACAAAAATGTATTTTGCACAGGCCATTTTTTATGTTTAATTCATCAGTTAAACAGTAACTCTGCACTGAACCGCATTTCCATAGAGAATGTGTATCTATTATCAATAATGTTTTGACTTCATTGACAAGGAAACCCAAACTTTTGAACCCAACTGCATATTCAAGTCTAAATAGTAAAAAAAAATTACATTCAGTTACAATGGTTACAACAAGTTACAACAGGATTATCAAATTCAAACAGTTTTTCCAGTTCAATTCTGAGGAAACATATTATTTCATACATGCACTGAAGCCAATAGTAAGGTCCAGTTGCATCACAATGTCTATTTTCCAGTCCAGGCTCATTTAGAGCAATGATAAAAATATGTGTCATGTATTTTCAGGCCTTATGAGCTTCTATAACATTGCCGCATCAATAGATTCCAGTCTAAATTTTGAAGAAATGTGTTTATTCATTTTCCCATTTAACTAAAGCAGTAACACCATTTCCAGTTTAAATCGTCCAATTGTCCAATTTCATTTTCCAGTTTAAATTGTAAAAAAACACTTTAAAAGCAAGTGCACTGTACAATATAACATAATTGCCAAAAATAAATTGTTGGGAACATGTTAATTCACAAGTGTATGTTAAGCAATTACAAATGATGACAGAATTCCCACAATCCCAATATGCTTTTTCCAGCCCAAACTGTTACAAAATGTATTTATTCATGAGAACACTGAAAGCAAGAGCGAGGTCCAATTGCATCACAGTGTCTATGTTTTCCAGTCTAAATGCATAAGCACACTTAACGCTGTAACAGCCTACTATAATTTCATCACCGCATCTAGGTTTTCATTATCTAGGACATCTAGGACTCATTATCATTCCGGTCTAGCAGAAATGTCTTGTAAAGCTTGATGCCAGCGTGCCTCGGCCAGCCCAGTGAGCGGCAGATAGAGAGGCGCAGCGCTGGCGAGAGTGTGGTAGAGTCACGGCTATGCTGGAACACATGCACCAGCTGATTGGACTCTGTGCTGAATTCTGTGCCCAAAAGGATCTGGCACTGATCAGGCACAAAGGCCCCTTGCTGAACTGAGAAAACCAGCACTGTCTCACTGTGCTCTCACACACACAATACACACACACACATGTGAGCACAAACACACACTATTACACAAGCACTACCAGGTTGTCGCTTTCTTCCCATACAACAACCTTTGTACATCTCTCTTATTCGACTTGGTTTGGTTGCTTCTGCAGGCTTCCCCTGCAGACAAATGTTCTCTGCTCACCCAATATCTTCCACAGGCATCAGTGTAACAGCCCCTTTCATTTTGCTCCATCTTGTAGGGGCTCAAAACAGGAAATTAGTTTTGCAGTCGTACTGCAGGAGGAAAAAAACAGCTGCACCAGAGAGAGTCTGACACTATGCATGTTGCACAGTGGATTAGTAGCAGGCAAAGGGCAGACTTTCTGCTTATAGACAGAAGATGTTAAAATGTCAAGTCAAGCATCTGATTAAGTCTGAGATGCCAGCATTCTGTTCAGGGCCATCATGAAGGCACCCCCTCTACTGAGATTGATAAAAATATTATTGAAAAAAGGAGCAATGGCATAGAAAAAAAAATGTTTTAGTATTTGAGTGTAAAGAACTAGTCTAAAGAAGTCTAAAGAAACTCCATATTATATAAAGGTATTATACCAAGCAATGTTTTTTTTTTCTTTTAATATATATCAGTGCCAGGAACCACTTAGAAAACTTGGTAACACAATGATTCCATTAGAAATGCAACATAGTTCAAATCAATATAAGAAAATGTAACTGACCTTAAATGGAGGATTTTTAAATGTAACCCTAAACCGTAACTGTACCACAGTCTTGGTTGTAGTAAGTAACTTTTTCTGGAGACTCGTCTTTTCGTCAGTAAGGACCCATGTGCGGTATGTTGCTTTTGTATTACAAGTATGTATTGTTTCGATTCTGTTTTGTGCTGCTTGCCTCCAGAATCACATACAAAATAAACCCTAACTACAAAACACTCAGAGGTTAGTGATGCAAAAGTAATGCCAAAACCTTCCATTTTTGCTGTGTTGGTGTAAAAAAAGCATAGTCAGTGTAAAGCGTAGATCAAGTCTAGTCCAAGGCTGAAAAAGAGAGAGCCCTAAACCTCACAAAAGAAAACCAGACTCAAATTCATACAGATTCATTTTGATATTTGATGACTGTTTTTGAGCTGTTTCTTTCAGAGATTTTCTCAGTTGTCCAATAGTATTTACTCATTCATCACTCAATTAGAAGTGGCTGTGTCTTGTTAAGAGGCAGTGATATTGATATGTCTTTGAAATGGTGTTTACAATGATTGAGTGTGTCTCTCTAACTAATTTACTAAAATTGCTTATTGGTTTTCCCCTTTGCACAGTTGGGACAGGAATGTTTTTGTAGATGCAGAAGTAATGAGAAGAGAGCAAGTAACCTAATATTTTGTGAGAACTAATAACCTGTAATGGATCCCTTTTTGAATAACTACCCAACACTATATTTGACTTGGCAAAGATTTACACTGGATGCCCTTTCTGACGTAACCCTCCCCATTTACATCGGGACCGGCCCTGAGAAATACACTGGCTTGTGCACATCCAGTGGCTCCATATGAGGACAACCAGAAGAAGAAGACCCCACACATCTCGTATATTAGGAGTGTAAAATTAATTCCAATTTCTCTTTTAATCTGGGCTTTTTCCCCTCTGTTTGGGCCGTTCCTGGAACTCCCGCAGAGTGAACTCCACTATACGCAGCTTGTTATTGGACTCTCCAGTTCTGGGTGAGCTGTAATGAGCTGGAGTGAGCTTCACTATAAAGAGTTAGTGATTACACTCTCCAGTCAGAGTGTCAGGCTGATCTCCACTGTAGAGCTGCTGATCAGGCTGTCCAAGTCAGAGCTTCAGGGTTCAGTTATAAAGAGCTCGTAACAGTAAAGCAGCCTTTACAGTCAGTCAAGTGAGCCTGGCAAGTGGGGAAAAAGTTAAGTTAAAAAAAAGTTTGTAAATGAATTTTATGTTGAACATTTTTTAAAAGCATGGGATATATATTTGATCCTGAGCTATACATTTTTAATGATTTTTGCATTATTCAGACTGTGGTCTTGAATAATGAGCACTATATTACGAATGGTGCATATTGACTGTGTAGTCATGATGACTGCCAATACAAATTGCCTGTAAATGTGTTTCCGAAATATTGCTTGCTTCCCTTGTAAACGGATGGAGTGAAATGAAAGCAGAAGCAGTCTACAAAAGCCTCAGGACTCCTAATAAGCTTCTGGACTACTTCTAGTTAAAAGACTCCAATAGAGGCTTAATATAGTGATCATTATCAAGTATTTATTGGGCAGTTTCTGAGAACTGGAACATTTTTTTTTTAACCTTTTTGGTATTTCCCACCTTTGGGGAATTGAATAAAAAGCAACTGTCTTATCGCTTGTCAGCCGGAGAGTTAACAGGAACATTCACAGTTGTGCTGGAGCTGTAAAAAAAAAAGAGAGTGAGTGAACACAAAGTAAAAGCAAAAGCTTAGAACCATGAAAAATGATTGGCAAGAGATGACAGCAGCAGCAAAGATTGGTGTGGTATGAGGAGTGATGTTATTGGAGGGAGGATAAGAGAGGTAGAGGAGAGAAAAAAGCTGAAAACCTGATAAAAAGTGATCACATGGAGAGAAATGCCTCACAGAGAAACAGATAAAGAGAGAGGGACTGTAAGGGGGGAAAAAAGAAAACCGTGGAATTATCCATCTGTCCATGTGAACAATGTGTGTTGAAATCCCTAGACAGGACAGAGTTGGAGAGTGAAAATACAGTTAAAGAGGGCGAGGAGGGAAGGAACGAGTTTTGGGAAATAATAAGCAATGGGAAATGAAGATGAAGAAACTTGCAGAGCATGAAACTTAATGATTTGGGTCATGCTGAAGTGTATAAGAGAGGTGAGGTTCACTCAGACTAATCAGGGTGCTGAGGCTGAGGGCCAGAGGAAGGTGTTCATCTGTATCATTACTAAACCCACCTCTGCTTCAGCTACTGTAACTGCTCTATTAGCTCACTTTCTTAGTCTTAATAATGTTCTGCAGGATTTCAAAGCACATGTTTATAGTGTTCAACTTGGAAGACAAAACAACTTGTGAGCCCAAACCATTCATGCAGATGTAACTGGACCTGCTTCTGGCTGGCATTTGAGGTTTGACATTAGGGTTTATAAATGGGTTTATAAAATATTTATAGATACTTATTATTTAAGAATTATACAGGGATCAGTGCAAAGATAGAATGATGTACCCAAAATCAAGTTTCTGTTTTAGTTGCACCTGACTGAATAGAATGAATAGGTGGATGTATGTAAATGTATTTTGTGATGTGGTTTAAAAACAGGCATTTTGCAGCCTAGTTATATGCACAATGTTTGTCTAGTACATTTTGTATGCAAAAAATGAGGGTTTTGTCTTACATGCGATCTTTAAAGTTGCAGAAGTAATGAACAGAGCTTTTAGTTATCCACGGTTTCTTTGATGAGTATGTTCAGTGGCCTATAAAGCTCACATATCCTTTATAGAGTGTGTGTGTATGAATGCGTGTGTGTGTGTGTGGGTGTGGGTGTGTGTGTGTCATTTATTATTCACGCTTCCTGGATATTCATTTCGTAAAAGCTCTAGGCAGGTGGCCCCATCAGTATGACTCAGCCATTAGAGCAGAGAAAGACCAGAACACTTTCTACACCGCGCTCCATACAGCTCTGACAATAAACAGGGTCAGAATCATGAAGGTAGAATATTGTCCTTTTTTATTCACTCTGTGTTTCTCATCTTGTTTCGCGCTAAGGGGGTGTGACTGCGCTACGTCTAGCAAGAGATGAACTTACTCACAGAGCTCCCGAGAGGCTCTGAGCCTCAGCATCCATTTGGCTTTGCCTTTTTCTCCAATAAAGACGACAAGAAATCTGGCAATTGAAGAGTCGCCCTTGGCAGGAACTCGTCGCTCTCTAAAGATGCGTGCTTCTGTCTGCTGACTGAAAGGAAGAGAGAAAAGTAAATGTCCTTCAGTCTGTAATTACATGCAGAACAGAATGTCCCCTTCAAGAGAGGCTGGCAAACAATTACCGTGTATTAGAGCATGCAGCACACTGAAGCTCTGCCAGATTCCCTATTGTTCTCAGCTTGTTTCTGGGCTGCTTGGCCTGTACTGCGGCTCACGGATGCTGAAAAACATCTTAATCTCATCATGCGATCACACTAAAAAGTAATAGATCTGTCCTTTAACAAAGTGAGGCGATGCATCACATTCAAAATGTTTTCAATCACATTACAGTTACTGACTTCATAAGAATTTCAGGTTTTGCACAAATGGAAGACAGGTCACAATGAAGATCCAGTTAGGAGATTCACTCAATCCCTGACCTTAACTCCAGTCCACCAACCCAGTTCATGTAATCACAAAGATCGTTAAGGAGTTTTAATCACCTGACTTTGATACAAATACCCCTGGATTCTGCATTCACCTTAAAGACGTATCAAGGGTTTTCTTACATACTGAACCTTTCTGTTTATCTCCTGTTTGAAACTGCTTTTTTATTTCGCTCCACTCTGATTTTTGTCTTGCTCTGATTACTCTGTTTGCTTTTTGGATTGCCTTACTGGACTTTGACCACCGTTGCTCGGACTCTGTGATTCACTTCTTGCATATAATGATTCGGATTTGTTTGAATGTCAAACTACATTCTGGTTTTGCATGTTTCTGGTTTTTATGGCCCTTTGCCTGTTGAAATAAACATTTTTGTTGTATTGCATTTTGCGCACTGCTTTTGGGTCTGTTCTCTTCTTTTTGTGACCAGGGTTATGCCTTGCTATTTGTTTAGAAAAGCCCAAATAAGACGCCTCTAAATGATTAATTCAGTGTGCATTAGGCTTTATTCATTATGACCTGTATTAGCAGTTCACAAAGTGTAAATCACTAATAATTGCATTTGTTGACTTTGTTAAGAAAATAATGAAGCATGTGCCTCCAGATTCACATCTTCTGAATGTAAAATTGGAATTATTTATTCCTAGACATTAGAGTTGTGAACATGTTGTTAGTTTTATCTTAAGCAGAAAAAGATAAGAAAACAAATCTATGGGTTTTTTTTTACAAAAGTGGCATGAATAGATAGTGATCATGTGATTTCTTGAACACAGTTTAGCCTCTAATTCTATTTTAGAATACAGAACACATCTTGAAGCATTAATGACTAGCAGAACTGACTAAGTGACTGTCAAATGCAGTTAACTGATTGAAGATCTAGATTAATAATTCATGTTAAATGATTTCCATTCCAAGGTCTCCACAAAGTGTTAATTGTGCAATACAACACTAACATTGTTATAACCAATAATTAAATTGTGTTTTTAATTCATTAGCAAATCCATACGTAATAGACTTTTTAGAAGTGATTACACATAGCGAAGACATTTTTACTCCCCAACATGTTCCTTAATTCAAAGTGTCATGCGTTTTAAAAATAAATGTATTTTTGACTGGTATTGTATGAAATGTGTTCCTTCTACACACAGTCAGCTGACTGGGACAATTCAACTGTGAATATGAGCAGTTTCTGAAACACTGTACACGTGAGGAGCAATGTGTCAAGTCCTGTAATCGTGCTGATATGAAATTGATAGATAAGATCCTTGTGCTTAAAAAGTCCCAGCATCACATAAACAGGCCAGACTAGAGCTCCATTCAGAAACAGCTCTGAAAGCTTTACACTAAAATTCATTAATATTCATTCATTCATTCACTTTCTGTAACCGATTCATAGGTTAGCAGGTACCTGGAGCCTATTCAAGGGTCTAAGGGCGCAAGGCAGGGACTCACCTTGGGCGGGGCCTCAGCCCACCGCAGGGCACACATACACACTATTCACTCACACACTCGAATCTACGGTCGATTTAGAATGCCCCAATTCACCTGATGCACACGTCTTTGGACTGTAGGAGAAACAGGAGAGCCTGGAGGAAATCCAAGCTACCTACGAAGAAACCATGCAAATTCCACACACACAAGGCCAGGACCTGGATTCAAACCCTAACCCACCATGATGCCTACTCATTAAGATCTTACTTTAAAACAGCTTTGCTGTTAGGTCTTGGCCAGTGGCCGGTAGGTGTCACGGGTTTGGTTTGTTTTGGTTTGTTTTCAGGTGTCCTGTGTTTAGTTTAGTGATTATGCTTTGTGATTGGTTTCTGTCTGAGTCCGTCTGTGTATTTCATGTGGACCGCTGTATCGGTCCATCACCCTATCACCCTTAACACCCTTATCACGTTCTTTATGTTCATGTCAATAAAAGACAGAAACACAAAGATGGAAGCCTGCCTCTGTCATCAATGGGAAAAAGCAGCCGTGACATTTATCAACTGCCCAGTTTCTATGATTTTAAACAGCAATAGCCATTAGCCACTTTTAATCAAGCATAACTGACCATGATTGTTTCAGAGACCTAGCATGGATAACAAGAAGGAGTGAACAATTCAAATTCACTACACACTTTGATTTGATAGAATTGTGTCTTGATACAGCAAACAAAGCTGGGGCAGCTGGTGGCCTAGGCCTTCGCCCTGTGATCAAGGGGATCTTGGGGTTCGATTCTCAAGACTGCTAGGCACCTCTGAGGTCCCCTGAGCAAAGTACCGTCCTCACACACTGCTCCCCGGGCGCCGTGTTCCTGGCTGCCCCCTGCTTCACTTGGTGAATTGGTTAAATGCAGAGGAAGTTTTTCGTGCTGTTCACACTATGTGCTTTCAAAATAAGCAGTAGCTGAAAAGTTTGTTTCAGATTATTAGAGTAGGGCTGTGATTTCTCATGTCTTGATGTATCAGTGTAACTACAAGCTAATATGTTAGACACAGTCTAACACAAACTTACATGATAGTCATGATACAGCAATATTGTGACGAACGGTGGAGGAAGGCGACACACAGGCAGAGAATTTCCTTTTTGCAGCTTTTATTTACCACCAAAGCACACAGCACAGCATCTGTCCCACAGCCTGGTCTCGCTATCTCTTTCTCTGTCTCCCTCTCTGTCTAAACCCTCACACCTCCAACTCCAACCCGAACCAACTGTGCCAAGCACTGCCCCTCCCTCTTATACTGCACCCAAAAAGCCCACGAGTAGCCATGGCGATGAGCCCAGGTGCAGCTCATCGCCCCTCCCCTACATCACGCGCTCATCACGCCACCCCTGGTCTGAGCATGGACCCCCAATGAACCCACCGTAACCCTTCTATTAACCCCTAAAGGCCCAGATCGCCACAATATGTTATGACACAGTATACGCTGCAATATAATTTGATTGTGTTGTAATAAGAGTAGAGTATCCCAGAGAGAAACTTAATATTTTGAGAATGAGTGCCTTCGACCTCGCCTTCATTGTTCACGCTTGGCCAGCACGCAGGGCCTCTGCTGCCTGTTTGGGTGCTCTAGACATAATTGCTTTGTGTCTTGTGGTGTGTCTTCTTAAAGCTGACAAAACATATTTATTTTTTCATTAGCAGTGTTACAAATAAGACAACTACAACAGCAGTATATATGTATATATAGCATATACAATAGCAGTATATATATATTGCTGTATCATGACTAACATATATAGAGAAGTAACCGTAGAGCTGACAAAATTGCAAACAAGTGGTGGTGGCGTAGTGGGTTGGATACTTACCTCTAGAGTCTAGACCAAGAGGTAATGGGTTCGAATCCTACCTTTAGCACACCACCAACAGGTTCCTGAGCAAGACCCTTAACCCCAAGTTGCTCCAGGGACACTGTCCCCTGTAGTTGGGGAGTGGAAGTTGCTTTGGATAAAAGCGTCTGATAAATGCAGTAAATGTAAGTAAGAAAAACAGAATTATTCAAAAAGACGCACCCAACAAAAGAAGACTCACACAACTTCATACATTTTGCATTAATGTTGGCTACATAGCTACATTGCTCAAGATGCTTCCCTCTGTTAAAGTTATGCAATCATTGTTGAAATGGTTTAATCACATTTTCCAGGACATTAAGAATTAGCATTATTAAACATACCTCAAGGTGATGCACAAGTGTCAACCCACATTTTCTTCTGTTTTTTCTTCTTTTTTCTTCTGTGTGATGTTGCATTTTTGGGGACAGCCTTTCTGCAGTTGTTGTGTTACAGTCAGGCTTGGGTTTTCAGGTGCTCTTAAAAGCAATTATGTTCTGTATTAACTATAAAGGTCTAAAGGTGCATGTTGTAGTTGTACGTCATCTTAAATTTAGATAAATCATTATCATTGTCATGATTTTTACGATGATCATTAGGCTGTGTTGGGCCCCCCCTCTACTTGATTCCCTACGCACGGCGTGTGTACACAGCAGCTGCCCTGCCAGCATCACATCCCTGCCCACAAGTCACTGCAGATTTACATCTGCATCTAGGTATTTGGCAGATAGTCTTATTCAGGGTGACTTAAGAAATAACAATCACATCAAATCACATCAGTCCTTCTGATTAATCCTCCTTTAAATCCTCCTTTATCAGCATCATTCATACATGCTCAGAATAAACATGTCCTAATGTTAGATGCAGCTTTTATGTCTAAGGTCTTGTACTGTCAAAGCAGCTTGTAGCTAGTGGGGTCGATATGTGGTTCCTGACCTTGTGTTGTTGATCAGTAATGGTCTAAAGGCACCCTGCTTCATGCTTGTGCAATTCTGTTAGTGTCAGTTATAATATTATATATGGTATATATGTCTTATGGCTTGATTTCAGGAATGAGTCAAGATGCTTAAAGACAGAACTGTGTATTCATCAGGTGTGAATAAACTGTTCAAGTGTGAAAAAATCCATGGCATGATGTACTTGTATACGCACACTTTTGTCCCTGTGAAAAAGAGAAAATAGAGAGAGAGAGCGCGAGAGAGAGAGATACCGAGTGCGGACAGTTGGTGGGCCTTTCATGAAGCGTCCTGTTTTTAACTGGCGGCTGGTAATTTGTCTCTCAGAGACTTGTGTCTACTTCAAAAACAACCTGAAAAACAGAAAAACATGTGAATCATTAATTTTTACTGCATTTCTGAGAAGTGGCGAAAGATGTACTCAAAGTTGTTGCACCAAAAGCCTGAACCCTTTTCACTGTCGCATTGTTTCAATCTGATTTTGATGTTACATTCTTATAATTTATTCAACATTGTGCTTAAGTCTTCGAAAGCCTTCAAAATTGTTTAAAGCTATTTTACTTGATAGTAAGTGCATTTTACCAGTAAGACAATGACGTGAAGATTATCTCATTAAAATGGCACCTTTCAAGGGTTGGGATATGTTTGTTAGCAAGTGAGAACAACTTTCTTTTTCAACTTTTAAAGTTACTGTATTTGAAGCAGGAATAATTGGCAAGCATAAGAAACCAAGTGACTTTGACAAGGGGACAGTTATTACCTTGTAAATAGTTATCTCTAAAAATTTTAGAGATATGGGGTGTATTATGGGGTGTTCCTGGTATGCTATGGTAAAAAGTAAATGATGATTATGAAAGAAAGGTACCAGCACACACAATGCATCACAGTATGGGACTGAGTATGGGACTGCATAGCCGCAGACCAGTCGGAGTGCCCATGCTGATGCCTGGCCACCATTGAAAGTACAAACAAATGGGCATGTGAGCTTTATAACTTTACCCTGGGCAATGGAAGATAATGGCCTGGTCTAATGAATCATATTTTCTCTTACATCATGTGGAAATCCAGGTGCATGTGCATTGCTTGCTCTATGGGAAGAAGGCAAGCCAGTGGAGGCAGTGTGTTACTCTGGACAGTGTTTTGCTCTGAAACATGGTTCCTTGCATGTCAAAATTACTTTGACATGTACCAAATATAAACATTGTTGCAGATCAAATACATCCCTTTATTGCACCTGTATTCCCTAAAGGCAGCTGTCAAGGTGTGGGATGTGCTGGACAAATTAGTCCAATCCATCGGTGGACCACCTCGAAGTGTTCAGGACTTAATGGTTTTGACTGATCAGTATATATGGTACTAGAATAAATAGAAATAAACATAAATACAGGAAAACAAGAATTTCAGGTTTTCAACCAAAATGAAGCTTTTTGCCTTTTTAGTTCATGTAATTTATTATATTAAGCACAATGAACTGCCTCATGTCATTCTAAAGAATTTATACAAAATATTTTTTCCTCTCTCCTAGTTAAATAACTTTTTTCCTGACCTTCTGACTTATATAATCTTACACAATATATGAAACGAAAAATATACTAGCGTGTTTTCCCTCACCCTCCCACCACCATGTTAAGAAAACTGTGTTTTCAGGTTGACTTTAATTTTAATCACAGAATTAAACTTCTATGTATTGGATGGTATTTATTTGAAGTGAGAAATAAAAAATATACTCCATCACAATGTTTTATTTATTTGTTAATTCATGTTTTAGTTTATTTGTTTATTTCTCCAACAAATGTTTCCCTTAGCAATTTGAGTAAACTTGGTCAATGATATTCTTAAGATTGTGGCATGTTGCATATGTTAAATATTCCATGGTGTTTCACATAAACTACATTGTGTTCAGCATCTCTTGCCAAATAAAAAAATCTGATCGAGTCACTCATTGCATGATCATCAAGCCTATCATGTGTCACAAAATAAAGATTCCCAAGACTGACAACCGACACTTTACAGCAAATGAAAAAACTGAGCTGACATTACTTAATTACTCTATTTGCAGTCTGAATGCATCAGGACATGAGGAGTGAGAGACAGGCCAGAGTTAAGACTCCACTGGCCCATGAGGCGGTGGCAATTCTGATTCTCCACGTCTGCAGTAAACACCAAATATTCACACTGGTATGTTTTGGGTCCTGATTATGTGTCAGGTACAGCAACATCTGTGGATCTGTGGAATTTCACAAAATTAGCTGTGCATCGAAATAATGTGGTAAAGATGCTTGAGATATACTGGATAGTGAAGCGCTGGAATTTTGCTTTTACTTTACTCAGTAGGTGGCACTTCTCCACAAATGAATGACCTAGGGTCATGCCTCTCCAACTAACCATAATTTTTGGCAAAATGGTTGTCAAAGTATTGCCCAGAAAGTGCTTAGTGCCCCATGGGTGGACATGAGGCACTACAATTGTGAAATTTGGCATGATTGTAGCAACACAATGCAAATATAGCATAAAAGGTTTGTATCCCAAGGTGGGCATGCCCCTTTTGTGGATCGCTGAAGTCTAAGTATACGATATTGTGAAACAAAAATCAGTGTGAAAGAAATAACAGAGAAAAACAAAACTTTGATGATGCGATATGCTGTAGCTGAGTTTTCCAGGTACCTCTGGCACAGCAACACCCTCAGGCTCTGTTAAATTTTAAAGGATGCTTAAAGTTTGATCCAACTATCTACTATAGATGGTAGTCCCTAAGATCAGAATGTGTTCATTCATTTTAAGTGTAAAAGTTAACCTGTTGTTTGTGGGGTTTTAGATGTTTTCCTGTACGTTAAGTGAAATAAACATTTAGTTGGACTTCAGGACCACCTCCCATACTATATTTTGTCCCTAGTGATCGATGAGTTTGAAATAATCCGTTGGTTTACGCAGAGAATGTTGGAGTGTTTATTAGGAGATACTGAGTTTGAATACTGCTGATGCTGTTGTTACCTGTGGCTGAGACAATCCAAGACAGCATAATTGGCCCTGCTCTCTTTCTGAGAGGGTAGGAGGGCTTTGCTTCCCCCATATCACTCAGCATTGTGCAAGCCAGTGTAGGTATCTGTTAACTGAAATGACAATTAGTAGTTAACATTCTCCTCTTAGCATGTTGAGCTGTCCAAAGACATTATATTTGGGACAGTTTGAAAAAATGTGGAGGCGTCTCACATGACTCTTCAGCCTTCAGCCTCTTAATGCACAGTTTTTAAAGAGGAACTCTTAGTTAATGGGTGGAAATTGACAGAGACTAAACTGGGGAGAAAACCGGGTGCACATCCATTAAAAAAGAGTACATATGGTAAATAGTTTTGCTCAAAAACCAGGGATTCAGGCAGGTATCAAGCAGGTTTAATTGTCATTTTGGCCATACACACACAGTACAGAGTGAAATGAGAGAAATGAGAGAGGTGTAACACAAGAACAGAACAGCACAAGACCACAAAAGTGTGCAAGAAACACCTACAAAACAAGACAATTGGACAGTGCAATTAACAATATCTACAGTCTGGATGAATACAGTATTTTGACAAAATGTAACATTTTCAAATTAAGTTGTGTATTATGCTTCCAAATGAATGAAACACAAACAATAAAAGCAGAATTTTTCACTGTTGAGCCATAAAAATGAGGAAAACTGCATTTTAAACTGTTCTCAGCAATCTTACAAACAATAAGAGCTGATGAGATCAATAAATTGCATTCTGCTGTGTGGTTGTTTTCTGACGGCAGGGTTTCAGGGTAGCTGGGAAAATGTGACCCCTCGATTTTTTCTGATGTTTTTAAAACCCAGCATTTCATAAGTAATTTCTTTTTTTTCTGTGGAATCACTTTGGCCATTCCTTTAAAGTGCTTGGATGAAGGCTATGAGCGATCACTGTGTTTACTGGTTTGACAACCTTTAGTCTGACCTCTTAAAGGTCCCATAGTGTTTGACCCACTGAGATGACCACGATGAGTTAATGAATTCCTGTGTGACAAAACGAACTCACCCTGGGCTCTGGTGGCTGCGCTGGGTCAATGTACCATTATCAGATGAAATCAACTTTCATTCCACTCTCTGGGAAAGTCCATTATTTCATAAGGGAGCTGATTTTGTTGGTTGGTGCGAAAGGGGAATAGGTCAGTCGATATAAACCATATGTGTATTGTGTGCTGGGTGCGGCACACACAAACTGAAGTCATACACTATAAAATATACAGTGTGTCTTGACAAAAATGTGAAATCGCCTCAGATATTGTGGTATTTCTGATATTTCTCGTTATGGGATCAGCAAAATATCAGCCTATTATTAAATTTATTTATAGACTTTTTTACTTATTTTATGTAATAATATTTATGGTATGCTAAGGTTTCTAAATTGACCAGTGTGTGCGCCCTGTGGTGGCCGCCTGTAGACCCAGGGATTACCTCCGTGGACCTAGATAAGAGCATTTATTTGTCCCACAAGTGAGAAATTTTGGCTTTGCCAAGGCAGAACATAGACAGAACAAAGTTAGGAGCAACAGTAAGATAGAATAGAATAGAATAGTATAAACTAGAATTAAATAAAATCAAAATCAAAATAAAATACTCTGCTAACAGTGCAGTATAAATGTACACTATACAATCTAGAGACAAAGAATATGGACATCTGTGTTGTAAAATAATATATACAGACAGAGTGGATAAATAAGTAAATATAAGCACACTGTAAGTACACACACACACATGTTCACAGTGGAGTGACAGACATTGACAGTGACAGTACAAATGCACCAGAAGAATTGTACATTTAAATTGCACATTTTGGCCAGTAGTGATAGTTCCACCCAAGAAAAAGAAGGCATGTGTTCCATCAGAAAATAGCACAAAACTACCCTGGTGCGTGTGTGGTCATCTGCAAGGTCTTTGTTGTGGAGTCTGACAGCAGTTGGAAGGAAAGACCTGCAACTCTAATAAGGATTAAGTGGTTACAGAAAATAAATGAATGAATGAATGAATGAATGAATGAATGAATGAATAAAATGCTTCATTAGATAAAACTGCATGTGTAAAAGTTAAATAATAGAATTTTCTTATAGCCATATCTTCTGTGAAATGTTAAATACATTGACTATATTGTCAAGGGCCATTTGACAATTCTGGTAGACTTTGCTTAGCTTGTGAGCCTTTTTCCTGGTGGACTACTGAGTGGTCTCAAACAGACTGACAAATTGTGTTGGGTGTGTCAAGCCCACACAGTCCCAGGCCTCACACACTCAATTCTCAGCATGGTTCCAGTAACTAGCTTCACTGAATATTAATGCACAGAAAAAGCAGTAAGATGCAGTATCACATCCTTCTTCTTTAAAGCACAGGGGATTGTTGTGAAGGATTCAACTGTAAGCTGCAAAGGGCGAACAGCAAATTTTGCCTTTCAGTCTGTTAGTGCTGCATTGTTTGCTCTCATGTTGGGTGTTCAGCTGCTTTAAAGCACAAAGTCTTACGCTTCTAAACGCACCTGATTTGTGTCCTGGTGTCATTTCTGCCGACGATCGTATGTGTCTAGACATCTAATTTATCTATAAAACAGTCTCCATCAATACACAGCAAGCCTGAGGGACAATTTAGTGAGTAGCAGATCTTATTAAGGCCGGGTTTAGGATTAATAACATCAATGGTGTGTTGTTGTTTGTCCCAGAGACGTTTTTTCCAGGATTGGGCCTGTATTGAGTAATTTACTGCAATTTCAAGAGTCCCTCCCTGAGGGCCACTGCAGAGCTCTGCGGGTCAACTTACCCCTTTCCCCCTAAAATCCCAAATGTGTTCATTTAAAAGTAGCAAAGAAAGATGCAGCAAACCATTGTTCAAGGTTGCCCAGCAGACTTAAATAGACTCTGTTTGAATAAAAGGCCTCAATAACGCCCAAATGATTAGCATTTTCTGGAACCAAAGCCACTGATATGATAATTAGAAATCTGATGTTAAAAGACCAAACCTTTCCTTTAATACAGTCCTGCAGGTGAATATCATTAATATTACTATTTTTCACATATTTTGTTTTTCCCAAGGCTTTGGTTGTTATGTTTGCTAATTGATGGCTTAAAAGAGCAGCATTTTTTTTCTCAGATTTACTCATTTAAATATTCCAGTGTTTTACTGTATCAGTATGCACAGAACATTTCTTAAATTGAGCATTAATGATTCAAGAATGCTTCACTAATATTTCATACGGATAATGATTTATTAAACACATGTCTGGATGAGCAGATGCAATTTTTTTACCACCACTCGAAGTTGCAGGTTATTTTTTTTATCCACAGACTTGAATGTAATCTGCAAATCTTTCATCTCACTAAATTACAATATTGCAATAGATTATCAGTGTTTCTTATTTTGTGCATTTTGAGATTTCGCAATGTATCATTTAGTGTTGCACTAGAAACCATAAATCTATAAATAGGTCCTTTTATCCAGCTAAGTGCAAACCACATGTCAAAAGTGTTCGCACTCTTGAGCCTGTAGTTTGGGAAAAGTTAATCAAAGCCTGTTACACAAGTTTCCCCATTCCAGCTGTAAAGCTTGGAGCACTGCGACGGGCACTTGTGGCCAATCTTTATGAATTACCCCATGCTTTTCTGTTTGACACCACAATCAACTGTTATCACCCCATGCAGAATGGCACATCCATCATGAGTGGAAATCCTCCAGCACCTCGGGTTAAAACAAACAGGTCTGCGCCGTCGCCTCCGTTACCATAATGTGATTCATGAGGGTGAGGGGAGAGGTGGCAGACAAAGTCAGTTTACAGTGCATGGCTGCCTATGATTTACCAATGCGACGTAAATTGGAAGGGGGAAATCAACAGCCAGTGCTGTGCAAGTGTTCAGCTGGCCGCTTTATGATTTGGACCACGCAGTCATAAATCACGCCGGAGTGATGCCTATGGGCTTGTCACAGATGTTACTGCACTCACTACTAAATTAATGGGCTGGTCTCAAAGCAAGAGGCGGTTAAGAAAGAGGAAGAGAAACGAGAGAATAAAGCAGTATGAAGAAGTGAAGCAAAAAAAACAAAAGTGCAGACCTGTTTGCCTTCCACATTCAAATGAACAGACTCAGATATTACACTTGCTTTTGAACTAGCCTGGGGGTAGAACATTGTCTGTTTATATCTGAACAGACATGAGCCTTAATTTCAGTTCATTTCGTTGTGTTATAACAAAAGGTCATACCTGATTTTTTCATTTAAATAAATAAATACATAAATGCATACATACATAAGCATTGTTAATGTTTCAAAATGCGCTGTTCACTGCTCATTTTAATGGCGTTTTCTTTGTTGTTTGTCAGTTTGTGCTTTCACTGAAAATATGAGATAAACAGAATATTATTCAAAAACAATTTAACTTGTTTCACAATTCTTGTCACCCCTGCATTTAGTATTCTGTGACTCCTACATTTGCTAAGACAACAGTGCTGAACTGGATCAAATGGAAGAATAATTGGCAATATGTAGCAATCCAGCTGTTTAAAATATCCCCTGTGATAGCATCCTTCAATTATTATGAACTCAAAATAAGGTGCTTATCAGAAATTTCATTTTAAATTGGATGCTTTAAAAAAGACAACTTGTTTTTAAGTGATAGCACTGAGGAATAGATGCCTCAAACTGGTTGCAGATCTTGGTCATTTAAAGGCTTAACAGCAAAAAATAATATATTGGGCTCCTGGCTCTGTACTGTCTGTAATGTATGCTGTAGCCATCTGTTTGAGGCCTCTGAAGAAGGAGATGCAGATTAATGCCTCTTACTGAGATGCTGTCACAGCGGCCATCAGTCCAACCCTCTGCAAATATTTCCACTGTCACATTAAACCATCTAATTACATTCACCATCACCCCCCCTCCCCAATTCCTCACTATATCTCCAACAGGAGTGAAAAATGGGGAAATTCATTCATGTCAACAGAAAAATAAATGGGCAGCCATACTGGGGTAAGTCTGTGGCTGAAAAATGCAGTGCAGTTTTTCAGCATGGACCATTTGTTCTCCACTGAAATTTAAAGGACTCGGCAGATATGCACCACAAGCCATGGTGAAAGACATTTCCAATTAACATGAATGCCTGTTTGTTTGCTTGTTTGTTTGTTTGTTTGTGTGGAGGTCTCCTCTTGGTTTGTGCAGTTCTGTCACCATGTCAACTGTATTGACCCTTCAATTGTCAGGTGCGCAATTAAAGTCACACAGCAGTCAACACATCTTCTTTTCAATCTTTTCTCTTCCTCCACCCCAGAAATTGATTGCATTGCACTGAGTGCCCTCCATACATAATCAAAAAGCAGGCAGCACAGATGAGGCAGGCGAGCTGTCCTCTAGAGTGCTTTCATGCGATATAGAAAACCCAGCAGAGAAAGCATAAAACCACAAGCACAATAAAAGATATTTTAAAGTAGAAACTAAAAGAAAAGTATAACGGTTCAATGATATAATTCCTCAGAAGACTGATGTTTCAATGAAGCTCTTTTGCTGAGTTTGCAGTATGACCTTTATGCTCTTTAGGGGTGGAGGGGACAGTTTTTATTAGCTCACTTCAATTGTGGGAAATGTGAACTGGGTTATAAGAGGAAATGCCACTGGCACACACATTGTCCGCTGAAATTACACAGCAGTCCACCAACACTATGAAACCTGAAAGCACTTAATTAATAATGTAGACCAAGCCAGTTAAACCTTAATCTGTGTATTCACCTGGAGTAGACTTTCAATATTAGCCTTGGTCTCCAACCCCCGAGTTCTCATGAATGCAAATGTGCATTTGCCACAGTTGACTGAGGGATTTACATTCAGAACAACTCAAGTGTGACATTTTAAACTGATTACTCTGGACCTTTCTGCATGCTGTTATCTCTTCGGCCATTTCATCCGTACGTAGCAGCACGCTTTACTAGGCCTGCAGTGATGTATAGCTTGTTTAAAAGAAGGGTTTTAATAATGAACTGCTCTTTGCTTTCATGCTGTTGCAGTTCAGAATATCTCAGCTGTTTAATATCATGTAGTCTGTGTAAATATATTGCTCACCTCTGCTGCAAATGCTAAATGATTCCCAGGATCCTACTTTACTGTTGCTTGTGATGTTGGAAAGGTCATGTGAAGATCAGCATGTTAGGATTCGCACTGCTTTCACCCACTCTTCGCTTTTTAACTCGGTTTTGTTAGGAAGATTTTCTCATACAGACACGTCACCTATATGTGACAGATGGTGTTCATTTGGCACCACTTTTCCCCTTACTTAGCTTTGCTCTAAAATTTTAATGTTTGCATTAAAACGGTTCTGAAACATAATTGAAGTGCAAATAGAGCCAAAACCAATTCTTTCAATGCCTGGCCTATCAGAAAATCTGCTACGGTTTATGTTGGCTCAGCAGCATCTCATGTTGTATGGAATAATTACTGCTAGAAACATATTTTAAAGGGGTTGGGGAAAACAAAAGACATTCAACAAATGAAATCAGTGAAACAGGACTAACACTGCAGTAGGAGTAGGAGTTTTGTGTATTTTGTATGGTAAACTCCAGGTTAGGAACCCTTTTGTTTCTTATTGAAAAAGGACAACGACTATTCCAAGTACAAACACTGACACTATGGTGATGCCCTCACTAGACAGTTACTTAGGAAACATAGTGGTACCAGATACTATTGCATCCATTGTTAAAGGTGGCTTGACTCTACACCAGGAACACATACCACTTGTACCTTGGGAAACGAAAATGTACCTGAGTGTTCTTTTGAGAACTGCATTGTTGTCTTAAAGACCATTTCAATTCATTTTTCTCTTTCCATAATGTAGGCTTTGCACACATTCAAGGTTTATCCTAAAGAACTCAGAGCTCAGAATAAGAAAAACTGAAGAGCCTTTGTTTTCAAGAGCATAGTCAAGTGCATCATCTGCAGCTAGGTGGCACTGAAAATAGTTATTAGTATGCATATGTCATACTTGTGTGCATTCCGTTGTGAAATGAATGAATGATTGAATTTCTTTATGTTTTGACATTTTTGTTATGGAATACTGCAAACATTATAACCATTAAAATAGCACCATGTCAACTTTAAAAAAAAAATGTTTAATGTTTAATGTTTAGAGCTTTTCTTGTATTCTATTTCAAAATTAAATTCAACCCTGCCTCTCTTGAGCATGTGTTTTGAAGGGCAGGATTAAAGATACAGTGTCAGTCTACTCTGCCCTTTTCCCATCACCTTACTTTTAATTGGCAGCCTGGGTGTGCCCTCTCCCATTGAGATTCATTTTTAAATGTAACCTTGAAAAATCTAGTAATTATTCATTACTGTTCTTCGCAAGTGGTGTTCCAATTGTTACTGTAACCTTTCTACTGCTTATATTATGCCTAGACCGAGGGATGTAATCTTTCATTCCCAGCCGCTGTTGGAATTGGGCAAACCAGAGCGATTTAATATCACTTTGAACTGTTTATGTGCGGTGTGGGAAAAGGACAAGCTACTAATGTGGCAAACTGATGGGAAACAAAAGGCTAATGGCTAGCACCCCACAATGCTGGATGAACATGTGCATTGCCAAGATCATGTGTTAATCAAGCAAATGTTGTTGCAAAAACACCATTTTTAAAATGTTTTCGGCTTAGGCATACGGCTCTGTTATGAATCACTGGTCTGAAATCTTTTTCTCATTCTTCATTTTTCATTTCATTCCTCAAACCTTCTCATTTACATAGATAGTCCTTTGCAAGGTTCCTTGGGGAACCAAAAGTGGTGCTTCTGTGACATTACTCCTTCTTAATATTTAATAGTGTAGAAGGAAAACTTGATATTACATGTATTATATCAGTTCACCTGCTGTACATGAAATGCAATGCATTCTTCTCAACTGGACACCACTTTAATACTGGCTTTTTTCCCCTCTGCTGCTGGTCAGACAGCTCAGAGTTAATGTATGACCAGTTAGGATGAGTGCCGTATAAATTACTCTGAGGATTAAATTTAATCATAGCCGGGCTGCTGTTTTGGGTGGTGGGGGGGTAGCTGGGGGAAGGTGAGATGGAGTACGGGGGAAATGAGTTGTCACATTCCGCTCATTAATAATGCAGCAGATTTACTGTAGCTCAGGGAGGACAGAACTAATCTGGGCTTGGAAATTAACCTCCTTATCATCGACATCAGTGATCTTATAATTAATTTTCAGTTTAGTCCCATGAAAAGCAAGGATGGCGGTCCGAAAGACAAAATAAAACTGTTAGTATAGTCCTCTTAAAAAGGAGATTGGGGAGAACAAAAACGGAGGGCATCACAGCCAATTATGACTCCATCGATCCGCTCGGAGCAAGTCTGAGTTATTACTCTCTCACAGTACCTGAGTAAACGACTCTGGGGTTTACTGTGTGTGGCTCTTAAGTGTGGAATTAGGAGCAGCTTTAAGGAGAGGGGCCCTGTGTACCAAGGCTTCCTAAATGACTGCTTGCTCCGCATTGATCCCTTTTAATGCCTGCGAGGCTTGTGGGAGATGAAAGAATAAAGGCAGGGATTAAAGTAGGCCACGCGAGTCATGTCACACGGCTGGCCACATCCCATTTCTCCACCAAGCTGGCAATCAAGGGCCCCACTTTTCTTTGCGCACACACCCTCCCAAGGCCAGGCAATGTCAGCCAGGGCCATGTGCTTCCAGCAGGTCCAACACAGCGATCTCACTCATACACCTGTCAGCTAATGGAGCAGACAGGGGCACCTGTCTTGGCCTCCGAGCAATGAGGAGCCGGTAAGCTTCACATCATTAAGGGACAGCAGCAGATTGAAAATGTTTTATTTTAGACACGTGTGACATGCCTGGAAAGCAAAGATGTAGTGTGCATGGTATCGATCCTTTCAAAAACCACTAGTATTTGTGTATTCTTTCTTAAAATACACACCGATATGTATTTGGGAGTTTGTCTGCTGATACTGTGTGCAAAATGCGAAGGAATATTTTTTTTTAAAAATAACACTAAAAACAAACTATAAATGCTCTTTCACATAAATACCGGCAGTCCCAGGAGGGCAGCCGCACCGAGGCCCTGACTGTTTTTATTCGGCAAAATATCCCTTTTTACCCCCATAATTCATGGTTAGCTTGTAAATCTTTGATTGTTTATAAACATGTATACCTTAGATACTGATTATACTTAGATATACTTCATATAACTTAGATATAATTTATATAATAGGCAAAACTGTATAACTAAAAGGATATAAAGGAATAGTAGTGCAAAACTATAGTACTTCGCTTGCCCTAATTTCTCCCTTACATTTACTGTCTAAATTCAGTTAAAATTCTTGTATTGTGCTTTTTAACCCCCCTGTTTTTGTAATATATGGCCCCTACATTCCCTTATGTGCACCCACATCTGACTGAGGCCCCTCGGATTTGTTTTCTTGTGTAGCACGGTGTAAAGGTGTAGACACATGACAAATCTATCTAGCTAGCTTCAGACGGTGAAAAGCAATCGCCTGTTAATTATAACATCACAGGATGGAGTAGTTAATTAACTCACAAAACACTTTTGTGGTGGAAAAATTATCAAACCACGTTCTAGGAATATTCTAGGCATAATATATTCAAACCAAAAAATACAGGCGATATGAACTGTACAGGACAGAATTAAGCAAATTGAAGGAATGCTGCTAAGCTCCTTGTCCCTTGTCACTCCAGTATTCAGAGTCAAGGCTGCTCAGGACTGCACAAAGTGCTGGCCGCTTTCCCAATATGCTCTAGAAAAAAAGCAAATTTCCATAAAACCTGTAATTTTCACTTCTTTAGCAAAGAAACCTGTATCCCCAATTTCTACAGCAATCTGCTGATCTTTTCCACTGATCTTTACCATGTTCTGTACTACAGTATGTAATATAGATTTCTCTATACAGACATTCACTTAAGTTAGAATGCCAACGTTATGGACTTGTATTATCCAGTTAAGGTCATTACCACATGAGGGGACATTCATAGTTTGCAGGAAAACACTCTTTCCCTCTTTCCCACAGTAATGAAAAAGGTAGTGTACCGTAACACACTTGTGTGCTCTTGCATGGTTCCTGGGATAAACTAGTGGGACATCATTCATCATGTTAATGTACAGTGATTGTTTTAAGTGTATTGTGTTGCTGTGTTGTTTCCTCTGGTCTTCTTTTTTCTGTCTCCTGTCTCATTAGCTTCATACAGGTGGTGCTGTTAAATGACCTGAAAATAGGTGCTAAATTGCTGAGCTCTTGCGTGAGAATTGTGTAAAAGGACTCGGATTGGCTGTTTCTTGGCTCTTCCTTCTTTTATATGGTGTGTTCAGCAGCCAGGAATGTATGGCATGGAGTAGTGTTGCCAGCAGTTTCTGCTTTGCATCTGCTTGACAGGTATCATTAAGGTGTGGGTAGGCAGTAGCTGATACATTATATGGACAAAAATATTGGGCTGTCTGACCATTACACCAAGAGGGACTTAATTTGCTTTACCATAAAATACATTGACTTTAAAATGGAGTTGGTCCCCCTTTGCAGGAATAACAGCTTCCACTGTTCTTGGAAGGCTTTTGATTTTGGAGTGTTTCTGTGGGAATTTGCATCCATTCATTCTGTAGAGCATTTATGAGGTCAGGTACTGATGTTGGACAATGACCGTTCCAGTTCATTCCAAAGGTGTTGGGTGGGGTTGAGGTCAGGGCTTTGTGTGGGTCAGTCAAGTTCTTCCACACCAAACCCCATGCAGCCATGTCTTTATGGCTTGCTTTGTGCACTGGGCCACAGACATGCTAGAATAGAAAGGGTTCTTCCCCAAACTGGGTCCACAAAGTTGGAAGCATGGCATTGTCCAAAATGTCTTGGTGTGCTGAAGCATTATGAGCCCTTCACTGGCAGTAGAGGGCCACCTGAATTCAATAAGTAAGAGGTGTGTCCCAATACTTTGTTCACTCAGTGTAGGTTGGACAAATGTCATAAACTTAATCGGTGTAATTACTGAAGCATCCCGTGCCTCATTATGACAAAGAGATGTAATCCACCCTGCTTGCACAGCTTGTTTTCCTAATGTTTTTAACTGAGGAAGAAGAAGTGATCAGCTCAGATGTTGCAGTGGAGGGTGCAGGTGTGTCTGTGCATGTGATGGAGTCTGACACCAGCACCACATGTCCAGCACAGAACTTGCACTGTCCCCTTTCTCAGCTAGTGATTCGTCTTAAGGAGCTGGTTTTGGAGATGAAGCGACAGGAGTATCAGACACAGTTGCTCCGGGTTAGAGCCTTGGAAATTGATGCTGATAAGGCTTTAAAAATGTGCCAGTTTCAGTTACAGGGTGGGCCTTTGGGTGAAGCTGTCTTGGCTGGGGTTCCTTCTGTGCCTTCTGTGACCTTGCAGTCTCCCATGTCTGCTGTCATCTCTGCTCCTGATGTAAGCCATGATGCTTCCACTCCATATGCCTCTGTTTTTGCTCTTCCATCTATGGTACAACTAACTTCTAATTTTATGTACGCAGGCACATTCATGTAACCTCCGCTGGCCTAAACATCTCTTTGTTACTACAACACAAGCAATAAGGGAAAGCTCAAGAGGGTTGTGCTGCTTTAACACTCGATCAAAGTCTAGATTACAATGCTGTAAAACATACTGTTTTGAGTGCAAATGAGCTTGTCCCAGAGGCTTGTCACCCAGTGTTTGAGCTCATGTGAAAACTGCCAGCTAAACTTATGTAGATCTGGCCCTTGAAAATGCGGTGTAGTGCATCCAATCTTGAATAATTTAAAGAAGGGATATTACAGGAGTTTAAAAGTTGTGTTCATGTAAGCATTGCATCTGAAAGTGAAGAAAACTGTTTCTTACAGAAGCAGCCATTTTGAGTGCTGAGTTTGTATTGACAGTAGAGGCTTCTTTTACTTTATTGGGACGATCAGAGCTATTGCCAGGTGGTAACGCAGCATTCTTTTGTTGCCCCTGTGAAAGGGCAGGTGGTGGCCTAGTGGTTAGGGCATTCGCCCTGCGACCAGAAAGTCCGAGTTTGACTCCCAAGACCACTAGGCACCGCTGAGGTACCCTGAGCAAGGTACCGTCCCACACACTGCTCCCCGGGTGCCGTGTTCCTGGCTGCCCCCTGCTTCACTTGGTGAATGGGTTAAATGCAGAGGTGGAATTTCGTGCTGTTCACACTGTGTGCTGTGGTGTGTTCACGTATGACAAATGGTCTCTTTCACTGAAACGAGGTATCCTCAAAAGAACACTCACTCAGGTGAGGCTCAGGCTTGTTTTTAATGTTGTAAGCCTGGTCATTTAGTGATAGACTTGAAAGCTTGGCAACAGAGTGAGAGTGCAAAAGGGGTGGGTTTGGTGCAGCCTTCTTCTTCTTTTAATCCATCAATCTGTTACCATATTGCAGGATGCTGCACAATTCTTTAAATTGGACACTATGCACACTAAAGGGACGCCATTTTGCCCACGTAGCGGAGGGGGAGGGGCTTTCAGCAAGTTTTCAAGTTGAATATTGGTGGCCATATATATGACAATATATGTGACAAATTCCAGATCGGGCCATCTGAGCTGTCATTCTCTCAATGGCGGAGCAGGATGAGCAAGGCACTCTTAATACCCATCACCATTGACCATAGGCTGGCTAGGGGAACTCTTATTAATGTTAAAAAATCTCATAAAGTGAAACGTTCATGTCATGGGACCTTTAAGGACTGCATGAAGTGAAATCAACGGATGAAGAGTATTTGTGTAGATAGTTTTACTCATTTTGGTATGTGTTAACAAATCTTGCAAACAGCCAGTCTTGCAATAAAGGTAGTCACAATATTCGCTACTTCAGACTGAGGTAAGCATGCTTGGGGCACATGACAGCACAAGACAAACTGCCTTCCTCAGTAGATCACATTAGCTTGATAGAGAGCAGTGGCCAGCCTGGCTGAGCGCGTAGAATTATTTATCTCAAGTTCCAGTCCATTCTCATTCTGCGACACCTTTGTGCAGATGCACCAAGAAGTCAATTCTTTGGCAATGCATTACTCAACAGCTTTATCTTTACGCGGCAGCACTCTCCTCGTCAAGCGGCAATATTTCAGAGCTCCACGCAGATCCTCAAAAAAAGCGAGGATGCATCGGAATTGACAAGATCGCTTCCATGCTCAGAGTGTGTGGAGCATTAATGATGTATTGATTGACCACAGTGCCCTTGATGTAAAGGCCCAGAGCTTCAGCGTGGTGCACCTGTACCAAGGGTTTAATAATGCAATCTTGTTGATAAGACTGTGTCATTGTTAGTGTGATAAATGCAGCCTGTTGTCTGCACTCTCTGACAGATGTGGAGCTCTGGCATCCCTAAATAGTGTTTGCGCTTCTGACACCTTCTGTAATCTCACCCATGCGCTGATCAGGCTGCCACATTAGTGACAGCTCTCCTCTGCTCACAGAGAGTCGCTGCTTCTGGCCAGAACCTGTTTGGGTCAAGTCCAGCCTTGTGTGGAGTCCAGGCACTGTGCCAGCAGCCCAGTCTAAGGAAAATGAAGCAGCCACTGGTGATCATGATCCTTTTTATTGGTACTCAATAAGCATAAAAATGCTGTAAATACTTATAGGATTTTTATTTTTCAGCACAGATGAAACAAAACCTATGTTACTTAATGAATTTATAAATCAGTGCATG
The DNA here is from genome assembly GCA_037974605.1 of Nannopetersius ansorgii. Lineage (NCBI taxonomy): Eukaryota > Metazoa > Chordata > Actinopteri > Characiformes > Alestidae > Nannopetersius > Nannopetersius ansorgii. Next base: position 25,554,397 of record JBBPDE010000001.1, read on the forward strand.
CATTAACAGTCTATGCTGGTTTATAACTAATGCAGCGATAACATTTTGTAAAGAATTACAGTATCAATATGAGACAGTGTGAGTTAACTGGTAATATCAGTTAATATCATTTAATAGTGTGATGATCTGAGAGGTAGTTTGAACTGACAATTACACTGTCCTACTGCATTATTAGGGGTGTACTCACACTGGGCACGGTTGCCCTGAACCCGGCCCGAGTACAATAGTCCCCCCTCCCCACTCCCCCTCTGGCCCGCACTCACATTAGATTTCTGCCGGAGCACGCTTACGTCATTATAGTGTGATGGTTTCAGGATAAACAGGAAGAGCGGCGCTCTCTCGCTGAACGCAGTGGAGTTCATTGCTCTGGTGACTTTGTTGATAGTAATTTTGAGTCGTTTGATCCACAGTGGTCCACAGCCCCCTCACAGCCTGTTGCTAAACAGGTCTATTGCTTTTGTGGCACGAAAAATGGTTTTGGAGTGTTGCAAAAACGTGGCGTCACGTGTCCTGATCCGTGCAGCGCAGTTAGCGCTCACATTACATGCGAACCGCACCCGAGTCCAACTGAACCGTGCTCTGGCTCACCTCTTCCAAGCGGGCCAGGGACGGCTAAACGAACCACGCCCGGGCACGGTTCGGAGCACTCACACTAGTCAAACGAACCGCGCTTTGCCTAGTGTGAGTACACCCTAAAAGCCCCTTGCACTGTTCAGTGGTATTAATCCATAATGGCATGCCATGAAATAATACTCAATTTAAAGCAATTTGACCACCCGCAAACATACGTGCATTTTCCGTTAAAAAAACTCATCTGTAGCAGATACATGCATATAATATTTACTCTTTATTCTTGAATAGGTTTCAAATATTTTTATAGAAATCCTCTGCTGTAGATGATATGATATTAATCAAGAAAGCTGCAAAGCATAGAGAACAAGCTTATAAGAAAAAACGAATTCAGTGAAACTCTGTCAAAACAAACTGTTGTACATGAATCATCTTTTTTATATTTTGATGTTTAGTTTATAACATTTCAATCTGCAATAGATAGGCTATTAAACTTTTAATAGATTACAGATACTTATAATTGACAAAAGTCTTAAGTTTAAAGCTAAATTATTTGTTCCACTAATCTCACAGCATGTGATAACCTGCGACAATGTACCCTTTTTTTGAAAAAGAGAAACTGTCGATACTTTCTATAACATCATGTGCAAAGGAAATTCTCAAGAAGAACTCAAAAACTTAATAACTTTTCATTATGAAATACAAAGACAGCTGAAATCCCTCCGCCAGTCCTGTAATATGACCTAACGTTTTAATAGCATTTGTCGGTGTATTGTTATAGGGTGGCCTTCAGACACGGACTGAAATATAGTTTTACATGATTGTCTGTTTATCCCAGATGTAGTCGGTCAGACATGTTTAATGTCCAAATATTACTTCTTTGATTTAGAACACACTGACAAAATTAAAAAAAAAAAGCAGTCTGAAAGCAGTTTGAGGGAGATGAGCGATTTTGGTGACTTATTTTTACGGTAACAGTTTGGGCTATTTAGGAGTTCCAGGGTTGGTTAGAACTGTGAGCTTTGCAGCTGCAGTACTACAATAAAAAGTCAAAACCTAGCTATCCATCTGAGGTGGAAAATAGTGCAAATTTGATCCTTCACCAAACTATTATTTTAACTGTCCACTTGGAAGAATCACATTCAAAGTGTTGCCTTTGGAGGTCATTGCTGTTTTGTTCCAAACAAATGAAATGGCAGAATGATGGCTAAATAGAGAACAAGGAATGCTTCGAGGGGAGTTATGTTGGGCTGTCTTGCCCCCAAACAGCACTTTGTTATTTGTGAAGTATACCTCTGGGTCAGTACCCGCTGGGAGCACTAGGCTGACACATCACTTTCTATTAAAAGAAGAAAAGGGCCAAAGTGTGCGGTGGCACTTAATGAATCTTGCAGATCAATAACAGCAAGTCTCCTTTCGTGTCATATCACTCAGCGCTGCTTGAAGGCGCCCTCCCTCACTGAAAAGATATTACTCTTCTGCTGAATTCTCCTTAAAGCAGTTCAGCCTGTGGACTAGCTTCAGAGAGACTGACAGTCCTCCAATAGCTTGTAGGCTGGAGTAGTATACACAGCCAGACAGGGGCGTCCCAGTGGCCTGAACCAGGAGGAGGCCACTGGAGCAGGAAGCAAGCAATGGAGGACAGAATGTTTCCTAGCGTGATGGGGCAGCACACCGTGACGAGAGACAGCGAGAGAGTGAGTTTGTGTGTTTGTGTGTTTGTGTGTGTGTGTGTGTGTGTGTGTGTGTGTGCGTGTTATAGACAGGCCCACTTGGAAACCACAGAGACCTACGCTGCCAAGCTCCCAGTGTGGAAGACCAACAGGAGAGAGCGAGCCAAACCGCTAATCAAAGCAGGCAGACGGAACGCTGCTGCTCAAAGCTCTCGGAGCTTGCCAGTGAAGCTGACGGTCATGAAAGTCCTCTCTTCACACTTCTGCTCCATCCACCTCCACTCAGCTACCTGCAAAAACGTGCCTGCGGACAAATTAGACTGCCCTAATCACAACACAGCCTCAAGTGCCATTGCATTTGCCTGGGACACTACTGTAATGTGTTTCTGAGACATTTGATTGATGTACTTATATCGTTGGAAACAACAAATGTACCAGTCAAAGGTTTGGACTTCTCATTCAGTGTTTTTTTTCTTTATTTTTATTATTTTCATTGTAGATAATATTGAAAACAAACAAAATGATGAAGGAATACAAACAAAATGATGGAATTATGCAGTAAACAAAAAAAGGATATGTTTGTAATAAGGTAATGATGGCCTGTTGTTTTTTTTTTTTACTTAGTTAAGTGGTATTTGCCATAATGTGGAGTAGAACTGTAGTGGAACAGGATTACTGTGTACCAACCCAACCATCACAAGTGATGATCCCAAACACATTAAGAAGGCAAGAAATTCCACTAATGAACTTTTGATGAAGAACACCTGGTAATTAAATACCATTCCAGGTCGATTCCTCATGAATCTGATTGAAAAAATGCCAAGAGTGTGCAAAGCTGTCATCAGAGCAATAGGTGATGTTTTCAGTATGAACCTACAATTTAGCCAATAATAAAAACAAAGGAAATCATTGAATGGGATGGTGTGTCCTTTTGACTGGTAGTTTATTTGTTGTAAGTATTATTACTTTTAGTTACTTTCATTTCTTATCATTAACTTTCCCAGAGATAATGCAGGAGGCAATTCATTTATTTTCTCTTGTCTACTTTTCTTTACATTTTTAATTATGTTTGACCTAGAGTGAGTTCACGACTTGACCCATTAAATATATTACCTAACTCTGTAAAACTGATTCATTAGCTTAACACTCATTCTGTGAACAGAACTTAATTTGTCAAAACATTGCAGGATGCTATTTTATGATCCTATGGTTCTCTATGATTATCTTATTTTATTATTGAAAAATAATAAATACATTTTATTATTGCTAAACATTTAACTTCTTTGTATTGTGGCGATCTGGACCTGGAAGGGTTAACTGTGGGTTCACTGGGGGCCCATGCTCGGGCCAGGGGTGGTGTGAGGGACCTGGGCTCGTCGCCATGGTTACTTGCGGGTTTTTGGGGAGGGTTTTAAAAGGGGGAGGGGCGGTGCCAGCAGTAGATGGAGTTGGGGTTTGGAGCAGATTGGATTGGGCTAGAGAGAGCAAGAGAAAGAGAGAGTGCAAGCCACACCGTGGCTGTAGGGGATGATGCTGGATGCTGTGCTGGTTGCCTTATAAAAGGTAAAAAGAACTTCTCTGCCTCCGTGTCTGAGTGTGTGTGTCGCCTTCCTCCACTGGTCGCCACATTGGTGTCAGAAGTGGGATACGCGCCATGGGGGAAGGCCGACACACACCACCGGAGCGGGGACAGAAGGAGGAGCGAACAGCGGTGCAGAGGAGAGAGCCAGAGAGTTGGAGAACTCGCTGAGCTGCAGAGCGAGTCGGGGAGAGGAGAGGCCGAGTGAGCCGAGAGAGAGAGAGCTGGAGAACTCGCCGGGCTGTGGAGTGAACTGGAGGGAGGAGAAGCAGTGCGGTTTGCACGTTTGGGTTTACTGTCCCTCCCGGAAAAAGGGACAGGGTCCGAGCATGGACCTCCACAGTGGACTTGATATGCGAACCGGGCCGGGGAACGGACACTGTAGGACACTGTGGGTTCCAGGGTGGTTCGGAGAAGGCCCGGGAGAAGAAGACCCACACGGCCAGATCGCCACGTCTGTGAAAGGGGTAGGTGAGTGGCCGAGGATGGCTCACGTCCTGCTAGAGAGAACAAGAGAAAGAGAGGGTGCAAGCTGTGAGGGATGATGCTGGATGCTGTGCTGGTTGCCTAATAAAAGGTAAAAAGAACTTCTCTGCCTCCGTGTCTGAGCGTGTGTGGCCTTCCTCCACCGGTCGCCACAGTATGTTTAGATCAACTGTGTATTTCTTTATCTGTTTTATTCAACTATCAAAAATAATGTTTTTGTTATCACACATGAGATGATAAATTATAGTCACAAAATCTACAGACATTTCAGAATGGATTAATAGCTCAAATGCTAATTCTCACATAACAGTATCTCTCCGGTTAAAACTAATTCAAGTGGCATAAGGTTTAAAGTGGGCCTGCAAAGTGGCTTAATCTGCCCACCACCTATAGTGTGATTGCCCTTTCTAAGATGGTATTCTGGCCCACATGCACAGTCAGGCTGGTCTAGTTTGGCCCTGTACGGATAACATCTGCAGTACTTGATGGAAGGGTTAGTTGCTGCCTTCGCTCCCAGGCACTGATAAACTGATGAGAAAAAAGCACGAGACTTTTGCCCTCAACCCTGGAGGTGGCAGATGTTCTGATGTGAAGCTCAGGAGCTGTACATGACCAAAATGGTAAAGTGCATCACATCATACACATTTACAGCAACTTCTTCATTTTAATTTTCACTGATTAAACATTTAACATCAATTTCTCTCTACATAGAATATGCTCTACTTTGACAAAAGTATTGGGTCACATCTGTTTCTCAGGGTTTGGACTATCTCCCCCCAGCCCAGTGCCATGCTTCCAACTTTGTGGACACCTTTAGAGAAGGCACTTTTCTATTCCAATATGACTGTGGCCCAGTGCACAAAGCAAGCTCCATAAAGACATGGTTGGATGAGTTTCATGTGGAAGAACTTGACTGGACCGCACAGAGCCCTGACCTCAACCCCATCCAACATTTGGGATGAACTGGAACAGAGATGACCCAGGGCTTCTCATCCAACATCGGTGTCTGACCTCTACAGAATGAATGGGCACAAATTTCCACAGAAACTCCAAAAGGAGGACCAACTTCATATAAAAGTCTTTGAATGCACTTGCCAATACTTTTGTCCATATAATGTACCGGTACTCCCACTAATCACTTACATAAGTTCATCTTGCTATTATATGTGTCAGAGGCTGTAGCTCATCTCTTTGTAGCTCAACCTTCATTAGTGATTTTGCATTTACATGCACACCAACACCACAATCATTCTCAGTTTTTTCAGCATACCCCAATTTCTGAGATCATAGTTCAAGAAAGCTGATAAGGAGACCTGAACATTAGCTCAGTACTTGTATTTTTTAGCACAGGTACACCTTATTTTATTTTGCTCAAAGTCTGCATAAATGGAAACAGAACCAGATAAACCCAAGCTGCCCATGAATGCTTATTTTAACATTACACCCATGCAATGGTAACAAGTTACCATATTTTGCGCCATTTTAAGTTGTATAAACTCCCAAATAAATATTTATCAGCAAACATGGAGTATTTGTATTAATTAAAGACCTGCAGGCTTTTAATCCTGCTGTTCTTTGCTTGAGTTTATTGAAGAGATTATTGGCGGTTCAAGGTACACATCATTGCTTAAGAAAGATTCATTTTTAAACACAAATATTGCACTGGTTGCTCATCATTATGCGGATGATGCTCTTGTTCACGCTTGTTTACCAAATATGTATAAGATCTGATTATTGTTTGTATTTAAGAGCACTAGTCAGTCCGGGTAAGAAACTGATTAATGATGAATAGATCAGTGGGAGGCTTTTAGAATGTGGATAACAATAGATGCACTGCAATAGAAAATTATTCTCAAAATAAAATGCAAATGCAAAAAAAATGGCAATATGCTAAGCAACAATTAGTTAATGATATGTCTGGAAAGTAGTTTTAATGGAAATAAATGTATTGCCTTGATACCAAATTCCAGTAATATTTCACCATTTCAAGATATTGTTTTTTGTAATGTGGGCTACAGTCTGCAATCGTACAACCCAGAGTGGACTTGTAGCTGGATCTCGTAAGGTGAAAGTACAAGACAGATGCTTGTAATAAAGTTTATGATGTGTATCTGTTGTCCTTCAATCATCACTCCATAGCACAGTATCCTGACAACAGGACTTACTGTATTTATTCAGTACAGTACCATGCAACATCCAGAGGTGTTTCCCACCGGGCAGTGGCTACAGCACTAATCCATGATTGCAGAAAGTGAACTGTATTGTACCTCAGAAACTGTGCTGTATTGGATAACTCTTGATCAGGGTACCAGTTGTATTAAATCAGGGTTTATAGGTGAGAGTTAGCAACTACCAAATGCAGTCACTGCAGAATTGTCATAAAAAACAGTAACTAGCCACAGTCACAAACTGACTGATATCACATGAGAAATAATATGGCCACCACACTTTCCAGTGGAAAAAGTATACACCAGAGAAACATTGTTCTAAAGTTACAGCAAGGGCATCATGTCCATGTCCATATCCATTTAAAGATGGAAGTACAGAGCCAAAAATATACATAATGTCATATCTAGTTATATACACTGCATGGACAAAAGTATTGGGGCCCTCTACATCCAGTGAAGGACTTAATCCTAATGCTTCAGTATACCAAGACATTTTGGATAACTCCATGCTTCCAACTTCATGGACATAGTCACTTTTCTATTCCAGCATGACTGCGCCCCAGTGCACAGAGCAAGCACCATAAAGACATGGTTGGATAAGTTTGATGTAGAAGAACTTGACTGGCCGCACAGAGCCCTGACCTCAACCCCATCCAGCACCTTTGGGATGAACTGGAGTGGAGATTGCGAGCGAGGCTATCTCATTCAACATCAGTTTCTGACCTCATAAATGCTCTAAAGAATGAATGGGCACACATTTCCCACAGAAACTCAAAACTCAAAATCTTGTGGAAAGCCTTCTATGAAGAGTGGAAGCTGTTATAGCAGCTGCAGGGGGACCAACTCCATATTAAAGTCTATGTATTTGAATGCACATAGACACATGCACGTCATTTAAGTACCAATACTTTTGTTCATATAATATACATATATAGTAAAAGTGATTTTAACATAATGAGGTACTGTATATAAAAGTAACAAATTAATTAAAAGTATTCTGTTTTGGTAGTGATTGCATACCGCAGTACTAATGCTTGCACAACCAGCATAATCATGAGCAGTTTAATTTTACACTGGCAGTCGAGAGAGAGACATTTTTTGGAAAATCTTAAAGATAACGTATGGATTTGAAAGTATGCTTTTCCCTTTGAAATGCAAATGAGTAACAGTACAAGTGTTCAGTTTTAATAAGTAAAATACGAATGCTCGGAAATAATACTTATATACAGTAATCTTATGCAATCACTCAAGGTTTTCCATGCCTGTTATCTACTACGGCTAAATATAGCTGCAAAAGAAATTAATTAATTAATTAATTAAGAGAATTTGAAAGACCCCCTTTTGTTGTGTTAAGCTATGCAACACATCTGATTTACTACTGCCGGGAGGCAATTGAGCAGCAGAGCAACAGAACACTCGCAATTTCGGGCGTCTCATGTGGAAGGTCGGCTTTAAAGAGAGAAACATAAACAATGGGCCGAATCCCTGCTGACCACACTGTCTGTTATGGTTGAAAGCAGAAGTTCAGCACTCTAAGTCTGTCCCTTCTCATACAATTATGCTGTGCATATGGGGCAGCCACAAAAAAAAGCATACTAGACAGAAAGAACAGACTGTCTGAACGTTCACAGGCCATCTTCTAGAGAAAACACACTGGAAGAATAAATAGAATCAAAGCTTTGAGCTTCTCTGAAAAGGCTTGGGGAGGAAAGCCAGAGTGAGCGTCTTTTATACATCTGTTCAGCTGACATTTCTTATTCATAAACGTCTCCTGTTTTGTCTACACATGTTTCGCTGTAGTAATTATAGTCCTGGGTGGATTTATATCATAAATGTTATGTCGGATGTCAGGCAAGGGGGGGACAAAAGAGAGCCAAAAGACAAATAACAGAATGTCATGCCAATCAAGGAGACACAGGATTGATTTCACAGTGTCAGGTTTTGCTTTGCGAATTGGGCAAGCATGTCTGTCCTCGTACAAAATCCCCTCACACTGTTGTACATTTCGCTCTGCTGACCCTTGATCATGACCAGATGACCGTAGCTTTGTGTCAACACATGTCACCGGGTAGGAAGCAGATGCGTCATGCATGTCTAGCCCAAGAGGAAAAGGACTTGAAGGGAACATTATTACCTGCCCATGAAGAAGACACTTTTACACATTTTTTTCTCAGTTTTAGACCAAAGCGGACAGAGAGATACAAGACAATCACGACAACAGATAAGACAGAGATGTTAGCTGGATATTCAGGAGCTACTGATAAAAGCAGTCTGAAGCAATATTCAATGACAAAATGACTCAAGCGGAGTTTAAAATATCATAGCCAAAAAAAAAAGACAAGGAAAAAAGATTCAAGGTTAGTTTATTGTCATCGGCAGCTGTGTACAAGTACATAGTGAGATGAGACACTTCTCCGTGGACCATGGTGCAACACGTAGCAACAGTCAACATACAACAGTCAACGGAGTGCATGTTACTACAGACAGCAGACAATAGACAAGCATTATGTCAATTTGAGTTATTTGTTCAGGGTTTTTCTTCACTGTATGTTGTCCTAAAAACCAAGTGGTAAAGTTTCAAATAAGAGGAATTAAAGAGCAAGGTGGTCCAGGTTACCAACAAGACAATGAAATTAAACACAAAAAAATTAGTTCCTAAGTCATATGGCTCCGCTAAAACAAAAAATCTACAAAAAGTGAATTCATTTAATTACAAAATATATTTGATAAGACGTAAAAGAATTAACATTGAAGTGAACGAAAAAACTAAATTTCTTAAATATATATTTTTCTGTTAGTTTTTTCTGTTAGAGGTATACTTGTGACATTTGTGTGGTTTTATGTACCAAGTCAAATTTATTTGTGTTGCACTTTTCACTCAGATATTGCCACAAAGCAGCTTTACAGGAATCTGGCTCCAAGACCCCAGTGAGCAAACCAGAGGCAATAGTGGTGTGGAAAACCTCCCTCTGACCGGGAAGACTTTTTTCTAGCCTCTCTTTATCTCTTAACTGTTTTGTTGTTGTGACTTCAGAAATTTAGTCTACAAAACTAAACCCAATTCAAAATATATTATTTTTTTGACCAAAAAATCATGTCAGGACTATTGGAATCTCTACATTGACTTCTTTGTGGAATCTATTTTTGCCAACATACCAGCAGTAACCCTCCTCCTATAATGCTTGATGAGATCTGAGCACAAAGAAGCAATATGAGATGGCAAGCAAGCAATCTGAGACCACTCTTCAACACAGGCCATTCTCCAGATCCTCAGGGGTCCTAGGTCCTCTTATTTGGACTCTCCTCCTCAGTTAACCCCATGGGTTTTCAATGTGCATCCTCCAAAGTCCTAGATAACAAGGTTCCCAGGGTAGTTGGGGACCCAAAAACATATCTACATTTTCTGGAGGCTTGAAGACTTAAAATGCCACCCTCTTCTGATTCCTGGAGAATTATGCCTCTCTAACCCTGCTGCTCATTGTTTCTGGGGCAAAATAAACATGTGTCCACTAACATTGAATGTGGGAATTTGACATTTTGCAATTTTTTTTTATAACCATGAACTAATTTATGGAGGTTAACACACTTTTGTCATGTTGATGAATGACTGGGGGGATTTTGGTCTCTGTGTCACCTTATATTTATACCCTAGTGAAATAGAAAGTCACAAACGACTGCTTAAAGTTCCTAAACACTCAAACAAACAAGAAACACACAAGGGGACTAGTTTAAGTTATGTCATCTTGTTTATAAAAATCTCTATAGGTTCCAATAATTTTCTTTTTCTCTTGCTCTCTTTAATTCCCATAGACAAAATTTACTTCAATTAAATTGCATTTTTTCTTATTTTTATGTTTACTTTCTGCTAAATGTAGGTGATTAATCACAAAGATGTCTAATGAACCTTTTTGAAAATGTGTGTCAGGTGGATGTGTGGAAGGAAAAGGGGAGGATGCCAAACTACGTGAAACGAAAATAATAAACATAATAAACAAAGCAGACAAACACAGGGGAACCCCAACTCAGGGGCAGCAACTGAAAAACACAAAAGAAACACAAACCGCAAGGCCCTGGCTTCCATCTAGTTTGATGTGCGCCCTGGAGTGGCCTGCTTTTGTTTTTCACATTCTGGTTTAAACTGTTGCATCTTGTATTTCTGTTTGTTGTTTTGCTGTGCAAGCATGAGCCTGCAACACAAACAGAGAGAACAAACACATAAGTACATGAATATAAACCAAGAAAGGGAGAAACACAACCACAAAAGAGAACAAATACTGGAATGCGGATTCGGGCCAGGCTGGGCTATAAATAGTGCGGGGAATGGGAAACAGGTGAGACAAAGTAACGAGGGGAACAGGTGTAGCAAAATCAAGATGGGGCACGACACAAACAGTGCTGGGAGACTCTAAAGGGTACAAGGGGGGAAGGGAGGAAGGACTCAATATTCAGGAGACGGGGAACGGAATCTACGGGCAGAGGGCGGTGCGACCGTGACAATGTGTAAATGACATTTGTAATGATTCATGGCACTATATTATGCTACCTTCAACAAGCAGTCCAAATCGCTGTACACTGAATAGACAAATATATGTGCGTTTTTGTAAAATTATGTAACGTTATATAATATAAAACAGAGGAAAAGCGTAAAAAAAACAAAAAAAACAACATACATTTCTAAATGGGCCATTTTGATGGCTGAGTGTCTAAACAGCATGTCAGAGCCAAACCCTTTAGATGGTAGATGGAACTGAGCAAATGAAACTAATTACTACCCACCTCTCTTCACAGATTTGAGCTGAGATTAAAGGTGTGCATCCGCTAAAAGCCTCCCTGTTCAGGAACTTTCTCATGAAAGAGTAAAAAGCAAGGGTTCTCTTTTTGAGAAGACCGATCATCCTGATGAAGGTAAGATGTGCTCGGAGAGAAATCAATGGACAATACACTTACAGAGGCGCCTCTTCTGCAGATGAAGGGTGCTTGATTTGTTTAATCCATGGGTTAATTATGACCAAGGATGGCGTGCAGGCTTACCCCACTTTGTGTGATGAATACACTTCTAATTAAGAAATACAGTGGCACACATGGTGTGTTCTGGTGGATTTCACTGTGTGATTTTCTGTATTTACAGAAAACACTGAACTATCCATATGCAGGCCTAGACGGCCGAACTGTCTCGAATCAAAAATGATATTTCCCTCTGTAAATGGTTATGAAACAATGCATCTGTTCAAATAAACAGCGAAATGATGGCGATATGAGTAAGGACAGAGCTGAGTAAAATGGTCGATAACAGGGAAGTCATTACTGTCAGTTAAGTGCTTTCAGCTCCTTTTACTGCCTCGAGAACAAAACTCCACAACACATGAAAGCCATTTTCTTAGCTATAATGACCTATTCTCTTTTTGATAGATTGTCATTATACCACACAATATCTTCACCTCTTGTTCAAACTCTGAATTTGGATAGCAGCCTGAATGTCAGTAGCTTAAAAATCACCTCTTCTCGGCTGGAATTGTCAAACAGATAAGTTAATTGGAGATTTAACAAGTTCTTTTATGCTCACGCGCATGTATCTAGGTAGATATCTGCTGTTCAGTTTTTACTTGTCTTGGAGGACATTTGAAAGAGTAACTCTTACTAAGTCCTCTATTTGTTCATGCATTAAAATTTCACTTTCCTTCACAATTCACGCTAGGTAGTGAATTGACTGTGTGTCTGAGCTCATTTTAATTATCCAAAGAATCGGCTGAAATGCAGAGAGGAGATTCATTCATTATTGTCTGTCAGAACTCTTAAATTACAATTTAAACTTTAATTAAAGCTTAGATTAGGAAAAATGACTTAGCTCTGCTGAAGATTTTTCTTTCTAATAGGAAAAACAGACAATACGCACAGTGCTAATTCTTCAAACATGCTACACTTTTATTTACGTCTGCTTCGGTTTGTTGACAGTTGTGTACACTGTTTTGGTCTAAGTTGGGTTTGTAAAGTTGAATTAATTTTAGTGAAGCACCCAGATATAATACTTGCAGAAAATGTATAGAGTGCATTGTTATTATTCGTATTATTATTAGTAGTAGTAGTAGCAGTAGTAGTATTTGTAGTATTAGTTGTAGTATTGTTATTTTTGTTGCTGCTATCATTCGTGACTGAGAGCTGAAACATGAACCAACTCGACAATCAAAACAGTGGTGAGCTTGTATACAACATTTTGCCAGAATGTACTGTAGCCATTTGAATGTGTATATAATAAATGACTGAACTTGGTCTAAAGTTTGCATATCCCTCTCACATATAGAACTATCAACGGAAACCATTGCCCTATTAACCACCTACCATCACCCTAGCAAACAACAGAAATATCATAGTAGTCATTTAGTGATGTTATATCAATCACTGGGAATACCATGACAACTGCTTAGCAAAAACAACAAGTGACATGTCATCCTTGTGAATCAGCTTTCAGCTGCTTAGCACCTGGGTGACATACCATAATAACCATCTGGTTACATGAATCCTGAGGAAACCTTGGTAACACGGTCACTTGGAAACTGCTTAGATTGTTCAGTTACTTTGTTTTTCTTCATTTCACTCTTCATTGTGAGTAATGTGTGTAGGAGTAGTAGTAATAAAAAGTTAATTGGTATTAGAGTTATTACTGTGTATGTTATAATAATGTTTATATCAAACAAATGTGTTAAATGGAGTTTAAGTTTTAATGTATTGGTCTTGGGTGGTCAGAGTGGTGAGAGTGGTCATAATATGGAGGAGAAATGTGAGCCGATCTGCTGTTCTGCTGTTAATCAAAGCAAGCCACTGAGGTAAGCGTTCCCAGGCCGGAGGAGAGCAAGTGCTGCCCGTCAGCACCTTCAGCCAAACATAGCTGTCCCGTGTGCTCATCGTGCGTTTTGGATTGTCTATTTTTATCGCCATGTCTCCTGCTGTGGGCTCAAGTCTGCACAGCTGTCACCAACTATGTCCCATCGCAGGCTCCAATTTCCAATTATCAATGTTAAATTGTCTCCTGCCGTGCAGGAACGCTGAGGGCTGCGACATTTTGTGGCACAAATGTTGAGCTCATGGGACATAGCCTCAGTGTATGTCATGTATTTAGTGCATGTCACACTCCTAGTGTAATACGGTATGTAATTAACCCAAGAAACATCAGCTGCAGATTTGGATCTGAATACTTGGTGCAGCTTAGAGTGAGTGATGTGGTAAAAAAATACATTACAGTACTTTGTGAAAGACATTTTCACAAAACATTGTGCAGTGTTGCAATACTGCCATATTTAGTTTTTCTCTTTCTATTGCATTTTTAGAGTAACTTTTATAAATATTCACAGATGATGCAAGGCATACCCAGTGCAAATCACACACATTAGCCTATTAGCTAGATGGCTGAGTCAGGGGTAGTTCAGTTATGTCTTTAGTAAAAATAAAAACGCAGCACCCCTTTGATCAGCTCCCAGTCATTTCTTGAAGTTGGTGTCTTGGATGCAGGACATATGAGCAAGTGACTGGGCCAAGGGCCAAGTGTTATGGCTAGACGACGGGGTCAGAGTATCTCCAGATGGCGGGTCTTGTGGGGTGTTCACAGTATGCAGTGTTTATTACCTACAAAAAAACTGGTCCAAAGAAGGACATCCAGTAGACCGGTGACAAAGTCATGAGTGCCTAAGGCCAGGTGATACACGTGGGGAGCAAATGCCAACTCAGAAGAGCTACTGCAGCACATTATTGCTAATAAAGTTTATGCTGGCAATGACAGAAAACTATCAGAGCAGACAGTGTATCACAGCTTGCTGCATTTGGAGTTGTATAGCCATAGACCAGACAGAGTGCCCATGTTGACTCTTGTCCAGTACTGACAGTGCCTACTATAGACAAGTGAGCATTACAGCTAGACCATGGATCCATAGAAGAAGGTGGCCTGGTCTGAAAAATCACATTTTTACCAATTTTATATCTTGTAGACAGGGGAATGTGTGTGTGTGTGTGTGTGTGTGTGTGTGTGTGTGTGTGTGTGTGTGTGTGTGTGTGTGTGTGTGTGTGTG
>JBBPDE010000001.1:25641309-25659864 GCA_037974605.1 Nannopetersius ansorgii
CACACACACACACACACACACACACACACACACACACACACACACACACACACACACACACACACACACACACCTAATTATTTCTGCCATTGCTAGTGAGGGACTATGAGCAATGCCATGAGAAGAACATCTGGAAGTCTTCACTCATCATCAGAGGTTGAAAAACCATATAGCACCTGTTATATATATCAAACAATATTGGGTACTTTAATGTACTTAGTTTTCTACTACAACCATGCCAACCCCATATCTGTCGTTTAGCAATCACTGAAATGCTCTACTGAGCACAGAATCAGTGGACCATTTTTGATTAAGCATTTATGGTAACTATATTTTAATGCTCACTTTTATATGATGGTCACCAATATTCCATTTGACTAAAGCTAAACATGGGACTCAAAATCCAAAGGAAAGCAAGAACATGGTTGGAAACAGCCAGAAACCACATGGTGTGGTTTCCGGTTTATGGCAACCCTTGCTATTTAGCACACTGCAGATACCCAACATCTTTACTGAAAGTAATTTGCATTGTGCCAGTGAGTTGTACATTAAAGATGTAGCTGTATAATACCTGTCAATATGTGAAATAAAATAGGCAATAACTTACAAGTCTGCTTTTAAAGCTGATGTATTGAAAGTATGAACTATGGGTAAGCATATGAATCTAAGTGACTCTAACAAGGGCTAAATTGAAATGGCTAGATGACTGGGTCAGAGCATCTGCAAAACCACTAGGGTCTTCAAACAGTAGGATGTCCCCAAATTGCTTTAGCTCAAACATGCTAAAACTGACCCAAGAAATGACAAATTGTGAACCGTTGACTGGGTCATGGGTACCCAAGGCTCACTGAAGCATGTGGGGAGCACAGGCCAGCCAATCCGTTCTGATCCCACAGAAAAGCTTCTAAAAAGTTAATGCTGTGATCCAAAGGTGTCAGATCACACACCGCCTCACAGCTGGCAAGGCAACCCTGGCATAGACAAGTGTGCAGTGGCATAGTCCCTTCGTGGCAATGTAATGCAAAGAGTTCAAGTGTCTTTGGTATCCATGTTGCCAGTATAACGGCTCTCCTTTTTACAAGCAGTATTGGTAGGTACATATATATACACGTATACATATATATTAGGGCTGTAACGGTACATGTATTCTACTATTTTTAAATTATATATCCAAACATTTTATACAAGATATCACTGAGCGCAGATACGCACTTTACAAATAGAAACAAGACTATGAATTGAAATAAAAAATAATAAGTCTAGCTCTCATTACTGAATTAAAAGGATGTACTGGCTGTTGAAGCTGCTGTAGGTAGCAGGCGGGCATTAGGACCCAGGCAGAGCTACATGGTGCTGCTTGTTTGCGAGTAGCAACCGGAGCAGCAACCGGAGCCCGTTTAGGAATATTTCTCTGGTAGCGTCGTTTGTACTCAGTTCAACAGAACAATACTATGTGTCCATAACTGTTGACTGCTTAACTTCACTTGTTTCCTTGAGTGAAAGGACAGGTTTGGCAAAAAGTTTTCAAGCCCTCTCTATACACACTCATTCCTTCCTACAACCCTGGGGGCTAAGCCCCCCTTGTCTTTCCGTCCTAGTGACGTCCCCGTTTCACAGTAGCCAGAAGACTCGTACTCGCCCCCTACAGTGTAATTCGGCTAGGTATACATCCGCGCTAAAACATCAAGGTGAAAGTAATCTTAGCTTGCATAGTGTAGACCCAGCCCCCAACCCAACTTTGTGAATAGATTAACGGAGAAATAACGGCCCATATATATAAATTTAATCTGACAATGTGGCTCACATTGATAAAAAAAATAAAAAGCTATCAAAAAAATAAAAAGCTATTTAAAAATAAAACAACTGCATTAATAATTCCTGCGTCTCTAGTGGTTCCTGGCTTAGACGTGATCAAGTAGCCTCAGTCATTGGTAAATTGCTCATTACCTGTGAATTACAAGCCGACCACAATAGCAGAGTCTCCAGATTGGCTTTAAGAACTCTTCCAACACTCCAGCAACCATTTCTCATGCGCAAGCTAGCACTTACGACACCCACACTGCTGCACATGACGGAAAATTATAACTCTCCAATGCCGAGTTGCGAAGTCGTATACGTTTGTGAGCAAAATAAGTAGGCATTTCTCAGCTGTAAACAGAACTCCCAGCAAACAAAACAAAATTAAATATCCTTTGTATTTCCAAAAAGGATAGAAATTACGCTTATTTAATTCAGCAGTAGAATTATGCGACTTTTACGAGGAAAATTACACTGACCACAAATTGCGCTCAACAATTCCAATACTTCAGAGCTTGACCACTTTAAAATGGGGCTGCACTGCGATTATAAATATAACTCTTTTACGGCTCTGTTATTACGTACTGAGAAGGGGGAGAGCGGGCCAATCTTGTGGCTGTAGCGCCTGATGGCCTCTCTGATGTGGGCGGGCTGGATGGCACTGCTCTGAGCCTCCACGCCACAGGCTGCTGCACTCTGCAACGGAGAGAGAGAAAAAACACACAGTCGATATTATTACTAAATCAAAAACACAGTGGGAGTCAGGCCGTTTAACGCACAAACACAGCCAGGGGAGGCCGTCCAGACACGATACACTCACAATACGTTTCTGAAAGATGCACTGGATCAGGATTGGGCAAGAAGCATGAAGACTGCCCAAGACTTTTACTCCACAGACATATAAATGCTATGTGTCAGGTCATGCTTTATGTACTTTCAGAGTAGGAGTTAAACTAATATACGGAGGTTTGACAGTAAACGTTAGTTAACTGCTATTCACCGTATGTGATCAGCTATAATTGCACCGTGTCTGCAAGCACATTTGGCTTCAGGCGGAAAGGAACGATTTGACTCAATATCTCTCGGAGGAAAAAAGAAAGGAAAAACAGCTTCCCTATTTTGATCCGTGCAATAAATCGACTGTGGTAAAATTGACATGGCAGGACATATGAGAAAGTGTAATACATATTCCCTGCCAGCGTTTCCACACTAGATGCAGATGACCACTGAACTCCCCCTATATTTTAAACCTTTTGTACAGGACATTTTGATTTTTTTAATGTTTTTTTTGTTATTATTCCTAGTTACAAAGTAAAATTTGACTAAAGTAGGATTGCGTTGGTTGGTGGGTCAGAGTTACTGGCAATGATCACAAACTACTGTCCCCATAAACTTGTTATAGGGGAAACAAGTCCGACAGAGTATACTTTTTCTGCTCCAGAAAATAACCTCCCGATTCGTCCCAGATCAATTATTTGGATTGTTGTTTTATTCAATTTTCCAGTGAATTCTGCATTTCGAAACAGTTCAGATCTTAATTTTAAAAAAGGCTACGCAGAATCTGAGTATTTGTTCAATAAACTAGAGAAAATAGAGAACTTAATAAAATTAATAAGCCAGACAATCATTTCCTGTCACACGGGCACAATCAGTACATTTTTCCCAATCGAGGATTATAAAAATAATAATGTGTGACAAATATTGATAAAAAAAAGCTTTGTTCGGAATAAAAAACAGTGATGATGACACAAGATGAAACAATGTGAGAAAATTGTGCAAACTTAGCTATTTTCTAGCTGGAATAAGTACAGTCTGTAATACAAATACCTTCTTCCTCTTCCTCTGCTTGCTCTTGCTGCTGGTGTCCTGGCTGAGGCTGCCATTGCCCTGGGCCATGGAGTGCAGCTTGCCCTGATGACCTGAGCTCAAAGGGCCACTGGGAGTGGAGGGAGGGGTGTTCTCTGGAGACTCTGTTTCTCTTTTAGTGGACACAGCCTATAAGTAAACCAGCAGAGCAGCATGTAACTATCCTAATGCATATTGAACTGGATGCAATTACAATTACATCTAAACAATAGTGAATACAAGTCAAAGACTTGGGTCCCAAACAAAGGTTAAAGCCAAATAATCCAAGAAGAGACTTTACTTGACGAATAAACTAGTCTAGTGATTTGTGATCATGCAGCACATTTGTTTAATGGGGAATTCTCAGCACAGCATCTAAAGCATCTCTTGTGATCCTATGTTTTCAAAAAGACTTTTCACATGCTATAAGCATAACATACTCATTACTCAGGAATGCTTTGCATTCTTTACATTAAGCAAAGTCACATACAGTGGCTTCTCCGGAGACAATCCTAGCTGTTATTCAGGGCAGAGTTATTTCTCACAGCAGGGGACCTGCTAGGTTTAGGTGGGGAAAAATTATGACAATAATAGAGTCCAGGCTAAAATATCCAGTGTGCTTTCAGAACCAGAATGGCCTTGGCGGAGTCCGAATGCGAGAGAGATGAGGTTTTGTGGTCACAGTGACAGAAAAGCCCCTCCATGGAAGAGATCCCACAGTACAAAACCACCTTGCACAAACTTGGCGGCCCGATTTGGCTGAAGGTCAAGCCCTAGTAGAAGCGACAGTTCTAGCTCGGCTTGAACAGAGTTATTATTTTCCAATGGACAATACATTTCCTAAACTTATTTGTTTCTGAGGAAGGCACACTTAAAAGAAATTCCAAAATTCACCAATAATAATAATAATAATAATAATAATAATAATAATAATAATAATAATAATAAGTATTGTTTTTTAAAACAGTGTAGGATTCTAAAGAATGGTAGCAAAATCATCAAATTTGATTCTATACTATAATGGCCTATAATACAAATACAATAATTGAAGCACTTTTATTGAAGCGAACTGGCAGCCTAGCTAATCTAAGCTGAGAAATGTGGCTACTGTTTTGTACTGTACAGGTGCACTATTGTTGCTCAAAATAAAAAATTATGCAAATTGCACAACGGTGGACCTTTTTTAAGGGTAAACTTCATTAACTTTCTGAGAGGATATGAGCATATTTTTATCCTTCATAAACTTAAAAAGGCAAAACAAACAAAACTTTGTGTCTTGAGGCAAAACAACTTAAAAACAAATGAGTACAGAAAGAACAAAGGGAGTGTTATACATGCTACTACTACCACTATTATCACCACTACTACCACCACTACTAAAACTACTACTAATAATAGTAATAACAGTAATAATAATAACAATAATAATAATGTTCTAAAAACTATGAAAGCACAAGCTTGTTTCTCTTTTCTGGGTGCATAGAGACCAGGATTATAATTCTCCAGAAACAGTCAATTGCTGCCTGAAACAGACTCACCTCAGCACTAGACCCGTACTGGAAGAAAGTGGCTGATACGGCATGACCAAAAGGATCACCCGTCTTGGGGGTCATATCTTGTTTAACCAACAGTGCAAGGTCAACGATCTGAAACATAACAGTGGCATCATTATGAGTAATGACCTTCCAGAAAATTTTATTCATAGCTGAAACTTTATATAATAATATCTGAAGCCCAGAAGAAATATGGGCCTTAGCTGACTCTAGAGTTACGTTCAGGAGCTATTATAAGGTCTAATTTCGTGCATGTTTTCCGTGTTTATTACAATGAAAAAGGAGACGGCTGAAAAGTAATCGCCAGTTAGAACAAGTCAGAACCATTTCCTAGAAAAGAGACAATTTATCATTTTTAGTTTATCTAAGAAACATGAGTGGCCTATAGTGATGATATTTTTAATGCCTCTGTTTATTATGCCACTGCAGATATCACAAGAGAAAGCCTAGCATGTTAGTGACTGCTACATTACACTCTGTATTCTTTCTTTAATTGGAAAATTACAAGCAGGCAGTCTACATGTAACTTACCTGGGCAACTGTCTCATAGGCCAAGTAGGACAGGATCTCCATCGAGACAGCATTAGGCTTCACATCCAGGTTGCTGCAGTCTAGCCACTCTCGAAATTTGGAGGCCTTTTTAGCTTAATTCAAGAAACAAATCACAGAGAAAGAATAGCCATTAAAACTGTCAACAGAAATGGTGTGGCTTTTGTTTGCTGCATTAAAGAAGCATTCAAATGCAAACGTTCAGAAATTGTTAAAGCAGTGGCCCTGTCACCAAGACATCATAAGTTTGATCCCCAGTGAAGCCCTCCCACCATGCGATGTTAGCAGTGCAATATGGTGTCTGTAAGCTGACCTGACAGAACTGACAGTCACAGTTTGCCTCCAAGTGAAATGATCTTACATGAGAAGAACTGTTTGTTAAGAAGAGATCTAGTCAGTAAGTGAAATACACACTGGGGATAAATATCACCCAAACAAAAAATTACCCACTCACGCTTTTTACTACCAAATGTAAGATTTACATTACATTTACGGCATTTGGCTGATGCTCATATCCAGAGCGACGTACATCAGTGCTCAAGCGGTCGACAACTGTTTCTTAAACCTGTAAACAGCTTAAATTCACGTCAACTATTTAACTGAAATACTGCACATTCGGTGCACCTATACAACATCTGTCAAATAATAATTAGCCAACACCTGCCAAACAATACCAGAACAACAAAGCCATAGAGAAGTCACGAGAGGAGAAAGGAAGTTTTTTTTTTTTTTAAAGTAAGCAGTAGAATAACAGACATAGTTAGACGCTGAGAATAAAGTAAGAATTAAAAGAAACTTTAATAATACATGAAAAAGAATATTTCAAGAACTTCTAAACACCAAGTGAATATCTGCAATAAGGTTTGCTAATTTATTTTCAACAATGCACTACTGAGTGAAATAAATATACCGAGACACTGTTCATGCCTTACTAATGAGTAAAGCAGTTCATATTAACAACGATCCACATTAAAATGAACCAACTAAATTAACAAAAGAATATTAACTTAACTTGTACGCTACTTGTGCGTTCTGTATGGAGACATTAAGTTTTCTTGTTTCACACCTAGACTATGGAGCTAGACTTAGGCCAGACTCTGCGCTGGTTTTGAGGGGAGGAGTGCGGGGTTACACAGGACAGCGTCAGTGTGGAGAGATTGGTTATTGGTGAAGTCTGCAGCCAGTCAACATGTTATTAGTGTTGGAATGTGGCCTTCACAAACCAGTGGCAGTGTGTTCACATCCCACAGCCATGCTCTTAAACCTCAGAGAGCCCTGAACATGCAGCCCCACTCTGAACACCACACAAAAGAATTTAACTGCAGTCCACTGCAGTTACTTAAAACACTGCTTCTAAAACCAATAGACTGTCCATATAACCTCACTGGCCAATAGTTACAAATGCACTGAGGAATCACGTCTCCTTAAAACTTAAACGCATACTTTAAATATGATTTCTGTGCCACGTATATTAGTTAGATATCAAACAAAATAAGAAAAATTATGATGTTATGCAGTTTGGAAATCAGTGTCAGATATAACTGACAGGTTGCAACTACATATAAAGAATATAGCAAAAATCAACCATTATGATCACAGGTACATGATGTACACCACAACAGGGTTTTCCAGGGTTTGACATGTTGAAACGGCTAAGAATGAAGCAGTGGTTTAACATTTAAGAATACAATCAAACTTGATAAATACAGTGTTTTTATTCAGCGTTTCCGTTCCTGCAATGCCCTAAATCACTGGATGGCATTAGGCATTTAGTAATAAAACATGGACTTAGTCACTACTATCTATATCCATATGTTCAGAGCAGCATACTGAGACATAATGAAACAAAGTTTCTCACAATTACAGTAAACATGATTTACATAATTTACACAATCTGCCTGTTTGAGAATCATTTATTGCGCATGTTCTAACTGCAGCATTCATTGAGTACCATCTGCACTTACGTTTATGCTGTAAATACCACTACAACTCACTCATTTTGTACTTCAGCACAAAAAATGTGCATTACTTAAGACGATCGTTCACCTGTAGATCTTTGGTGAAAAGAGTGTGACAGCAGATTCTGAACCTGCCAGTTTTTTCACAATAACAAAATAAGCGGATGTCTATAAAACAAATAGAATTCAGTTCGGCAAACAAAATGGACTGTGACATACTTTACAGACTGGCTGGAACAAAACAACATTGAGGTTAATCTTGGAGGTACTGAAGAAATTGAGCTGAACTTGATATTGTGAAAGACCAGGATTATTATTGTAATATTTTTTGGCTCTGTACTTTTTTCCCCCAGAAGCACATCTGATACAATATTTGGGGCTTCTGGGCTTTAATTTCTCTTTATTTTGCAGAACTGCTGCATAAAAGCAAAAGGACCCTCAGGTTGTATGTTATCGTAAATAACTTTACAGCTGTGATGTGATGTGTTGTGAAAACCCACTTACAGCCAAAACTGCTCTCCCCTACTAACAACCTGTGGCATGTGTGAACAGTTTCAGGATTTTAGGACTTGAACTGTGAGATAAGAGTTAAGACAAGGATAAAATACAGTGTTGGAATACTTACAAAAGCTGAGCTGTCGACTTTCACAGAAATCACTATACTGTGCTGTGTCCATGTTCCTCGTCTGTTTTTCA
The DNA here is from genome assembly GCA_037974605.1 of Nannopetersius ansorgii. Classification (NCBI taxonomy): domain Eukaryota; kingdom Metazoa; phylum Chordata; class Actinopteri; order Characiformes; family Alestidae; genus Nannopetersius; species Nannopetersius ansorgii. The sequence goes on from JBBPDE010000001.1 coordinate 25,649,708, forward strand.
AGCCTCTGCAGAGAAATAAAGAAAAGATGGGGAACACCACACACTTACTTTACTGATATATGGCTCAACACTTAAATGATGGGTTATGGTTCCAGTATTGTTCCATCAAGCCGAGTTACGTTTTGTTAGTTTGCAGACTCACTGACGTGTAACATCATTACACAGCACATTGCAGAACATCATCGCTGAACACGCTCTGCAGCTGCAGTAAACAGGAGAGTGACCTGTGGCTAATTGCATAATGTCATGTTGTAAAGCCAAACAAACTGCTCCACACCTGGAGCGATCAAAAAGTGTGCACGTGCGTCTACTGCCGAGAATCTTCACTACCAGTCATGGTGGAATTTGCACTGGGGGCATTGAACAGACAAGATTAAAGAGTGTCCTAAATGATGAACCCATCTCAATAGCATCTTCCATTCAGTGACAACCCTGAAAGTGAGACCTTTTTTTATTTTACAAGGCAGTAAAACCACAGTCAACGGTGCTGAGCTCACAAATAACAAGATGAACACACCGCTCCCTGTCATGTTTAGACACATAATCCTCCAACAGCAAAGAGTTATCTACACATAATATTATAGTGCTCCAGTCTGATCACCTGGTAGAAACAATCCTTATGGACGTCAACAGCGCTTAACTGCCTGACATAAAGATGAACAATGTGGCTTACGTCTGTGCAGCCAATAGAGTGTGCTCAGACAGCACAATAGACCTTTTCAGAGCATCTCTGTTAGTCCTATAATAATGTCTTCCAGCAACCTGCTGTGGTATCTGGAGGACTCAGGTGGGATGCTGTGGTTTCGAAGAAGCATGAGGTCTTGCACTGAGGCAATGCTTTAAGTGTCCTATCAAACTCCCTAAAATACAACACCAGAGAGTCGCTATTTAGTAGTTTAGCCGCGTGGCAAAACGGGGCACCATGACAAGAGGCCTACTGTCTACATCGACTTTAAGAGAGCACAGAGCTGCAATGAACCCTCTTAATAGCAACCAAACAGGTTTTACTTCAGCTTTACAGCAGAATGTGTTAAGTTGCAGGTCAGAACCTGTAATTAGACATTTCCTCATCCTGGACCAATTTCATCCATTCACAAAACCAGTCAATTTGAGCTTTCTAGCAGTGTGTACTCTGTAAAAAAGGTCTTATACGGTTTATAGTTCCCCCCCTTCCAACTTATGTGTGCTATTTTTTTTTCTTGGTCTTTAGAGAGCAGGGTCTCCAGGCTGGTTTGAGGGAGGCATCGACGCTTCAGGACTCACTGACATCCCAGGTCAGGGCATGGCGTCCTGAAGCAAGGCGGCCGAGATCACTTTCAGCCCACCCAAACCAACCGGAGCCTTTTTATTTAGTTAGCTGGCAGTCGTTGGAAATTCCATCTTTGAAAATACATATTAATGATGCTGAGCGCCGGCGCTCGCCCTGCCCGCCGCACAGCGCTGGAACTGTGATTTCTATTAGTGTCGTTAAGAGGCGAGCGGAGGGCTCGTTTGCAGTGCAGAGGGGGAATTCGCAGCAGCCTTGGTGTCTGCGTTCAGCTCCAAATTGGGCTGAGAGTGATACAAGACTGGAGCCACTGAACTTAAATAACTCTTGTCAAGCAGTCAGCCAGAGACAGGAGAAATGTTATGACTGTGGCTTATTGACTGAAAAGCGCAGCAGGGGGATTCTACATTTGAATACTATGTTTAGCCGTTGATTAAATCAAAACTTTGACCCACCTGCTAATAGCCAGATCATACCCACAACTGAGGCACTGCTATATGATTGGACATTGACAAATATTTGATTTGGCGAGCCTGCGCTTTCATTTCATGCCAGTGTGGTCTGGATAAAGAGAATCTCAATTTGTACTATTGGTAGCCTTGAGACTTCCATAGGCTGAGACCCAAAATACATTTTGGACATCAAGCAAAAGTCAAAGTGTAATTAAAAAAAGAAAGAATAAGAAAGACGAATTTCAAAGTCCTCCTTTTTGTGTAAGGGGCCAGCATGCTGTGGACAAGTAGCAATAAGTAAGTCGAAAGCCTTTTCGGACTACATTTTCAAACTGCACACATCATTATCAGACACCTATGTGGGTGCTTGACAATTACTCAAGCACAGCTGTAGCATTAAGGATGATGCTGGTGTTAGTCACTTGGGCTGATTTTAATGGGCCTTACCAAAACAGTCTTAGAGTGAAGAGAATTGAATAAGGCACCTGATGCTACTTACAGCTCAGAGGAGACCACAGAGTAATATCATAAAGCGCCACAGTTAATCTAAACAGCACGGGAAGGAAGGAATCAACTCCCTAAACTCATTATGGCTTAACATCACAGTGACAAGAGTTTTTTCTCCCTCTTTCCTTATGAGGCTAGGTAATTTAACAAAGAAAATAAACATGTACATTCTGGGTAAAATCCAAAGAAATGCTTTTAAGCTCACTCAAACAACTGGCTTTTTAAACTGCCATAATTAAGAAGCAAATGAATTGTGAACTGCATTGCTCTTTGTTCTCTGAGAAAACAGAAACAACATATAAAACTTGGGCAATTACAGAGAAAGTTAAAAGCTCATTCTAATAAGCTTGTTCAAACACATGCAAGTGAGAAAGTTCACGTAGGTCTTCAAGTGTTCAAAACTTCTTGTGGAATTTGAAAAATACGTTTCCCTGGAGTCCCGGAATAGAACTCTGTGGAGACTGCTGTCATCATGGCATTAAGGCCAAAACAATGCAGGTTCCCACACAACATGACAAAGAGACTTTTAAGCATTCCCATCTGAACGTGGCCAAGAAAATAACAGATTGTCAAGAGATCTTAGAGGGTCCTTGAGAAGATTGATGGTCTGCCCAAGGAAATACAATCCACACACCACTGACAAAAGAGAGGCCATCGCAGTCCGATCAGGAGTATGAGCGAGCAGCTAAATTATAACCCTGTCTGACCTGATGCATGGCAGAGCTGGCTGAACACATGTGCTTTTAGAGGACTGGACATCCACCAAACGTTTGACCCATAAGTTGTGGGTTTGGAAATCCCGTGAAATAATGTCCATGGTATTTACACAAGTGTTGTAATATATTTACATCACTGAGAAACCTTTTCAGAGAGTAAATGGAGGATACAGCAGAAGGCTTTGAAAAAGGGTCATTTACAGCAAATAAAAACTATATTCAAAACATATACTGCAGAAATGCAGCGAGCTACACTACATTTTTAAGACCTATTACTAATAGACGCAGAGCAAATACGTTCCAGTTGTCTCATCTTTGAAGGCCAAAAACAGCATTTTGTTTTTAATATGGATATGAAGGTGAGTCAAAGTCATCAGGGATTTCGCACAGAGCTGACGCTGTGCAAAGGGGCCACCAGATAAAGCGGCTCAGTGCACTGTGGCTAAGCCATAAAACTGCTCCACAGGGCTTCATGAGCAGAGCGAAGTGGGAGGCCCAGAAGGATACGGTTCCTTATCCCCAAAAGATCATCCTGATAGCTAAAACACACCCATTAAAATACTCAGTAGGAACAAAGTTTGGGGGAAACCGCAGGCTTTCTGGGCCACGTCCAGAATGACTCGGGCTTGGTTTTAATTGAAACGGGACATATAAAGTCTTGTGGAGATACCCCCCACCCGCACCCTGCTTTTTTTTCTTTTCAGAACATGTCCATGGTTCCTGCTTCAGTCCGTTAATTACGTCTTTCAGCCATGGGCCCTTATTTCAATTGGCAGAGCGAGGACAAACGGATGTTATAGAACGCTCCCTTACTTTTTCCTTTAGAATAGTGCTGAGCCAGGCGAGAGCTGGGGAAGGCGAGAGGTTGAGGGCTTGGCATATGTGCCTCGAGATCACTGCAGCAGTCCAAACTCATGCTGTATATGCCCTGCGTTTGGATTGTTAACATTTGCTCTATGGTCTTTTTCTCGTTAAGTTAGATCTGAAAAAGCTCCCACTGACATCATAATAAGAGTGGACAGGTCAAGGCTAAACTTTTTCTTCTTCTTCTTCCTCAGTTTCACTTAGTGGCTCATTTGCATGTCTGGTTCTGCGCAATGGAAAGTAGATGGCTCCAGATTCTCCCTGGAAAATCTGTTAAACGCTAAGTCTATTAGTGGCCGAGGACAGAAAGAAACAGAGAAGGACCTCGGTGGCGGGGCTTTGAGGTCTGGCCGCTTGTCTTCACTGGAACCTGAATACTTTAACCACCTTTTTGGTTTAGACAGACTATCAAGTGTTCCTGTGGTCAGAGAGTGCATTTAACATGTTTAAACACCTTGTTTAAGCAAGATCCTATTCCCCAATGAGAAACCCTGGGTCCTAATCATACAGATACCCTACAGTACTCTCTCTCTTCCTCTTGCTCTCTCGCTCTACAAGTATTTTCCCTCAGACACAGGAGCTAGGCGTGGAACTACTGTTCAAAAGTTTGGAATGTCACATGAGGTTTTGTTGGTTTATTTAACAATAACAGCAGAACAAAAGGGCTTCACCTAGATATCAAAAGGTGTTTAGAAATGTCTTTAAAAATAATTAAAATAGTTTTAATAATTACAATTTAAGAAAATTACAGATACATACACCTTTAATAAATACATATACATATATACACATGTGATGTTTTTAAAAAAGGGACTAAAAATGCTAATTTTTATAGTGTAAACCCAATATGCTCCCAAACTTTCATCTTGCCGTATTTGTACTGTACAGTTTACTCGGAACTCCTGCAGTGCTAGAATGCTAGAACGCACTGTAATTAATTCACAGGCGTTTTCTTTCATATGAGCTGTCATTTTCTTTGGTATAAGCAGGTAAATACAGTAATAAATGAATTTAATTTACATAAATAAAAATACCAAGCTTTAAGGAGAACAAAATGAAAACACTCGAGACGCTCCACGGGGGAAATTTTGGACTGCAGCATCACAGGGCAGCAGCCAATCAGCAGCAAGGAGAAATAAATTACGTTTTTAGATTGGCTACTTTCGAAAATACGTGTTGGCCTTAAAACACGATTGCTGATCCGTGTGAAAAGGGAGTGGTTACAGTATAAAAAATTGTATCAGAACTGTACTCTCAATCATCAAACACAACACACTCACTCTCACATCCATTTCCTGACCTTCTCCCACAGTATGTTGGTGACTGAGTGAGCAGTTTTAAGATTACAGTTATGATACAATTTTGTGTGTACAATAAAACATTTGCATGTCAGTGTGTTCTACTCCAAATCCTCTTCTTGTGGCAGCCCAGTATTAATGCCTTATCATCACAAATCTATGTAATGGTTGGGGATACTGGGGAGATATGTATATTCTTTGTTATAAGTAGCACACAAGAAATCTCTGTTTTTATAACTATTTATTCACCTTCCTAATTATTCAACTGTGCACAATTATTTCAAATATTTCAAAGCTGTGGAGACTCACTAGATTCTTTTTAAACAAGTATCTGCAGCTAAATCGGTTTTAAAGTACTGAAAACACTGATCCCAAAATTCTGAAAGGTGATTCCATACTTTTGACTGTTGGTGTATGCGTGACCAGGCCTGCATATTTCAGCCATGGTCAGCTCTCTTCCTCCCACTCACCTCCATCCTCTCCTGCTTCACTTCGTCCACCTCCTCGTCCTCCAGCATAGCCAAAAATTCCCCCGTCTGGTCGATGGAGCCCAGGAAGTCCTGGGCCAGCCGCTGCCTTTTGTTGACACTACTGCTGGCGTATTTGTCTGGAAGTGGACACACACACACACACACACACTTATTTTTGCTGACTCTCCCGAGCCCACATCTGCAGGCCAGCTGGCCATGTTTACACCTGAGCTGTGATGGGATGGATCCAGGGCGCAGCCCACCCGCCCCCTGTCATTTATTCTTCTTTCTCTACCTGAGTTGTGTCCAGGCCTGGCCTACACTTTGACATACACACAGTAGCAACTCCGCCAACTGCCAGAGCCCACAACACTCCTACACTCTTATTACATCACTCCATTTCTGACCAAACAGCATTTTTTTTTCTTATTAGCAGTTTAATCTGTCTTGTAGTGAGCCGTGAAGTACAATACGCTGCCAATTCTGAAACTACAAAGGAAATGAAAAGTGAAGGTTCAAGACCATAAAAACAGCTCTGAATACACGTTTGTAACTTTTATTTTTTGAATAAACAAAACTAGGGTAAATAACACATTTAGAGCTGGATTTAAATATTATGATGTTTCTTTCCAGAGATTGCTCATTTCCTGGCTTCAGTTCAGCAGGCACAGTCACATACAAGTCCCAAAGCTTTAATATGTCTCATCAAGACAAACTGTTTTACACTCTACAAAATGTGGAACTGCCGCCGATTAAATCCCTAAAGCGCCGTGCTGGGAAAACGAAACGGAGGAAAATGTTAATTAAACCAGAGGAAACACAGTGATCAAATGCATCTTTGTGAAGTAATGTCTGGTTGACATGACATAAATAGCCCCAGAAAATGTTTAATCAGGAAGACAGAACTCATGACACCTTAATAACAGCACTTTTATGGGGCTCCAGTTCCCTGATGCTGGCACGGCTTAGCCTCCAACAGAACTGTAATTGTGGACTTCCTATGTAAACGGGCAATTCAATCAAAATGTTAAAAAATGCCACTTTGTATAAACTCGCTTTCAAATGATACAAATATACTGATGCACGTAATTAGTTCTATATTTTTGGCTTTAATGTATTCTAAATTTGCCATTTGATGCAGTGGTGTGTTTACAGGAATAAAAGAGCTTGGAAAATCTTGGTTTGGGCGAGAGGTAAACAAAGCTAATCTGCAGTGATGAAACAGAGAATTCAAATCTAACAAAATAAACACTTGGAAATAACAGACATCACCTTTGATCCACTAACAATGGCCCACAAAATTCAGCAGTAAAGACAAATGCTATTTTAAATCTGGGATGGTGTATTTTACAAACTAGAAAAAGCAGCGGGCCCATCCTACATGCTGAAGCACTAAATCTACAAGTAGGAGGCCCAGTTTATCTTTGCTGCACATTTCCTACTGTGCACAGAACAACCGTCTCTCAAAAACATATCTGAACTCACAGAGATGTTCTTGAGATGATACCTTAAATGATATGATCATATGCTGAAGGTTAAACAGCCAGCCATGACCAACCATAATCTTTTAATAGTCCTGTAAACCCAGCCTGCTGTTATGAATCCCCTGCATGTGAATCCCCCAAGAACAGGCAGTATTGCTACTCTTGTGTGGAAAAGGAAAAGGGGAAAACAAGACATGCAGTAGCTTTTTACCTGGAGCACCGCTGTAGTTTAAGGGGTCATGGCTAGCGCACTGCATAGAGTGTGGCCACAATTTAGCCTTCAAAGCTCCATGGCCCTCATGGTGGTTTCCATACTCTAAGTGCTTGGGGAATTACTTCAGGGGTCAGATTAGAGACACTGTGGTCAGAGTCAGAACGGCTGCCTTCAGCCACACTTCTGCTGCGTCCCTGACAATGCCACCACTCACACCACAGCAGAGAAAGCAGTAGTGGCCACAGCACTTCCCTCAGGCCTCTCGGAGGGTGGGGGTACCAGGGCCTAAGCAACAAAACTCTATACTCTCCTGATGCTTTTATGGGAAACGCTCAGACAAAGCCGATGGTAAAAGTGTGTATTTCCATCTCCAGTTTTCCTGACTGCAGGAGGGTCATTTGGGGAAACGTCAAAACTTTCGGAGCCAATTTGAGCGCAAAACAAACGCTGCAGAGCAAAACATTAAACAGAGCAGCCCATCAGGCTTCTCATGGAAAATAAAAAAGTCCTGAATCCATGCGCACAGACATGCAGACTCCTTCTCAATCGACTGCGTGGACTGCTCGCTCTGAACGCCACATTTAACGTTATTCCCTCTCTCAAGTTACAGGCCAGATGAGGAGCAAAGATCCTAATGATACTCATCATGACAGCAGACAAGGCTGCAACCTCTACGCGGATGGTTTTCCTCCCTCGTTCTTCCTTCGCTATGATAGTGATAGGAAACTAGCAGCGGAGCGGTGGAACGCTATGCAAAGCAGAGACATGCCAAAGCTTCCGCCTGCATTCTGGTAATGACTCTTGCTGATTGACTGTGGCATACGAAATTACCTTGGCTGACTCCGGTCATTATGTGCGCCTTCATCATTTAAAGCACTGGCTGAATGGCGAAATTCAGCTCGTGCACAGGAAAAGGTCTTAAAACATCTTCATGTAAGAAGAATATTGTAAACACACACATAAGCTCATGCAAGAGACGCAGGATTTTGTAAACTACTTAAAGTGATTCATGGTTATACTCCACCTGAGTCCAGTGGATCTTCATCATCAACAGTTTTCATTAACTTAGACTTGTAGTCTCGAAACTGCATGTACTTCAGGAGTCTTCGCAATTTCTTCTAATAGAGGTACAAGAGAAACACAAAGCCATGACGTAAAGAGAAAAAAAATCTAAGACAAAGACCATACATGCTTCATCAACATTTATAAAATGTTCATATTAAATGATATAAAACAGAAAAACATGAAATAAAAGGTTATTTGAATATTATTAGTTTATCTCGACTTTGTTGGTAGTAATCCTATCACAATCCCCTTCAGAGTGTTCATTAACAATAGATTTAAAATAAACACTCAAAAAACATTCTCTAAGTAACAGTGAATAGCTGTTAAATGTTAAAATCTCAGTGGCCCACCAATCCTGCATGTTTGCTGCCATGACAAAAAGGGAAACAAAATGGAAATGAAGACCCTCCCATTCAAACGGAATAGCTTTTCTTTTGAAATATGAAAGAAAAGGCTGATTTAATGATTCACCATGATTCCAACTGTACTGCACATTTACATTTATGGTATTTATCAGACACTTTTATCCAGAGCGATTTTCATTCCCTAACTACAGGGGACAGTCTCCCTGGAGCAATTTGGGGTTAAGGGTCTTTCTCAGAAACCCAGAGGTGGTACTGAAGGTAGAATTCAAACCCATGACCTCTTGGTCCAGAGGCAAGTATCCTACCCATTAGGCCACCACCTCAGTGTTACTCAACTATCTATGGTTGAGAGGCCATGAATTAGCCAGAACAATCAGGTTTGTTTGATAATATACTCTGTGGGGTCTGTCCATGCACTCCTTTACCTTGTCTTTCCTCATGAGGAAGATTATATCCTCTGGAGAGATGACCCTGGCTCCTCGGACGAGGGCCACCTCAGCTGCCTGGTGGAGCTGGAAAGGAGGAGAAAGAAAGAGAGAAAAACAAAAACTCAGCTTCGGAAAAAGCTTTAACACCAGTCAGCCGTCAACAAGATCAAGCTTAAGATGTTTGTTCTGCTTTCTGCCAGTCAGTGCATGTTGAGTGAATGAGTCACAGCATCTGCTGTTTAAAAACCTTGAGAGAAGTGATAAGAAACCACATATTTTGAGACTAGCACTTTCATAGTCACATGAGTCTTCATAAACTTTGGCCAATTTTGGTAGAGGTAACGCTTGTTTGGCTTTCTCACCGCTCAAATATGATGGCATGACTGTCCTTGCTTTCGAGATAAACTAGGAAAGAGGAGGATTGCTGTAAACAGAAGTGTCAACTGGGCAATGCCACCTTACAAGGTGTCCACTCTGGGAGCTCTTACCATACTGAGCTGTAAAAACAATATACATGTTATTTAAATACACAAAATAATATATTTAATTACATTCTGTCCACTCTAGAAGCTCTTACCATACTGAGCACACAGGTAATGTAATATGGCTTTGAAAACAATTTAACTGATACATAAATATAAAAAATAATATATTTATTACATTCTGTCCATTTATCACACTGAGTACACAGACAATGTTTCATATGGCGTTCAAAACAATATACGTGATAGATAAATATAAAGAACAGTGTACTTAATTACATTCTCTAACAACAAGCTTGAGGCTGTACTTCAGATTTTTGTTTTGACGTCAATCAATGACAAAAACCAAATTGTAAGGGATGCCTTTTCTTCCCACAAAAAAGACTCTGAATACATGGAATAATAACAGAAAGCAGTTTCTGTCATTGTCGGGAATCACTGCAACTTCCAAAAAAACTTCCAAGCACAGTCTTTCAAAATCTATAAATTCTCGAAATATCACCAAGCCAATGATAGAGAAACGAGATGCTATACAAACATCTGAG
>JBBPDE010000001.1:25668536-25695775 GCA_037974605.1 Nannopetersius ansorgii
AAAAAAAAAAAAAAAAAACTGGTCTGGCATAAATACAAATGTCAAATCTGACTGACAGCTAGATGTGCAAAACATGTCAAGTAATTATTTTTAATTTAATTTCAATTTAATTTATTAACCCTTATAGTCGTGCATGAGTACACCACACAATGAGAACAATGTGAAATGCTTTTTCTGCATTTAACCCATTCACCAAGTGAAGCAGGGGGCTACCACCAACGAGGGGTGTCTGGGGATCATAGTAACTTGGTCGGATAGTGGATGTTGATTTAAGTATAGCTTTACAGGTTTAAGAAACAGTTGTGGACTAAATGCCGTAAATGTAAATGTACATGTAAATGTAAATGTAAATGAAATGACTAAGCAGAGCTGAAGTTTTGCTCAATTCTATAGTTTCCAGTCATACTGCATCCTAAACCACATCCACATGTCTGCACCACCCTAAGCAAGAGCTGGATGTGGTTTGAGCGGTTTGAGAGAAGTTTTGGTTTTGAACTTACAGAAATGTCTGAGATGATCATCGACTTCTGGTGACCGTTAGTGGTGTTCACCTCGCAGCTGACAAATCACCTGAATCATTTACATCTTGATATTTCACCAAAACATTTTTAAAAGAACTGCTTTCTTGAACATAAAGCCTTGAAATACAGAGCTTCTCATGGACCACTGAAAATCCAGCTGAAAGAATCAGATCATCAGAGTCAGATGAACTAGCTGGCACTTTTTCCCTCCCCCTCTTTAGGACTGAGAGAGGGGACCTGTACACTGTACAAATCCCTGAACTTCACTTTACCAGCTGACTCCCGCTAATTAAATTGATGTGTAGCATGGAATCATAAATATATTCATTAGAAACACAGGCTCAGGTCATTTTCACATGCCCTAATCAAATTTACAACAGAGGGCCGCGTTTAAAGAGTCATATAAAGAAATTGCTGCCGTAGCAAAAAACAAGGCCCAGGAGATTGATAGAAAGTCTGGAAGCAGAGAAAGTACAGAGGAATAAGTGCCTATGAAAGCAGCCCCTGCCAACATTTGCACCTGGCGTTACACGAACCAGCCAAGTGAACTCTGTTTCACATGCAGCATGTCAGGAAAAACGTGAAGCCTTTTCACTGTGCTGTTTGGGTTTCAGGAGGAAGTAGACATCTACAGCAAGCTTCTACGACCAGTCAATCAAGTTCCGAGGGAGGCCAGAGACGGAATTAACAGCCCTCTACCTCCACACACTACAAGAAAGAACCTCTCACATTTCCTCAGTGCCGTTTTGGCATGAAGGTTTTAAAAGTGCACCTGGAAGAAGCTCGCTGTGTGGGTTTGTGTTGAGTGTCATGTTTTAATTTAATTTTAATTATCAAATACACAGACCCCTAAACCTATTGCAAGCATACAATAGCATATAGCCTTGAATCTGGATCATGGGGGAAATAAATGTCAGATCCTCATTGTAAAGAAACTGGCTCCTGTTATCTCCCCCTCAGTTATGAACAAATGCAGAAATGTGTCTGTAAAGCACTAGGGGTCACTGTCAGGATCTCAGTCACAGCCTCTGAACACGACACAGTGAAAGATGATGTTTCACTAAATATCAGTCCTAGAGTTACACAGGAAACCTCATACAAGTAAAGATATTGAGAGAAACATTAAAAACGTCAGAGTAAACTTCATGAATAAACAGCGAGTCAGCATTAGGGTCAGTCTTTGTGACTGTTTGTCCCTGTACAGTGACTCCTGCACAGTCTGTCTGGAGGGAAGTACATGGTGTGACGTAAAGAACTTTCATTTGTCTTGCCAGAGCTAGAACTCTCTGTGTGAGGTAAACTAACTCTCATTCTTGTTTCAGTCAAGTTTGTACACAAACCTCTACTACTTCTGATTTCTGCAATGCAGAATCACAGTAAAGACATTCATTTCAATTCAATTTTATTTATATAGCGCTTTTTACAACCAAGTTCTCATAAAGCAGCTTTACAGAGTGCAGGTCCGAGCCCCTAGTGAGTGAGCCAAAGGCGACAGAGGCAAGGAAAAACTCCCTCAGCTGGAGGAAGAAACCTCGGGAGGAACCACGACTCAAAAGGGGAGCCCATACTCCTCAGGTTGACCCGGAGAAAAAGAAAAGTGTCTTTATGGGGTATAATAAAACAATTAAGACTAGAAAGCAATACATACATAATTATGCAGCGACTAAATTCAGGATACACAATTATATCAGAATCATACTGGTACTGGCAGACAACTGCTTTCATAAAAATCAAAGATCAACAAACACTTCACCTCAATTGTTGTCCTCCGGAAAGGATGCTGGGATGCTGCACTATAAAGTCTATATTTTGTTCTTTTTTGTAACTGTACAGAATTTAATTTCTGCATTTATTATTATGTATCAACATCAGCAGACATCACCAGGTCCACAGATTGCAAGTGAACCAAAAAAAGAGTTATATTTTGGATTCTTTAAAGTAGCCCCATTTTGCCTTGATGCTCTTTTATACACTCTTGGCATTCTCTCAAGCATCTTTAGAGAAGCCACCTGGATTGCTTTTCCAACATATGCTGAGACCTTGTTGGCTGCTTGCAGCAGAAACGATTTTATAAAATGTTTGTTTTGGAAATAATTTAGACACAGGCATCAAATCCACAATTCTTACAACACAGCATTTAAAAATAAACCTTTAGTTCAACACTGACATTCAATCAAGTGTGTCCGAAGGCTATGTACCGGTACTGTCCGTGTGTGTACTTTACATACTGTATGAGCTGAGGTGCGGTGAGTGTACTGGGCTGAGTCAGCACACATTCAAATGTGTAACAGGACACCCCACCCCAGACACCTCAGAGACTTCATCTCTCTCTTCCTAAAATATATCACTCCTGCCAATCCGCTCCTGTTAAACCAGCATCAATCAATCACACCATCTACAAGTCTTTAGACGCTGTGTCAACATTTCCCTCCTACCAATAAGTGCAACTGTCACCTAGTCATCTAGAAGTCTTAGCTATATTATATATGCCTTACCTGTTCAGACAAATCCTCCTCAGGCCATTTGCACCAAGTAAATCAAGTCAAGAAGACGAAAAGACATGAAAGGTGTGCAAAGATTAGACATTTATTTGCTCACATGTGGACGTGTGGGAGGAATACACTCCACACTCGTGGGTGTACGCTGCCAGAGCAGTGTGAAATGTTTTGCAGGCCATCTGGGAAGGATTTATTGTGTAATTTGGTTTATTACTGCTGCGGTCTTCAGCTAAGTAGCATGAACACAATTACGGTCCACTCGGCAGGGCTACACCTGGCCCCTTGGAACAATAATAAATCCAGGAGAGAGGAAACGGAGAATTAATTGAGGGTTATCACCATCATGGCCCGTTTAGTGCTTACTGCTGAGAGTGGGGAGTTATTTATACTGCTGCAAAAATAAATATCCAACAGCGTTGTATTACATACACTGTCATCCTAAACAAGCAGTCTTTCCTGAGGACCTATCATGGCGCAATAAAGTGAAGAGACTTTAAGATACTGTGGACGAGGAGACACGATGATGTCTCAAGGCAGTTATAAAGGGATGAAAGGAAATAAAAAATAAGAAATAATGGAAAGAAAAAAAACAGCTAAATCAAAAAAAGTGGCAGTGCTTTACACACTGACAATGATTTTCATAGGATCCTCCATAAGGCCGGTCTTCTATAACGCACATGTGGAGGGGGTGTGTGTTACAACTTTATCACGCTTGCCTTTAACCTGCTGTGCTTGGACCTAAAGAACAGAGTTATAAACCCTCAGGGAGCAGTCAGTAAATTACTTTAGGCTGTCCTGGCTTTTTCTGTTTGGCAAGTTGGCTCCACAATAGTTTTTTAGTGCTGCGATTTACAATATGCAGAGCTTTTTTGGCCCATCTGATTGAAAGCCATCTATAAATCTGTCTGGCACTGGCCACTGTCAGAAAATATGGGGCGAGCAGATGACAGTTAACATTAATGCATTAAATGAACAAGACAAGACCACGCACTTCCGGATGTGAGGTAAAAGAAGGCGGCCTGCTCCTCTAGGCCTGGGTGGCAGCTGCTCTCTGCAGGGCTACAGGGAAACAGATGAGCGGCTTTAGGATCCAAAAGGTTGGGAAACTGTACGACTAGGACTGCAAGCTATAGACAAAATACAGTTGTATGTGAAAGTTTGGACAGCCTAGTCAAATTATATGTTTGGTCAATCTAGAAAAGAGCGAAACACAAAACCATTCAAGATTTTCATTCCTATTTATCGGCTAAATTTAGCCGTTTCAGAAAACCTTTTTACAGTCTCCCCGCAAGTCTTGTTCCCATTTATAACGGCCTAAGGCTTATTTGATTCATTACGCCTTAACCCAAGTTGTTCTGAGTGTAAATATATAAAATATATCGAAACACTTCTAGTGCTGCCAAAAAAAACAAACCAAAAAGAATTTTCATTAAGAAATGAAAAAAATAAGACTGTTTAGGTGTGCAAAGCAAAACACCCACATCACTGCCAGGAACCAACAATAAAACGTAGTTGGAACATAACTATTGATGTTTTGGTCCAGCGTTCATTCTAAATGGAAGAGTCGTCAAAAGTTAAATAACAGTAATCACAACACAAATGAAAATGTCTGAAGAACCACGAACAGGAACAATTTTTACCCCAGTGCCATCAGACTGTTCAATGCACAGTAACTGTGGTCCTCTCTGTTGCACAATACATCTGTTCTTAATACTATGTGTAACACTATAGCACACAACACTTTACATTTACACTGCACTGTCACTTTACACTGCACTGTCACTTACACGGCACTGACACTTTACTGTACTTTATAAAACTTAAGACTACTGCTGCTGCACTGTGTTGTCTTTCATGTCTTTTATGTCTTCATGTTCTATCTATGAAGAGGGTGTTCCAGTAAGAATTTCATTGTACTCTGTACACTGTACTCTGTACATATGACAATAAACTTGATTACCTTAAATGGGTTGAGGAATGACAAGAAGCTTTTTTGATTTAGCAAGCAATATCCATCAAAATTTGAATGTGGGATTAAGGTTATTTCTTTTAGTGAGCATACATATTATTCCACAATTTAATGTTACATAAAGTTACTAATATTACCTTTTTGCAGCCAATTACAACATAAGTTGAGCTATTAATAAATATGGTATTATGTTAAGATAATATTAGCAGGGCAAATTGTGTCATAACCTCTATATAATGAAATGTTCTGGGATTTGTTTTGAAACGTGAGACTAATTCATTAGAGAGTCAGGTAGACATTTGGCTAAAAGGTGCCTACATTAAAAACTGACCTCCCAGAGACGGTTCTCCTCAGTCCTCACTTTTCCCAGGAGCGTTCCACTTGCCAAGCACAGAGAAGCCAGTAGTTATTTTTTCTGCTTTTTCTAATAGGGAGTGATTCTATTTTTATACCCTGCAACTCCATTTCAAAAACTCATTGAATATACACAAATCACACAAATGACCTTTTTTGGATTCAGAAGATTGGTTTTTCCTTGAAGGTAACAAGCTTTCATTTCTGAATCACATGTTGTAATCTGTTCAGACAAAATGTCACTCTGACTGCAACCTACAAAGCTATGTTTGGAGCAAATAAGGACAAGACTACCTTGCCAACGGGGTGGCATGGAAAGAGTCTAAACTATATAACCAAACGTATGTGGACACCTGACTATTATATCTATATGATCTTAATGGACATCCCGTTCTAAAACCATAGGCGTTAAGGAGTTGCTCCCTCCTCCTTTTGCAGCTATAACAGCTCCATGTCTGGGAAAGCTTTCCGTACGATTTTGTAGTGAGAATTTGTGCCCATTCAGTCAAAAGAGTATTTGTGAGGTCAGGCTCTGGTGCTGGACAAGAAGGCCAATTCATCCCAAAGGTGTTCAGTTAGGCTGAGGTCAGGGCTCTGTGTAGACCTTTTGGAGTTCCTCCACACCAAACTCATCAAACTGTGTCCTCATGGAACCTCGCTTTGTACACAGGGGCAAAGTCATCTAGGTACAGAGCCTTGCCCCAACTACTACCACAAAGTTATAAGCACATAATACTGTAACATTTCTTTGTAGTGTTGAAATGACCATTCTCTAAAAGTAAAGGGCCTGAGCTGAAACCCTGAAAGAAAGACTACCAAAAGTGTGAATCTCCACTCCATATCATTCATTTCTATTGGTCCTGAGTTCAGTAGCCATGTGTTTTACACCACTCCAACTGATGCTCAACATTGCCTGTAGTAATCTTGGGCTTGTGTGCAGCTGCTCAGCCTTCCATCCATTAAATGAGTGATGCAACAACATACTCACTACAGTCAATACAGTCTTCAGTTCTCAGGGGCCCCACTATAATGATCTATAGCTCAGTGTCTGAGCTATTGTTGCTCCTAGACAATGCTATTTTGTATACCTTCACACAAATACAAAAATCATAACTGTGATATAATAAGGGAGAAACATTGCACAGAGAACATGGTATAGTAAAATGTCCCGTTTGTAAAAAAGTCATTTTCATACAATTTAGTGAAACTGTTGGGGCAGCTGGTAGCCTAGTGGTTAGGGCATTTGCCCTGTGACCAGAAAGTCCGGGTTCGATCCCCAAGACCTCTAGGCACAGCTGAGGTACCTTGAGCAAGGTACCGTCCCCACACACTGCTCCCCGGGCGCTGTGTTCATGGCTGCCCCCTGCTTCACTTGGTGAATGGGTTAAATGCAGAGGAAGAATTTTGTGCTGTTCACACTGTGTGCAGTGGTGTGTTCAGGTATGACAAATGGTCACTTTCACTTCACTTTTCACTTCATATGATAAATGATAAATATGAAAAATATATCTTAACTCTAAATGTAAAACAGTTAGATAGGGCTCGGTGAGAAATTCCAACAACCCCTTGTTCGCCATAATAGCACCGGGAGATCCGGAGTTATATCGTTCACCGCAGACAAAAGTAATGGGACACCAGGGCGAGGTGAATGATATTACTCCCAGGACTATTATGGCAAATGAGGGGTTTTTGGAAAGGTCTCATCGAGCCCTATCTCACCTTGAAGTTTCACAGAGATTGATGGTTGCCCTGTCTAGAAAAGCCACAAGCACGTTCCGTGTCCCAAAACATTTGGCAATCTTGGCCTTTTCTTCTTTGAGTCTGAAGTAACTTCAAACTGCTGCCATGCTGGCAGGTCTCACACACAACAAAAACTCACGTAATGCATCTTCTCACATTGTACACGTCGCAAATTACGTTATGAGTGCTGTATTTTTTAACGTATCAGATTACGGCACAACTCCAGTAATTACAGTAACACCCAGTAATACGTATCTGGAACTGTGATTGGTAAGGATACTACAGAACAATGAAATAAATAAATGAACAAAAAAGATTGATCTCAGCATCACACAAATCGATATCACAATAATAATTCATATACAGTAGAAACAAATACAAATATATATTGTCCAGCTCCACCAAAGGAGCAAAGACACACTGGTTGAAATTGGTATTCATGGCTCTTTAAATAGCACGTTTTGATGCCCCAAAACTTCAAGCTGGTATGCCTCTGGGAGAAGAAAAAGCTGCACAAATATTATGTTTGATATGGCATGGGCCTGGTGCTGCAAGATGTGCTCGTGTTAAACTCTTTTTCTGTGACAACCGTACTGGGTTTGGCTAAGAGAGGAAAAACAGAAAAGACCACACAAAACACATACAATAGAGTAGCAGAAATAGCTACTGTGTGTTTAAGAATTGAGGGAGTATAAATGAGGGACGGAGCCAAAATGTTGGGCCTGCAGCTGTGGAGGGGGAAACGGAGGGGCTACTGTCTCTCCCAGGGGTCCACACACGCAGGAGACCGCCTGATTTAAGAGCCCTCTGACTCAACGGGCTAAAGGTCAAAACAATGAATGTAAAGAGCTACTTTCCCCCTCATAACCAGCCAGGGCACCATGGAGTTACGGGGTGAGAGGTTAAACCTACAGCATGTGTCACAGCTGCCTATTTGACCCCTTAAAGATAACTCTTCAGGGGTCTACAAACGAAAGAGTCGTTTGAAATGGTGGCCCATAACAAACCCAATGACAACATACCATTACATACTTAGAGGGATAGTTTGTCCAATGATCAACATCAGACAATTTCACCCCTCATCTCAAATGTAGCCAATCGACCCAGACATGTTTAATGTGAGGTTTTCTTTGTACAGCAGCTAATAAGTAGTGGACGACACCACAAAGTAGCATCACGCAAACTGCATCTCACACCTGCCTTGTGTTTTTAAGTTTTTTTCAAATAGACTTGCTAGTGACCTATAGTAGACATTTGTATGCCACTTTAACCAGTGGTAGAAAACTTGTGATCCAAATACTCTATTTTCAGTCATCTTTATAAATAATATGCCATTCAGGCTCAGAAACCACAAAAACAGGTCAAATCACTGCTTTAATACAAGTCTCATTATTTCTGTGCACAAACAAAAGAGTTGCTGCCTCATTTGTTGATTCTTTGATGAAGGGAAACTGTAGGCTGTTACAATCAGTGTTTTCATTTGTTGGTGGTAAAAGCATGACAAGGTGTAAGTAGGGGTATAACGGTGTTTATCCAAGCAGTGAAAGCCACTGGCTCTGAAAATGCGGTTATTTACTTAACTTTGTCCGTTTCTCGTATCTCGGTTGAGGGTCTGGAGAAGCTGTGAGCTCAGGCGCAGAGGGCAGGACTGCTGGGAAAGTCTGGGAGGAGGCTGACATTTTTGAGCGCTTCGTGCAGTGCAGCAGGGAAAGGAGGTGGCCTACAATACGACTATTTATACTTAATTATACATCTCCTTTAAACCATTTCCCAGATGCAAATGTCAAAAGGCTTTGTCATATGGTGCATCAGCTATAGGGCGTCACATCAATCGTTCTCCTAAAAACCTGCATTTCACGAGGACAAACAATACTGCATTCCTCTAAAAAACATTTAAAAACAAAAAATAAACCTGATTTTGAATACTGCGTGTTTATATTCTGTTATATTCCTGTTGACCAATGCTCATATTGAATGGCTGCAATCTGCAAATGAGTCAATCAACCAACCAATGCTGTGAGCATCTTGACCAATCACAGTTCCTGATGGGTGTTGGATGCAGGTGTTAGGAAATTCCATTAAACTGGTTATTTGGTCAAAAATACTCACTGTATGTCAGGTTTCTAATTCATGATCGTGTTTTAATATAATGCACAACATACTGCAGTTCTTTTGCCCGTGGTATCCAGTCCCATTTATACTGAACCGTTCCATGTCATTTTAATCACAATTCCTCTGAACTCACCAGGTTAATGAGCTGAGTGTGCACTATGTCCTCCACCAGGGCAGCGGTCTCATGCAGCGGTCTTCTAGAATCACCCAAAGCATACCTGCAACAAAAACCCCAAGCACTCAAACACTAGAAACACAGAGCAGTTACTGAGAATTCACACTAGCATTCTGGGGATTTGTCTATATGTGTAAAATGTTTATTTCTTCTGCTGATGCCTGGATACTTGACTGCACTTTTTCTTTTACATTCACAAGGAAAATCTACACATAAGCTTCAGATTGATCACATTTTCAGGTAGAGTGAAGCACAAAACAAAAATAATTGAAATACTAAATATTGAACAAAAACCTTTAAGGGTTACAATGCAATTTAGCAGGGGCACTCAGGTATGGGATGTGTAGGTCTTTGCTAATTAGCAATACATATTCCAGAATACAATAAAAAAAATGGCCTTAAAATGATGGTTTGAAATATCAGTCAGAACTAAACACCTGTCCAATACTCATTTTCTTTAAGCAAATATCTGCCAAAACCAGTATGAAACCAGGTATTTTTATGCATCTTGATAATACAGGTTCAATTTCATTCTGTTCCAGACTGAAAGAGCAGCGAAACCAGCCAATTACGGGGGAAAATGTGCCAGGAATAAACATTACAGATCTATTACCTTCCCACATCAGTTAAGGCATTCTTTAAAGTGAGTAATTAATGCACCGCTAATAAAATAATTTCTATCAATTAGCAGAGCAGCCTACACACACATCCACAGGAACCAGAGCGACTCGGTACAATTGTACGCATCGCCAGAGTGCTGTTTACAAATTCTACGCGACTTTATTCACAGTTTTCCCACACTGAGGCTGCCAAAGCTTCCCACATTCAGTGAGCCTAATATCGACACAGCGGTTTTATCCAATACAAGTGCCAACCACGGAACGGCCACAGGCTCTCTCCGTTTAAGAGAGAAGAAGATGAAAATTGCCATGAGAAGCTTGACACTTAGAACACCAGGCTAAATTTACTAATGACACTGGTCTGAATTCCTCAGTGATGTGTGAGGAATGATTTACTTTCATTTAACTACAGGGGCCGGGATTCAACCTTCCCACACAAAAGGTCAGTGTTCCTTATGAAATTGCATCATAGTTTATAGCTAAGAGCCCTCACCCTCAAAACAAAAATACTCACATAAACAGGACATTATCGTTATTAATTTTCCATTTATATAGTCAGACATGACTGTTTGAGTCTGACGAAGACAGTTCCATCTTAAATCTTCGTGAAGAATCAGCCCATGAAAGCTCTGCTCTGCAAAAATCTGTTACATTAACTGTAGCGCAAATAAAATGCAGCTACTTTCTGGCAAAACAACAGAAATCTCAAATGAACAATTTCTTTCTTTATTTCTTTTAAAATTCAAAGAACACCTACCCTTGCAAAATGGTTCTATCCATCTGGATACTGGATATCTCAAGCATAACCCCGTCAATTAACTTTTATTGCGTCCCTGTTTCATTTCTGTGCTTCACATAAATGCATTTTAATCCAAATGACTTCCAGAGGAAAATCAGTAATTTACTCCAGTTGTATAATTTATTCCATTTGTTTAGTCACAAAGCATTTTAGGTTGGTCCAGGAAACTAGCGAGACAACAGTCTGACCATATAGAAGCTCGCAGGCTGGACAGCGATCAATCTTTTTATTTTGTTTCCGCAAAAATGAGAAACAATTTCCCTGTTGTCTCAGCTCCTGCTTGATCCCCCCCCAAAATAAAGTGTCTTTTTCTGGAGCTGGACAACCATTCATTTTCAACATCTGATACAAACCATTTCATACCGAGCAAATATGGAAAGAGGGAAGTAGGAAAACAACAACAACATGAGAGCATCAAGAATATGGAGCAATAAACAGGCCTGTAATTGTGAACATGAGCTTTGTGAGCCTGGCTCTGTTCCCTTTACTCCAGGCTAATAAGACTATGATTTCCTACACAGTAGTAGACAACATGAGCACACTTCAGAAGTCCATAATCCCCGGCATGTTGATTTGGGCAGAATCATTGATTTGGCTCGTGGCCCCTGTCTGTTTACTTCAAGAGGCAGCACGAGTCAGTCTGCACAAAAGACGCTAAACAAAAGCTCGCCAGAGCCCAACTGCTTTGTTAAACCGGGCTGGATGTTTGGGTATGGGCTTTAAGTTCAAAGTGCACGCAGCACAGTGGACGCTGATGTTTATGAGCTTGTGGTGAAGCAACAGCCTCCTCCTGCCTCTCTCCATGTCACCAGCCACCCATTCTTACTCACAAACACCGAGGCCACCGAGACGGAGGTAAACACACTGATTTGACAATCCTGATTTCTTTTAATTTTTTTTCCCCTCTCTTTTTTCCCCCCTCACCGCAAACAAAAGCTCTTAATAAGCGTGGGTCAAGGCTTCTTGAGATCATAAAAAGTTTCTGTACACTTTATAACTACAGTCAACACAAGAACAAAGCCCCAAAAAAACCACTGATGTTTTATTTACCAGGCTTTGTCCCTTCCCAGGAATGAACAACTCGGTTTTAAATTATTCTTAAAATTACGATAGATAAAATACATCAACAAATAACGAATATACAAATATAAAGACAAAACCACACACATCCACACATGCCAGCAGCCACCAGGGTTTTGTCTGAAATGTCCATTTGCACCCCTTTGCAAGTGGAGCTGGGTTTCTGTTAAACACACCGCATTTATTTTGCGGAACTAGTTCATTAAAAAAAAAAAAACGTTGGTTAACATTAACCAACAGTTTAATGATTCTTCATTTTAAAAAGTGCTAAATCCCTAAGATGATGGTTTCAGGGTTAACCAAAGAGAATTATGATTCAACTCATTCAACAGACGCTCAGACATAATCTAATTAGTGGAGGAGCTTCAGAAAGGGAGCGACGGTTCTTTCTTTTTTCTTTTTTTTTCCCTGTTCGCAAAGACCCAAAATGTGTGAGGTTTTATGGTGACGCATTGCCGCATGTGAATCATTCATGTGGGCAGAGTTTTAAAGGATAATATTTTATTTTAAGGTAAATAAAAAGTGCATGTGAAGCTTCAGCCGTGCTAAGCTAGATAAAGAGGGCTGCTTTATCCCGATTCCATCAGTTGTCCAAATGTAAGCACGGGAACTAGTCAGTGAAGCAGTTTCAAACCCAAGATAAACTTCTGCAAGGTAAGCATTGTTTATCTTATGGACGTTCTTACAGGTTTTGCAAGAGACGTGGAGCTGTGTTTTGGCAAAGGGCACAGTGAGAGGGTGGAAGGACTGAAACACCAAGACCCGGGACATGGGCTCCGACATCACAACCCACACCACGGCGTTCTGAAAGCTCTACAGCAGTAGATATTACTCATATGTTTTCAGCTGTTGACAGCCAGCGGTTGTTCTATGTACTTATACTGTTTTACAGTCATCCAAGACCTTTACAATAGAATATAATAGGTTGCAGATGAAATTATGATGCAAGTTTTGAGAAGGGCCTACAGGGACATGTGCAACACAAATAGGAAAATGCAAGAAGTCTCCACTGTACGCCTAATTTCAGCTTTTAAAGCCTTGGGCTGCTTTGGTCTGGACCAATCCTTAACACTTTCTGCAGGGTTTTTCCATTTGGAAGTGGATTTACAGTGTGTGTCTCTGACTGAGGCCGCTGTGGAGTTTTCCAGGCTAAGAGGCGTTTATAGCAGTAGGGTGGGGTTGGGCTGGGCTGGACCTGGGCTATTTTGGGACAGCTGAAGCTAGCCTCCAGACAGGACAGCAAAACAGACTTGAATTTTGATACGGGAAATTAGTGCAGCGAGACATAAGAAAATATTCTGAGATCCACGCTTGCGTAATGGGGAAGGCAGTTGTTTATGAAAACATGAAAGCCATTTCAATTGTCTTTTACAAAGAGAACCTTATTGTGCAGCTGACAAATGAAGTGAAGAACTCCATGCAACAGTGACTCCCTGAGCGCCCCTTTGAGACGGCGGGAGAATCGGCGTGATGAATGCTCTTCTACATGTAGTGTCTCTCCTCCGTGAAAAGACATGCATGCTTCATACAGCACTTTTTTTTTTATCTGTAATGTTACTGGCAAAGACTGTCCAGAAAAATAAACAGTTGTAGAAGCCCCAGTCATAACTGAAGGCAGAGTTTGTTATTTCGTTCAATGCATTGGCAAGCGATATCGAGACCTTCAGCACTTATTACAGTTCGCTTATTTGACTTTGTCTGCTCAAACACAGGAGTTTCATGTAGAAGCCCAGAGCAGTACAGTACCCAGATTTTGGAATATTAGCAGTGTACATATTTTGCTTTGACACTCCGAAGTACGTCAATTTGTAGGCTTGTTCATATTACGAACATAAGATCCTTTATGATTTCATAAATCAGATCCTTTAAGTCACAACACAGTTTTTCCAGTGATGTGAAACAATAGCTGAGATCACTTTAAGTGAACAATGTAAATGAACATCTGGTTATGGTTTGAATGAAAATCTAGAAAGGGAAATGGCAGCGTTCAATTTCAAATTCAGTTTCAAAATGAATGAGACAAAATTACATTTCTAGATTTTTGTGTCCTCTACAGGGAACCAACTTACAAGTGGAATATTTCTGATATATATTTATTTGTGAGTTTTTTTCCTTCAACAAATAAACAATAAAACACAGTTGACCAGGCGCGCTCATGCTTTTCCATACAGCTGTAAGTAGCATTGCCATTGCTGCAGCTCTACCATTGTGATTTAACTGTGCAGCTAATAAAACAGATCATTCATTTAACCATTTCTGAGTCTTAAACCATGCAGGCCACTTTCGTTTGGAGTAAAGCTCGTGTAGAGAACCACCTGGGGTTGAGTGCTGGACAACATGCAAGCCCTGTCGTTCTCCCCAGAAAGTCCCCCGGAGGATTCCTTTATCATAAACACATGCTACCTGCAAATCACTGCTACGCTGGCCACCGCGCAATGAAGATAAATGAGTGATTACTGAAGTGTGCTTTCTCCCTCCCGTCTAATCACATTAAAGTATCTTGTGTTTGGAGAGAGAGATAAAGAGGTATTTTCTGGGCAAAAAGCCTCAGCAATTAACCTGGGAGGGCAAGTTTTTTTTTTCCTGCTTGTCCTCTTTTTGGCTTCAAAACATTGGTTTAACCCTTTAACATCATAGTTCAGTTGATGGAACAAAATCCCTTTTTATACCTTTAGTTGCAGATCTTTCGTTCTCTCAGTGAACAGTGATATAAGTTAATGTTAATGTGATCCTAAAACTATATTTAGTGTGATTGCTTCTATAGTTGTTTTTTAAATTATTGTTCTCTTCAAAGCTGAAATTCCACACATAGTAGACTCATAAACAGACTTCAAGACACTAAAGCTCTCATTAAATGAAAAAAAGACACATATCCTATTTGTGTATTGTGTTTCAATTAGAAATAATCAGCCCGTAAATGTGGCAATGTGAGCTTTTCCCACATGTTTTCAGGCAAGAGCAGTCCACTCCACCCGTTTTCAATCAGTCTTGCACATAAATGGCACAGCAATAGTGGTTCTGATAATCAGAAGAGACGCCGGTTGCTACAAATCCATGCTACAAGTACTTAACATAAACATAAATAATGTAGTTCATACATGCGACATTAAACAAGCAGCAAATTTTGAATGAAAAAAAAAAAAACAGGTTAAAACAAGGTAAAACACGGCTGAAAATCAGACCTATGTAAGAACTGCATAGAGAGGTCCTAACATCCTGATGAGAACCTGTGGTTGACAGCCCTCAGTCACACACTTCAGTCCTGTAACGCATCACAAGTAAAGCATGAATGATGAATGAAATGGTCACATTCAGGCTGAGCTGGAGATTATACATGCTGTGTCAACGCTCCACTGAAAACATCACCTTTTATACACCGATGTCTTAAAAAAGACTTCTGCTTACTGCATCCAGGTTGAACAAAGGAACACGCAAACGGACAGATGATTGGAGAGATGGATGGAGATGTGGCAGGCAGACAGATAACCTGGCTTGCTAGGCAAGCACTTGGCCATCAGCTCTCTGCAAGTTTCTCTGGCTCCAACACAGAGAGACTGCTGTCGGATTTCAGGACATCTAAGCTCCATCTTAGCTGTCTGTAAACCAATGTTTCTATTAAAGCTGCTGAAAATGGCTTTTTCAGATGTGATGAGCACTTTGTGTGTATAACATCAACTCGAATGGCGTAGAAACATACAGCGTGCTGGCCTTCTTTAAAAAATAGCACAACAAAATCCAAACCAGAACTACAACTACACCAACACAAGACCACAGCAAATAGCAAGATTAGGGTGCAAGCCACACCCGCACGACCACTCCGTCACAGTTCAATACCACTAATAAGGTAACACGCGCTGTCTGCGGCCTACGAGCAAAACCCAATCGTGTTTCCGAATGACATACATTTTGATCCGGGTCAGAAAAAGGAAATCAACATTTCACTTCTATCAGTCACACTCCAATAAAGATGCCATTATTGCAATAACAGGATATGGTTGGTATTGGTAGGTCTGAAAAAATGCAAAAAACAGCACTTAAAACTGGCCGCAGCTTCTGTTGGTGAATCGTTTCAAGAGTCTGGTTTAACCACCCTATTCGTGGGGAATTTTCAGCCTTTTTTTCTCCTTGTTTAACTATATTTTTCCTGTTATGGAGTCTGGTTTTCTAAAATTGTTCTTGTAAATGGCAAGAATGTGCTTAGGTAAATGAATGAATCGTATAAATGTGCATAGTGGGTACATAAAACAATTTCACATGAAAATGTCCCCAGCTAGAGCGACACACACAGCGTTTTTGCAATCATATTGGTCATTAAGGGTTTAACAAGTGAATTAAAACATACTGGTTTGCAACCACACCCTTACAGAGCAGAAACATGCTGCAGCCATCTGTTAAAGTAGATAGGCCAGTCACTGAGCTGCTGTCGTGCCTCTCTCTAATTGCACAGTCCAACTTCCAAAACAAAACCATCTAAAATAAACCAAAATAAAAGTCAAAAAGGGTAGGAAAAGCACACTGATTGGAACAGATGCTCTGTGAAGGGGAATGTGGGAGGGCGCTTTATCTACTGGGTCCACTGGGAATCTTTGTCAAGGACATTAAAATACTATTAATTTTCAGGAAATATACCTCCGTCCCAGACGAACCCAAAAATTCATTCTTAATTTCAATTTTACACAACCTTTGAAAATAGCAGCTGTCCTTTACAATATTTCATGTTGAATGAATAGACAAAAAGAAATGGTCCAAAATTACTCCAGTCGCATGTAAAAATGGCCAAGAATATCTGAGGAAAACTGATGTTTCAATTCTATTACAATGTTAACAACAATGAACTATTTAAGAAGGAACAGGAGGAAAATCAAATACAAACTAATAAAAGGGAGACGTCCAACCAAATGTGTGTTACTCTGCAATGATTGTATAACTTGTTTTATATACAGGCATTTATAAGTTATATAAGTAATTTTTTATTATAAATGCACTATTGTTAACAGTAGGGTAATGTACTGGCAATGGCTTTTCTAAACTCTTTGGACTCAGAGTTCAACACTTTCGGACACTTAAAAAGCTTTTATCATAAACTAGGGATAAATGGCAATTACAAAGTCATTTTATTTCGAAGACAAATCTTAAATGGGCCCTGAAATTATAGTTAAAATGTGGAAAATACCAAATAAATGCAGGAATTCCTAGAAACAGGAAATATTTAATATCCATAGAAACATCCATATGAAACAAACCATCGACCATATCCAACCTAATTAAATTTCCTCTTAAGCAATTAATGTGATATCCTAATTATGGTATAGCTTAGCAGGCTATAAAATCACCAAAGATAAGATAAGAAGATAAGAAAGAACTTTTTGTATCCTGAGGGAAACTCTTGTCATGTGGGTTCCACACTCAACCAGGTCAATACAATTTACTAAGACTGGGTACTTCTTTATAGGACTGAAGCAAGCATTAAGAGATAACCAACATTTATACAGCCCAGCAGATATACACTGACTTGTTTGGTTCTAGTTCTTACTACTGAGGATGCTTATTGAGTCCTCATTCAGTCTTTTGGTCATCATGAAGTGGAAAACATGAATTCCCTGTGTGGACTGATTCTCATAGGCTATGTCCTTATAAATTGACAGAAACCAAAGAACTGAAATGTTTCGTATGAGATTTTTGCTCACGTTCCCATGTTATGTGTTGCAATGGAAGATTATTTATTGCTCTCTCAATCTTTTTATTTATTAATGACACTGCTGCTAGAATCTGTCATAATAGCATATAAAACAATATTCCTTTACACTCCTGCTGTAACTGTTCCTGTCCACTCCTCTGTATACTGTCTAGTCCTGAAGTCTTGTAATCTGGCTCTTGTGTTATCTTGCACTCACTCTCTTTGCACTCTAATTCTTGTCCTGCCTGTACGTATGGAGTATTGCGTTGTTTCATTTTTTGTTCTTGAGAAGGACTGTTGTTTAATTTCACTGTGAACTGTGTACATGGATAAAATGACAATAAAGAGATACTTGACTTTACCTATTTGCTCTGGTTTTAAAACACAAAGGCCAAACAATCCTAATAGGCAGTGGTTCAGTGTCCTAAAATACTGAGGGTACCCCTGACTCAGGTTCATATCTGCTGACTACAATTTTCAACCTGCTGCTTTCAATGATTTAAATAAACTTTCAATGCCGTGCAACTCCAGCTGCACATCACACTGCAGATGGTGACACAATTTACTATAACATGCCATCATGATGTCCAACCATACTACGGCCCATACAAATAAACTCAGCAGGTATGGTCTGACCATATGAGTCACTTTGGTAAAGAGAGGAACTTTTCAAACACTGAGTACATCGCTGGAGCGTCCTCTTTCATGGACGACCTGTTTCTCTTGTTTAGAACAATCAGTCCAAGAGAAAGCCACATCCTGAGGCACAAATGCCCAAGCACCTGCTGCAGGCGCTCAGCTGGGTGGGGACCCCCATCTGATCACATACACCATTAGACTCCCATCCCATTTCATTTGAGTACTGGACTTTACCTAACAAAGACACAGACAGAGAGCACAATATGTGGGATGTTGGTATAACGTCAGATTCTTTCTGAAAATCTACACTCTGCTGTCACTGATGGCATTGGATGCAAATAGAGAGCTGCAAGTTCAAAAGCCCATGGACCATCTAGGCTAGTCAGGGTTACTGCTCTTAAAAAGCAACTAGCCCGAGCACAGTTTTTTATCTCTTTTTCATGTAGAAAAAAATAGCATTGTAATGTTATGCTTATGTTGGAAACGCCACATGAACCAAACTGTGCTTAGCAAATATTTTTTTCCCTCCCCTAATTATATATTGCAGCCAGTGCAACATGACAACAGCAGAAAGTTGATACTCATCTACTAATTCCAGTCCAGGCCTGTTTGAGGAGCTTCTGTATTAGACTGCCAGCCTTTAGCTTCTCAGGCTGCAGAGTGCTTCCATATGTGTGAAGACCATGCCTACACAGCTCCCTCCAATCACATCCTTGACCAGAGTGGCTTCTGCTGCCCTCACTGTAACGCCTGAAACATATTACATGTCCTGCATGCTCCCCCCAGCCCTTCCATCTCACGCCAAAGTGCCTTGGACAGGCATCAGGCGGCCAGGAAGCTGAATCATTACCAAATTAGAAAATGAGGAGAGTCAAGTCACTCTGAGTGTTGCTCGGGAATTTTCTCTCAGACTGAGTGGTTATGACAGAGTCACGGACATATATGAAACCAAAAACAAAGAAAAACAGAGACCGGCAGAAACAGTCATGCCTCCAGACTGTTTTTTCTATGACTTACTTTCAACACATTTCGGTGCGCATGATTGAAAGAGAAGATACGCCTTCAATTCTGTATTCTCAGTCTGGTTTCTTAGATTAGATATGAATAGTAACCTGCAATTACACAGAACAGAACCGGAACACGGGGGATACACTGTGAAATTCCGAGCCTAACATCTAACATGGTGCTCAGACAAAATAACCATCTCCCAGTGCCTAAAAGCAAATCTAAAAATACTATAGCACAGATGTTTGACATTTATTTTCTAGGCCATAGCAACAATGTTTGGTTGCTTCCCATTTCTAAAAACCGCAAATAGTAAAATGCACTCAAAATATGGCAAATGTAAATAGTGAATCCGCACTTCAGCACTTTTCAGAGGGTGTGGGGGCAAAAGCCCAAAATGTATTTGACCTCCTATACACTGTAGGCATTATTAAATAAAGATAATTGTAATCCAGATGACAGATTTACGAGAAATGGGAGGTAGGGAGTGAACAGTCGTCTTCTTGAAAAATGAGCCTTTCTGCACCACCCCAACATCATGTAATATTTGTTCTTTCCCACTAAATCTTATCTTTTCTTTGAATTATGTTGTGCTGAACCAGCCAGTCCTGCCCTAAAAACAGCCCACACATGACAAACTCAAGGCCTTGTAAGCACTTCAAGTAGATCAAAACTGGTCTTGACTTAAAGAACACTAACCAAACATGCATGAATGGAATTTAAAAGCATTAACACCCCCCTCACCTGATTGAAAATTTCTCCCCGTTGAAGCCCAGCCAAAACCTCTCACCTTATTATAAGACAGATCCAGTAAAACCCACAGTCACTTGGCTGTCAAATTCACTGAAACAGTTTTCAAAACCGAGTACCTTGACTCATTTAAGCTGTAATTTAATTTAGTTAGGTAAACCATGATTACAAATATTGTCTTTGACTAATTTAATTGTGACGTTGTGTATTTATTACCAAAGAACCACTGCACACATTGCAAAATGAAGACAGGCCACGTTTGAACTGTGGTTCCTGCGAGAGTCCCGTGTTAATACAGTAGGAAAAAGAGTGCCGAGGTAGAGTATGGAGTGAGGATCCGTGCCGTGACTGGGACTGATAATTTGCCAGGGGCCAGAGGTTTTTAAAGCATAAACCTGCACATCTGAGAGATTTTCATTTAATATTGACCTGTATAATCACCCTGCGCTCCAGAGGCAGAAACCGCAAGGGCAAGAGAAGTAAGAAATGGCTGATGGCAGAAGCGTGCTTTGGGGATAATCTGACAGCTCAGTGACCGTTAGGGGGGCTGAGGGGAGATTTACTTGGGAAGATGACAGAAAACCACAAGCCCACAGAGCTGGCCAGAGAAGCGTGCCTTCTTTCAGCATGGAGGAGGCATCTCCATCCCCCAGCCCCAGCCTCAGCCCTTATTACTGCAATTAGCCAATGTCTTTAGGGGCTTATGATTATATTGCTCCTTTTCATCAGCGGAGGTCATGGCAGCAATCCTCGGAGGAGAAGCTTGTCATCATATGTGCACAGAAACATGTGTGGAGGAGCTGATGGCAGTAGAAACGCGGCCTGGTACTGGACTGTAGGGATCCCAAAGCACTTACAGTAACGCGTCTGAAACATCCGCGAGCTTCACCACAAAGCTTCTTTGACGCTCTATGTCCTCTCAGCATGAATGTTTACGCTCAATGACATGGGCAGACAACAATTAACTATCTAAGTATGAGGAGAAAAAAAATGGAAAGTACAGATGGCAGGGAAAGGCGAGAAATGTATGACCGTACGTATTTATTAACAAAAATTACTGTCTGAGTTTGCCAAAGCAAAGATCTGTCACTTTCAAATAACAAGAGTGCTAAAGGGCACACTGGAGAGTGTGTGGTGAAATCATTCAGCAGCTCGGCCAGACTGTTATTACCATCTCACTGTGCCTGATCTTAACCACATCATCTCATACACTGCACACATTACAGCTCCAGCCACTCAACAAGCGAGGTCTCACTTAAAGGACCGTACTAACGACGTAAGACTTAACTTTTTTTTTTTGGTTGAATAAATGTTTTAGCAAACATAGCAGTTAAAGATTTATACTACATCCACATAGAAACCTGTTTAATGAATAAAATGGGAGAACTGCATGAGGAATAATGTGCAGTATCAATATTTACACATATACTTACATAAGAAAATAAGAAATTATAACTGTTCAAATTAATACAATACAATAACTCTTTTCCCCAGTACTCTGAACTGTATTGTACTGGTTTTACAGAAAGGAAAATACATATGATCACTGTAGTCTGAGGGTATTAAAATTAAACAGAACTGATAGGAGGTGTTTTTAACTAGGTCTTGGAATGATCCTTTACAACAGTGTAAGAAATGGTAAAAGTTCCCCCAGTAGTAGAAGGGGCCTTAAATCTCAATACAACATAATTTATATCATAGTAAATTTTCTTTTAAATATTGACAAGCTTTTTTAATGCCATTTAGTGCTTTTGCATGAGTTATAAAATGCACAAAACGAAGTGTTATGAAAATATCTCACGGTATTACCATCCATACATGAACACAGTGAGTTTAACCGAAAAAGCAACTTAGCAGAGAACTTTTTACTGTCAATTCAAAAAAACATAGGAAGGCAAAATACAGAGAACATAGACGGTTGGATTATATTTCTACATTTTCTGTAGTTTTATTAAATGCCTCCAAAATCACTAATAAAGAGATATTGTTTCAGAGATTAAAACCGTTTCAGTTCACTTAGGAGCTGGATCCTTCCGACCACATCCCTCATTCAGTCCCTGCTCCTGACCTACAGATAAATATTACCAGACCCAATTCATTAGAACCCGTATATATTACAGCCCCTTTGAAATCCTAACTAGTAGTCATCATGCCCGGCTTGGGCTCCAGCTCTTTAACTGAGCTTCTGTGTTCAGGAACTCAAAGCACATGACCACTTATTTTGACAGCAATTATTATTCTAGCATTGCTAAAATAAATATATTCAATTTAGTAAGGGCCAAAGACTCTGGCAACCATTCTATTATGGTTTATAATGGCGTCAGTTTGAAGGAATATTGATGCCTTGCCACCTTCAGTGCATGTCTTCTTCATGATTGGAACCGTTACCACACTATTACAAACAATTAGAGACGCCCAGTCCAAATGATTCGTATACTACAGAGGCTAAAGTACTGTAGACAGTCATATTTCCAACAGTAACTACAGAACTGTGCAGATCTTTACATTATATTCAGATTCATAGAATTCAATGACCATGACTAATTCATTTCATACTTCTAGCCTGGTATATCAGGGCTGGTATACTGAGTAAGAAGTAAAAAAGAAAAACTTGACACCACATTGTTGATCCAACTTTTAGACAAAATTAAGCAATAAAAGTTACACAGTGTTTGTGGATATCAGGGTTTTTTTAAGCATATTAAACATTATAAATGGTTTTAATGAGAAAAAAAGCAATATCATGGGCAAATATTAGAAACAATATTTGTGACAATGTTCCCTTTGTAATAATGTTGAACCCCACACTCTTGTCAGTACTTATTAGAGCCCGACCGGTTTATCGGCACGCCGATATTATCGGCCGATATTAGGCATTTTCCAAACTATCGGTATCGTCATTTATAATGGCCGATAAATGAATATTTAAAAAATAAAATAAAAACGGACGAAACACCCTTCAACCATGTCGTGAGTGTTGGCGTCGTATAGTTTGTCCACCAGAGGGCATTCTACACCGTCCCTGTTGGCAACACTCATGTATAACGCACCACACATCCTGCGACCCGCCGATTCAGCCAGTCGGGCAGAGAGAACCGGTTATCCGCGAGTGAGATCATTGGTGAAGTGTGTTCAATAACTAATGTTAGGGAAATCCGTTAATGTTTTGTTGCGCGTTTCTGAAATGTAAAAAAAAAATATATATATATATATATATTGGATATATATATATATATTGGAATATCGGATTTTAAAGCCAACAAATATTTGTATCGGTATCGGCCCTCAGAATCCTTTATCGGTCGGGCTCTAGTACTTATCAGAGCTTAATCTTTTAAAGTGTTTAAACTTTGGGGCAAAAGATTTTAAAGAGGCTCTGTCACATTCAGTGCTGTTTGCGACATCATTCCTGGAAGAGGCTTCAGGAGTTCCCACATTGAGTAGCACAATCAGGCTACTCATTTCAATTGTTATACAGTATATCTGAATTCTTCTCATTCCGGCTGTATCATGACTGACCCACTTGGATGTATTTATTTACAAGCAGCAAAAAACAAACAAAAAACAGTCACAGATCAGTCATCTTTCAAAACGAAAGATCTGGTAAGAATAATATTTTGGAGATGATAAAGACAAAAGACTAAATGTTTTCAAGAAACATCTCGGTGTAATAAAACAAGAGAAATGGACAGACATAACACTGAGGTTTAAATAACATTTATCAGATAGTCAGCACTTGGAATATCATCATGTTACTGTTCAAAGTGATAAAAAGCACAGTGCAGCGTGCAAATATAATTCCTCATCACTTTTCTCAAACACATCATGAATGTTCTTGTACACAGTGGGTAAAAGAGCTCTAAGAACAGAGGCGAGGATTCTGTTGTTTATTCTTTTGTTCACCCGTGTTCTCAAACACGTCAAACTCAGACACTCCGTGTAAGAACCTATTAAGGGTTTTCGTTTAACAGGGCTGCTGCTGTCCACCTCATAAATCTGTTAAATCCTAGAAGTTACAGGTTAAAAAACTAAGACTGTCTTTATCTTTTGTCTGGAAGCCGTCATGGTATAGCTCAGAGGACATTAAACGCCTGTGTGCAGTGAACTTTTCACGGGCATCGTGTTACATACATTTTGAATGCTAGTTTGAATACAATCCAAATAGAATTTTGCCATGAAAGGTGGCCAGTTGCACCTCTGATTTGAATACTGCTAACCACTCAGAATATGCAAAAATGGCTCTCAAGGTAAATCCCAAACTACATAATCCATCAAGATAAATGATAGTCACCTTTTTAGATGCTAAAACTATTGAAACATTTAAATATGTGTGTGTGTGTGTAATATATATATATATATATACACACAACCCTTTAAAAATTTAATCCATAAAGCTTAATTCTGGGCTGTATCAAAGGACCCCTCTTACTTCCAAAGAAAACGGCCCATTGAGTTCAATACTGCAACTACACAGCAGGCAGCGCATCCTTTTAGCTAACCTTCCATCAGCTTCTGTACCTGGCTGTTACGGTTGCCCAGTATTTACAAGGCCACTAGCCACTTTCATTTAGTGAATGGTCTTGACATCATACGTCGAGAGGAGCTGCCAGAAATGAAGCTTCTGAAAACTGCGTAAAACCTGCCAAAACCTCGAAGTGCTCCCAGATCCTGCAGTTAGGAAGAGAACCTGAATTACACTGAAGTGTGGTCCCTCTGAATGCTACCACATGTTAGCACAGGCCTCTGTACCATATTAGCTAAAGCCGCTGGTATAAAGACATGGCAAATAGAGCAGACCCACACTGAGCTCATGCTGTGAAGCACACATGCTGACCACTAAGCAATATCCAAAACGTTCAAATGACAAAACACACTATAATGTCAATGGGTAAATCTCAAAGAATATCAGAACGGCGGAAAGCAGCGTACGGATATCAGAGGAGTGCTGGGCCAGAATCGCTGTAAGCTAGAGCATCTATGAGTGTGGCAATATTCAACAGTATAAAAAAACACATCAGTGAAATACAGATGGTGTGGAGACTCAAGCTCTTTCTGTTCCAGCTTGTGAAGCTCCACATGTGGCCAGAGGTTCCATGGGCACGTGCTTATTAAGAGGAAAAGGCAACTACTCTCCATCCGCTGTACCAGCAGATCAGTGATTAAGGCCATTTACAACATATTCGCTGATCTGAAGAGAATCGGTTATGATGGCATGAACACAATGCACTACAGTTTTTGTAAAGTAAGTAAAAAAGAAACAAATATACAAATACACACATCTTGAAAATTAAGAATGCGTCACCAGAAAGGAACCTTAAGGACCCTTTAGGCCTAAAGATTTCTACCAAAAATACAGATCTGCATTTTAGTTCATTATTCTTCCAGAAAACCATGAATTAAATTGAAATATTACTTGACTTGAGTCAACTTGAGTATTATATTATTACAATAGTAACCTAATATCCTTATTTTGGTTGAAAACAACAGGGTTAGATACCGGAGATGCTTAACAAGCTCTCCTAAGTTTTAAAAGCAGAAAGTCTTACTGAAGTATCCGGTGTACTACGTATATGTCTGTTACGATTTTAAATAAATAATGTCTGTATTTAATATGCAAACCCAAAAAATGAGCATTGCTGCTACTGATGAGCAAAATACTTATCCTGTGGTGGTGCTAGCATTAATTATAATTTTAGAGAGATTTTTTATCTCAATGCAATACCTGTAAAATAAATAAAAGTTGCATTTGGTTACATTTAAATTACATTTCATGTATCATTTTATGTAAAACACAAATTTTCAAAGATCAAACAGATTTGTAATTGATAGAATTTAAAACAATAAAATGTTAGATTCAGCTTAAGATTTCAGCGTACAGCTTCTAGTGAATGTGTTAGATAAATGTTTGTAATCTCATCCAGACAACAAGAAACAAAAGGTTTCCCCAAAAGCCAATGACTAAATTATTTTCTTGCTTCTCATCACTTCCTTTCATCCTCTTTTAAACCCATTCCCAAAACTCGGCGCGGAGCGGACTGGGAAAAGCAAGCAATCAAACATCAAAAACACAGTTTTATTTGAACTAACCATGTGTTTGTTTCTATGGTAATTACTAAAACAGCGTTAGACAAAGTGACGAGGGAGCAAAGGCGCTGCGCACTTACAGAAACACAGAGCGAGAATTTTATCTCTAAATTCTACACTAATCTATTACACACCATCCAGACCTTTGAGGTCATTGTTGAGGGGGGGGGATCATTTTAAGTAACACAAGTCTAGAAGCAGAAGCTGTCTACTGTATAAATGCTTATTGGTGGAATTTCTCATATAAAAGGTAAAACCCAGAGCACCTTCAGTTCACAGCGAGAGCAGACCAGATCCAGATACTGTCCTGAAACTCAACACACCAAGAGTTAAGAGTAAACAGAGGGTAGGATTTCATAAATAAATATGATTCAGACTAAATTTTGATTATATGTGCATGCTGAAATGATTTATAGAGTATTTTTATGGAGTGGGTGGTGGG
This sequence comes from Nannopetersius ansorgii, assembly GCA_037974605.1. NCBI lineage: Eukaryota > Metazoa > Chordata > Actinopteri > Characiformes > Alestidae > Nannopetersius > Nannopetersius ansorgii. Next base: position 25,695,002 of record JBBPDE010000001.1, read on the forward strand.
GGTTTAGGGGTAACCTGACAGAAACATTCTTCTCAGTCTATTTATTGCATTTACAAAAACAAGAAACAAAATCAAGAGCTACTTTCAGACTAGGCCACAAAACAGGATTCATGTAAAAAAGTTCCTTAATGTCATTAAATGTCACTCTAAAACAAACTGCTCAGTTCAGAATACAGTGGGAAAAACAAAAGGCCTGAGCAGAGGCTGTTTGGTCTATGAGCCATATGTGAGTAAATACTCACACAAGGCTTGAAGAAAGTAAGTTATAAAAAATAAAAAAAAATCAAAGATTTTATTTCCAGTAAACAAAGCGAGTAAGAATGTGGGCTTTACAAACAACTCCATGCTGTACAAACAAATGAAAACTAAGACATCTACCTGAACCAGACACATTAAGTTTCAAAAACAATCTGCTCCTTTTATAGAAAAAAATGTTTCCAACTAAAATAAAATTCTACTTATTTTGTCCTTCACTGGCAAAATACCATTTTCAGACACTGACTAGTTAGTGATTTCATATGGAAGTAAATCAGATAAAAGGCCAGGTATCATCCACTTCCTTCTGCTACACTGTCCTGGGTCTGGTTCAGTGCTGCAGGTGTGGTGAGAGAAGTGTGTGCTGTTACTTATAAATGATTTTAGTTAAGCTCACCTTTATCTGTACAGTGTTTGCACAGCTCTGAGGCAGCAGCAAGTGGTCATTACACACACACACACACACACACACACACACACACACACACACACACACACACACACACACACACACACACA
>JBBPDE010000001.1:25704590-25722928 GCA_037974605.1 Nannopetersius ansorgii
TATAAATATATATATATATATAAAAAATCTATTCTCTTAAGACCTTGTCTGCCATGCATGAAAGCTTTCAATCATATATTTATCCCATATTTCTTTTGACTGCACTGTTAAAGAAACATGATGTTTTGTATGCAAACAGAATAATCAAATTGAAAACATTGGAAAATGCAGTAAGGCGCTGCTTAATTTAGGCCTGGGGCAGATTTGAGAGGAAAATATTGAAGGTTCAGGTAAGTGGACTTTGACTACACACGGCAGTTTTGAGTCTACCATAATGAAGAGAGTCCAACACTACAGAGGCTCCACGCTTAACAAGGCTCTACCTGTTCTGCCCAACACCAGCCACAGCCAAAGCCGGCACACACTATTGATTTAACCTCGGCTGGAATGCAGAATTTTTCTTTGACTAGGGCATTACTTTAAAATATTTTTAATACGATACACACAAGGGCTATAAGGAAAAACAGAACGTAAAAATGCACGGAATGAGCCGAGCCAGTGGCGGAGAGAGAAACGGACGCGCTGCATTGGCAGTATCTCTCATCCTTGGTTTCCCTTTCCAACTGTGGCTCCATGCTTCACCACAGGGAAAATCCAGTGTTTTCAAATGGGCCCTTGTAATGCTTTATTTCCTTTTTAAAATGTACATCTTTAATATCTAAACAATAAGAGAAGAACTGGAAGTCAAACTGTCTGTCTCCGATTGCTTGGTGTTAGCCTTAAAAATACAAAAGTGCAAAAAGAAAAAAGAAAAAAAAGCTGCATTTAAAAGTTGTTTTCACTGCAGATTAAATCGCTGAATTCTGATGAGCCTTTGTCCGAGCCTTTATAAAAACGGGCTCAACGTTCTCACACGATATCACTGCTGGGATAACACGAAAATACAAGCATCTCCAAAGGAATTAGCCTGAAAAACCTGATATTTAAGGTTCATATCACGTCTGCCTCCATTCGGAGACTGAGAAACAGATCTGGAGGAAAACAAACGGTTCTCCATCTCGGCCTTATTAAAAAGAGAAGAGCAGGTGAGACCGAGGACAACTAAAATGAGACAGCATGGTGGACTGAAAGCTACTGAATCTCTTGAACAGCCTGGTCATCCTCCATAGCAACACTCACGTCACTTACGCTAGACGTTTGAGCAGCGTGCTTTACACACATTCTCAATGCACGTGGATTCCAAGCCATTAGCAGAGCAGGACAAAACACCTCCCTCAGCCCTGCATGGTAATTTGACCACAGCCCCTTGAGTGTGTGTGAGTGGAGCACATAAGGCAGCGCACACACCTGCGAGAATCAGATAACCACTCACGAGAGAAAAGCACAGGTATGACACGTTCAGCAGTGTCCAATTCTATACTTCTGTTTCAAGAGCTTCAGGCCACAGGAGAAGCACTCTGTCAGGCCACAGAGCAAAATCTCAGAACACTGTTTCAGTGAGATTCAACTACAAGTGACTAGTGGACAGCCATAATAACATACATGAAAAATGGGGGCTAAATAACTGTTTACACTGTTTATCAGAAAAGTAAAAAAAAAAACCTTACACAGTTTGAAAGTTTCAGGGACTTGGAGAAATTCTAACAATAAAAAAGTAAGTGGCAGTAGAGATCTCAGATAAAGCTGACAGATAAAGATGTTAAAGATATGAAGATGTTTCTGTTGTGTTACACATGTAATGGAATAATATTGCAAAGAGAGTAGATTTAATACTGCAGTTCAGTTGGTTAAAACACTGGTTGTACTTGCAGTATTGTAATATGTGACGATACTGGAGCTTTGTTCTGTGCTCCAAATTATCAAACACCAGATATTTTGTACTGTGCCTTGAAATAATGTTTAGAAATAATGCAATGTAGATATTTGCTGTATCACCCACTCAGACTGGGTAGTTAATATTTATTTGCTCCGAAAAACATTAATACAAAAATAAAAGCAAATGAGATAAGAAAAATTGTCAATGTATATGTCAATGTGTTCACTTGACCATTTCCAAAACTCCTCTCTGAGGCAGTTCAGTATTACTCAGTATTACAGTATTTCAATCTGGCCAATCAGATTGAAACAGGTGCTGCTGATGGAATACAACAAATCTGTGTGTGGAATGTTGTGAGTGTTTATACATATATACATATATATGCACACACACACACATACACACTGTATTTACCATTAAGTGTTCGCAAATTTCTAATCTAAGAACAAACGCAGATACAACAGTGATGACATAGATAAATATGGCCCAAAAATACAAATACACTATATATAAAATACATTTTATGGTTTTCTTTGCATGCAATTTCAAATAATTTAGTCTATGTGAAATCATTTAGTTGTTATTAAATTACAGCAAATTTGAGGTCAGACAAAGGGCCTCCGATGCTATAAACTGCTGGGAGTCAATGCGGCTCTGTTTAAGCTCAAGCCCAGAAAACAGCGGCTCCATCTCTGCCATTAAGTATTAACTCTCCATCTGAGTCGGTTGTCAACAGCGCTGTTTTTCTGATTAGAATGGCTGTTGACTCATCCTGTGACGGCATTCAGGAGGGTGCTATAGTTACTGTGGCCAGCACTGCAGCTCCTGTTTCATTGTCTCGTGTGTTTACTGTAAGCCCAAACTACTTATAAAGTTGTTTCGGGATATCAGTGAATCCTTTGGGGAAATAACGGCTCCTTGCCGCTGTATAAAAGCCCGGTCTAATGTAAAATTTATCAGGCAGCAAGGTTGACACTGTCTATTAAAACGTTCCTCCTCAGCTTTAAATATGTATTAGACATCCAAAGGCAAATCCTCCGAGTTGTTGTTTTCCACGGCAAAAATGAGGGGTAACATTTGAGTTTGATTCACTCAGAGGTAATTTCGACGAAAACAATAGGAAAAAGCTCCAGCTTCAGACTTTAAGCGCAGGAAATGTCATTTTGCTGACAAAGACAACAGAAACACGTTCATGACTTTCTCTCTGCTCCTAAATATTAACAGTGCGACCCATTAATAAACATGATTTCCTTGGATAAGAGATGAAAGCAGGAGGAACAAAATTAGAAGAGGTGCAAACTAGAACTAAGGGAATTGGTAAGGCAAGCATTTGCGAGGACTAGTCGCAGAATGCTCCGCACTTTACAGTCTTCTGCTGTAGGATCACTTGGATAGTCTGAAATATTGATGTGCTAGACTTCATGAACCTGGTGAGGAAAACAGCAAAAAAAATAAAAGCCATGAAATTGTTCTATATTTATATCAAAAACAATCTTTTTCGCCTCATCCTGCACCGAGAGCACGCTTTGTGTGTCTCGGCATTCTCGGATGAAATTGTCCTGGAAAGCATGTTTTGAATAAAGAAATCCCAAATGCATGTCTCTAATGAGCTGCCTGCAGAACTTAACGTATGCTAGAAGTGCTTTCGCGTCGTTCTGAGTTTGGGCACAGCAGTATTGTTTTTTTTTACATCATATAATTAATCATTAATAGGTTTGCAGCTATTCGTGCACCTCTGTTGTCTTGACGTGTTCTGCGTTGGTTCATTTAACATGGCTTGATGGTTAGTCAAAGTAAGGTATTTGCGCACTTGGGATTCACTCAATTATACAGTACTTTGGATCTGTAGTGTACAAGATAAGATGGTGACATTATCACACCCAGTCCAAAACCAGTGCTCTCCAAAAAAAAAAAAATAAAGATGTTCTCTCCTGGGGGCTTACTGGCTTACCACACAATAGCAGAGGTTGTCATAATCCCAAATTAGATACAATCCCAATTTAGAGGAGCAATATTGGCATTTTACAGGCCCTGAAAAACCCTTCTTCAAATGAGAATATGACTGTGAAATGGTATTTTAAAGAACCTTAACACAATGTAAAGCATCTATACAGATTGCAACCATATGTCTGAGAGCCACTGAGGACCCTTTACTGCTAATACTGTAGCACAAATCCACTTTTGTAACTGCAAAGTGACAAAGACCTAGAAGTACCCAAGATCATCTCAGAGACAAAAAAAATAGGTTAAAATTGGAGCACTTGGCACAGCGCACTCTCAGCAGAAACACTAGAGTCAAAGTGCAGTAAACAAATACTCAATAGTGATGAGAGGTTCTATTCAGTCCCCAAATTACAGTCTGGTTAACCAGAGACTCTGTGTGCCAACTCATTATTGCAGTTTGCTTCCAATTGGACTTGGACGTTTAGGAAAACATTCAAGGGGCCTTGAAAGTAAAGAAGGTTTTATAGACATAGCAGCCCAAGAGACAGCAGCCTGAATTAGGCAAATGCCCAAAGGGTGCTGGTCAACATCTCAAACCAAGCATGGCAGATTACTTAAAATGAGACTGAATGGTGAAAAGTAATGATATCGAGAGGCTAAGACAGACGAATACACTCCGCTTAGAAGCGACAACTCAAACTTAATGTTCTTTAATTACCATGATTGATTAACATGCTCGATAACTGTCCTGGGAAAGAACAGCACTTTCACACAGCGCTCTAGAAATATGGGGATGCAAATGGACAAGAAAAACAAGTCAGGGTGCTCATCAACATCTTTGAAAGAAAAACCAAAAGGGGTGATAACACAAACAGCAATCATGATGCAACCTACAAAAGCAATGAGGAGATTTTCCCATATGAATATAGCTTATTAGTGCATTAGCTTATTACAAGGCTATCTGTTCATGATACACTCATAACAAGACAAAACTTTTAGTACTAAATAATACTACTACTAAAGCCAGACAGTCGCTATACAATTTCATAAGAGATCACGCTGCCCATCTATGAACGCTCTGCAGTTCATGTGTAAGTATGTGCATCAGGAAAGGGAAGGCAGTGAGTGGTTACAGTATATCACCAGGGTGCCCTGGAACAGGTCTGGTTCTGGCCCCATTTGACAGACAGGCTTTCTAAACAGCCCCTGGGTGTAGCGACAGCTGGGCTGCCCAACGCTCACAGCCACTAATCACAGATATAGAAGCAGAAACACTTTTGTACTCTATTTAACAGAAAAAAAACACAAATACGGAGAAAAATATCCTCGCTCGGGAACCTGACCTTACCATGTAAACACAGCGCAAATACATGGGCTAAACATCAAATTTCACTTAAGTCTTTATGTAATGAGTAGGTGTTGGTTTTAGAACTTATAAACTGCCTCATTTCTAGACTGAGGTCATTAGTTTTGCAGAATAATAATAATCATTTCAAAGTAATGGCTGCAGTCACTGTTAAACAACTACAACAAGGCAGCGCTAAGGCGAAGCCTTGCCTTTCCATTTTAATGTGGCCTTTGCGAAAAGGGCAGGGTAATTATTTTAATGAATGTGATAAAGGTAAGAGTGCCATACTGACATTTCAGCACCTACTTCTCAAATGCAGCCCATTTACCACAGTGTTTATGTAAAAGCTCTGGTAGCGTTTTTTTTTTCCCCAGCACCGAGCATTTCAGATAGGAACGAGCAATAGAAAATAGAAAGAAATGCTAGACGGCCTCAAGCCCACAAAAATGCTGGTGTGGGTTTGGTCTGGGTATACAAATACCATTGTATTAACACCATGCCACAAATAAATATAGCCAAATAAATATTTGTGTAGATTTGTGTATTGCACAACAGTACAGAGCCCAATAGAGAAACTAAGTTTTTCAGTCCATTACTAATGCTGTTAAAAATGAGTGCAGTATTGAACACGAAAAGAAATGACCATTAGCTGTAGAGACCTGCAGCCACAAAAATCCAGCTTTACCTCATATGAACTATTTCATGCTCCTGGCGCTGCAGTGACGACGAACTGCTGAGCTCAGATTAAGCTTTCTTAGAAAGTCACTCTGATCGGGTTACAGCCACAGGCAATGATATGCTTCAAGTCTTCAATAGTTAAAGGAATTTAGGGACGCAGAGCTGTAGGAACAGTTTCGCTCTTTCCTCTCCCCAAACAGACACAAGAAGAAAACTCATACTGAACCCGCACTCACACAAGATACATGCAGTCAGCCTGGCAGAGGGTACAGGGTACAAATCAGGGCCTTTCCAATACGGACACTTTGACATTGATACGGTTACTGATTTAGAGGAGATATCAGCCCATATCATTTAATATCATCCAAATTTATATCATCCAAATCCAGTTTCAAGTGTTTCAGTCCTTAACTGCCTGATAAGATTGTCACTTATACATTTCCAGACAGGTTCTCGATTGCTATGTGTTTTAAACACAAATAAACTCAAACCAGAAACATGCCAATTATAAAAAATAACCCACATACTGCAGCACATATTTTTCACTACCTTCATATTTCTCACTACTGTAGTGGGTTTATGTAATTGAGTTCTTATACATCACATTTTTTTTACAGTTAAATCACGATTTAGATTTTTTTCATGGTATTTATATTGATTTGTACTATATTGCAAGTTACTGAATAGTACAACCAAACTATTGTTGGTTAAGCGCTGATTCTATAAGGCGGGCATTAAGCAGACAAATTTAGAGGATACTACGATCTCCCTGCTTTGGCAGATCATCAGCACATCATATCATCATATCGCCCACCCCTATCTGATATCTTCACACCAAGATTTGTGTGTTTGTGTTACACTCATAGTGAAGTTCTGTGCTTAAATTCGCCAGCCTAGCACATATTGTGGTAAAACAATTAACCACTGAAGACTGCAGGCTTAGCCATCTCTTTAAAGCCTGGCATACAAGCATGAAACCGTTACAGCCTCCATGTCAGCAGTTTGTCGCAATATAAAACAAATGACTAGTTTTGCAGAAAGCAATAAATCCCTGGGATCTTAATATTATTTCGCTGATTTATCGGTCAGGCCTTAGAAAGGTCACAATTTGGTATTTGCACTGAAAAGAAAAAACGCTCAGCATCAAAACAAGTAGTATAACCATGTTGACAAACCATTATAAATAAAATAGCTTTATTTCATCAACAATTCTGATTTAATATTGAACATGCTTAAACACGGCTCATTTAATTACCGAGTTTATCAAAAAACAGAAACTAGAATTCAGTCACTAAACTTTTGGAGGCAGTCACATGAGCGCCACATGTTCGCATTCGTACAGCTGGCGCTCTATAAAGCTAATAAAGTCATCAATCATACAAGACACTGCTTACTTTATAGATGCACAGTAAATGTATATAAACTGCACAAGAAAGTCAGGGAAAGGATGTAGGCGAGTCAAATCCACAAAGAAAGAAAAAGCTGAACATTGGCCATATTCAACTGTCTGTGTTATCTTTAGCACCTTATGCGTGTAGTATGGAATTTCCTCGTCCAAAGTAAGCACTTTTGCAGCACAGGCTGGAATATAACATATCAGGACAGTTTGGGAGGAATAGTGAAGGACAGGTTTTTGTCATTTGTTGAAACCCCTGGCCACTTGTCTACTGGTGACCTGAAAGAATTTGTACTGTCTGGTCACTGAGAAAACACTGAGGCAAGAATAGCCCGAGACACTTAACAGCAGACGGGCTGTTATTTCATGGGTGACGAAGGAGATCCTGAAACAACATGACTAAACTCTAAGCTTCCATACCTTGAGCAGTCAAAAAAAAAAACAATCAATAACCATTAATACAGACTTTCATTTTCTGTTTATGGTTTAGGTTATGCAGTACTTTACTGACAGACTAAATCATCACTTATCAATTGTTACTTTTCTAAAATGCAGAGTAAAGTTTTAGTGGTCCTGGGGGTGTAGCTACCCTGAATTCTTAAAAGACAATGTTGTTTTCTGTTTAATACCTCTTATTGTTCATTAGTTCAATCATAAAAAATGTTTTAAATATTTATCTGTGTTAGATGTTTTGTGATGTATTTATATTTAGACACTTTTTCTTTACAATGTAACCCTAATGTTTGTGAATTCACCCAATTCATTAAGTCTGTATGAATGTCTTACACAGTAAGGATTCCTAAGTGATACCTTCAAGGTTTGTCCCATCATTTGGAAATGAGTTTGAATCCCATTCATTGTCAGTGTAATATTTTTGCTGATACCAACAAAACCATAGATCTCTGAGGTCATCAAATATTATCAGTCAATCGATATATCAGTCCAGCCCTATCAGCTACACTCTGATCAATACTAATTCTGTAGTGATCGTCTACATATATGACTGAGGATATTGATGCTAATAAAGTTCGATTCCACCCTTTTGCAAATCTTGAACTGATCTCATGCAGCAGGGTCCTTTTTGGGACGGGTGGCGTCGCGTTTTCATTTCCGTGAAACGACAGCAAACTGAAATCTTGATACTGGCATGGAAAAAGGGAATCATAACTAAAATGCTCTTCGGCTTGAAGTTAGATCACTGGGACAGTAGCGTTTGTTCTCTTTTAAGAGGCACACTACAGTTCCATTTCTTCTCACATGAACCACAGAACTTCCTGCCATTTATAAGTACAAGTGATCTCAATTAGGGACCTCCATGAAGGCAAGAGGCGGCAGACAGTCATGGCAACAGGAGCCAGAGGAAACTGTCTTTACATTTTCCTCCCTCACTGCTCCAGACAGCCACCATGCCCCGAGTAGACAGCATCAAAAACACGCGCTCTGAAACGTGCCTGCTTTTACAGTACACAGACATAAATGTCAGAATCACGCCGTTTACTAGCGTCATCCTGGCTGACTTTGCCGCTGATCTTGTTTTTTTTCTTTTTCCCCTCCCTATTGGAAGAAGCTCCAATTCAGAGTTCTTAATGCTGGCTTGGACTAAAAACATGATAAATACAGGAAAGAGTGCTGCTAGAGGAATACCACTGTAATACATTGTTAAGAGCACTGCATGAGACAATATAATTTCTCCAGGTCATCATTCAACACAACACAAAGCTTGCCAGGAAGGGGAATGAAATGTACTCAAACTGAAGCCATTTACACTCCGTCAAAAGCACTTGTCATTTGCAAGCTATAATTAAATGTCTTGCAAAATACAGGACTGCAAAGTGGGGCTCTTCATGGAGTCATATGTTTATGAACTTGGTATTTCAACAAAGAGGAGCTTGAAGGGAGAAGACAAAAAAAAGTGTTTGTGCAGTTCGTAATGCGGGGCGTGATTTCACAAACACATTCTGTGTGCGCAAGAGAAGAAACAACAGATTAAAGGAGCTGAATGTAACGTTAGACATGCCGCAGGGTGCGACTTGTCAATAATGTAAGGTAAACGTCTCATAAGGAATGCCAGAGCTGACATGAGCGCTCTTTCGTTTGTTCTGATGGCATCAGTAATAAACTTGTCCTGTTTTGACAACTCCGGCATGTGAGCGAGGCGGGTGCCAGCTTTTGAAACACTTCTTTGGAACCAACTCGATTACATTAAATACCATTAAACTCATTCACAGACTAATGCTTCTAACACAGATCCCACAGTATGATGATCAGGAGTGAAAGTAGCAAGAAAAACACACACAGATTGCTGATTAACATCCTTATAGCTGCAGTACCCTGTGTATTGTTTCTACCATGCCAAGACAATGTAGAGAAGACTAAAAGGTGGAGTTCATGGGCAGCACAGCAGGATAAATTTCATTGTGGCTTTACTAACCACAAATACTCTGTTGGAAGGAGGCCTGTATATTGCAGTGGAAATTCCATTTATGACTCTTTGGTTTCTTCAGTAAGCCTGATTGATAGATTTGGATACTGGCATCAGTTTACTTCAGCTTCAGTGACAGCCTTCTGTAAGGAAAGCCAGGCTAATATTTTGGCTTAGATGCAATCAAGCAGAACTGAAGTGGTTCATTGATTATTTACAGTACTAACAAGTGAAGCGAATGCATATATTATAACAAGGGATGTAACATTAGAATCGGCCTAGATCAGAACAGGCACATTTTTGCATATACAATGGGTCAATTAGTTACTTTCATTTTTTTTTATGATACTGTAATTGAATGAGGTTAAAAGAACAGCTTAAAAAAGAAGCAAATTTACACTTTTTTTCCACAGTCAATCAGCCAAGACATGCTTCAAATCTACATTTTGCTTGTTTAGTTAAAGCTGAAGCTGTGCAGCGAACACTGCTAACAAATCTGTACAGGGACTTTATTAGCAGCCTTGTAGCTACAGCTCTAAACTAAAATTTGCTTCTCTGAACATGTCTTGGCTGATCAATCACACCTGGCGTAAGTGGAAAACTGTAGGTAGTGCAGTCACTACATGTGTAAGCCTAATTATGCGAGATTAATTGTGATCAATGGCAGGTCACCTCCGCTTTTAAGGAACCGTTATTTATTTCCTGTTCTATTGGAACGTAAAATGCCAGCAAATAAAGTTGTCTGTGTTGCAAGTTTGGCTAACAGAGATGGATTAGAGTGTTTCGTGTGTTCATTCAAAAATAAGAAAATTAGTTCACAAAGTTGTATGGGAACCAGAATCCACCATAAAACTTCCTGATCGGTGCAATCCCTTATTATAGTCAATAAGCATTTGTTGATACATCTGCAAACTATACAGCAAAGCATCAGAGTGGATAGTGGCCAACACAGACCTATTCTTACTGTCTGCACAAGGCCTGTGGTTCTTCTGCATATTCTTTATTACACCGGTGATGAGCAAAATGTCTGAGCTAAGGCTAATTGCTGCTTGATGGTGCAGAGAGTTGGACGTATGCAGCGCTTTGAGGTTTTGGGAACAGTGTGAGAATTTCTCACCTTAGATGTGGCTCCGGTCTACCGTCATGTGCGAGACAACCACCGGCTTTGAAACCAAACCAAATGATCATCATGATGACTGGTGACATTAGTGCATGCATCAGTATGAGTGTGTGAAAGGAGGTATATGTGTTTGTAAGAAGAGGGGGCTGCAGATGTATCTGCGTTGGTGCCTGGCAGGCTAGGGATGAACTTGAGGAATTGTAAACTGAGAGCACCCTGAGCTGACTGGTGGATAATACTGTGTACAGCAATAGACGGGTAAAACGTTTCATATACTTACATCATGCTCTGGAGCTCCGGGATGAAGCTGGTGGTCTTTCCGGATCCTCTCCCTGCCATGGAGGTGCTGCTGGCTGCCATGGGGCTCGCAGCGCTGTTGCTCATCTGTTACACACACACACACACACACACACACACAAAACACAGGCTTTCATGCAACGCTCATTTGACCGTGTGGTCCATCAAAGCCAGCGCGATTATAAACCCACTTCCAAAGAAAACGTTTCCTGATGCATCAGACAGAGAGGAAAACACATCACACGAGACTCAACCTGAATCATGACAAAAGACACTCTGAAATGGCACTAATGTCAGCAGATGTCAAAAGGAATACAATGCTGGTTAGACTTAAACGCAGCTAAGCAATATTTACTGTAAACTATAAAAGGGTGAATTATTCTAATAAAAAAGGCACATTCCCACAGCAAAGGCGAGTCAATAGAACTGGAATGGTTCACAGCAACTAGCCATTCAGATGTGATTAAAGTATGTTCTAGCACTCACAAACAGGCTATTTACTCAAACCACTTCGGCAAGGGCTGAACGGCGCTTGAGGCAAAATACTGTAATTTTCATTATCCTGGCTCCAATGGCAAAAATGTATTGGTATTTGGCCATAAATCATTCACAATTTATGCACACTCATCACTGAGTCACTGAAATCAAAATTACAACCAATTCCCTTGTGAGAAACATTATAAAAATAGCAAAGAAAGCATTGAGCTACAAACATCTGCTTTTACTTAAGGATGCGCCGACAGATTTTTTTTTTCACTGTCAATACCAATTCATGGTACCCAAAATTAAACACCCACCAGCCCCAAGATAACGACAGCATAGTTGTAATCATTAGAATTATACACATTGAATGTGTTTAACATAATTCCCACCCATTCTCAACCCCGTAATGCAAAACTGCCTAGCGTCCTATTTCGCAAAGTTTTAGGAGCGATGATCCTCGCACCGTAACTGAAATGCATCCTCAGTGCCAAGATCATTTATCAGCACATGTCTTATTTTTACAATGACATGTAAGACTTATTGGTCTTATTTACATAATATACATAGTAATCCAGAAAAACAGATTTAACACATAGGTCAGGATAACCAGACCTTTGTCCACAGTCTCACACGAAAAAATGGCTAATTATGGACGCGATTAAAGGAGCGTGAAGTTTCTGATGGTGTTTACTGCAGAGATAACATTCATTACACAGCTATTCACACATTTTGCAGTTAGGCCTCCTTAAACACAAACCCCTGCTAGGAAAACAAATTAACAGGATGCTGATATTTACCTGGAAATGGACCTTGAAAAATGCAAACGCTCTCATTGTCAGGAGTGCAGGGATTTACATTTGGAAGCATAGTCAGATGAGTTTTGATGGCCCACCAGATATATTTGAACAGAATCACCTGAAGACCAGCTGCCATTCAAAACCACAGCCTTCCTATGGCATGCCAAGTCATCAGACTATCAAATCACACAGGTGTACTACCTTTTCTAAACAGATGAGGACAATACCTCACTTGGCAAAGAATAGTTTGCTTCATTGTAAATACCATCTCTCGGTCCAAATGCACGCCGTTCACATTCAGCAGACATCAAAGCAGGGAGCAAACACCACAGCAAACATAAAAATGCTAGTTCTGCACTCAGAGACATAAAGCTAAATGATTCAAAGTGGCCCGAGAGCAGAAGCACAGACAGGACTATTTTCCCCAATAAATACATCCGAGCATAAAATTTCAAATCCTTCTGTTTTCGCCCCCTCTGTTGGATGAAAGCTCCAGCCTTTGCTTTGACTTGTGAAGGCAGATGGTCGCCATACTAGGCAAAATGAATTCAGATGTGGCAAATGAATCAAGATTACTTCAACATGCAAAGGTCTGAAAGAGTGCTTCACTTTGAATGAGCAGAACAGGGGAGCCTATTCTATTTATTGCATTTTCCTCTCTATAATTAACTAGACTTTTATATAGCGTTGCTTCTAAATTTCTTTTTCTACAGACGCCTAGTTAATTTACTGATTTGGTCTTGGGCACACAATCCAGTGAGCTGAAGCTGAGGCAGTCTAACACAGTGCTTTTCGCCCTTATACTACTGAATACAACTGAAATAAATGAGGAATAGTTCAATGAAGTTTTTCAGGAGGAATGCACCAATTATTTTCTTTTTTCTGGTTTTGTTTGGTCGTTTTTAATTAGTCTTTAAGTGTCCATGCTCATACTGTGCGAGGTAAATGAACACATATCCGGAACTGCATCTGAATAAAAATGAGAAATGAGATGCTCTTCAATGATCTTCAATCCCTTCAAGTCCCTACAAAAAGAAATGCATGAAAAAAAAAAAGCTGCTTAACTACATTACATGAAACCAAATAAACAAAAAAGTAAGAGACAACCAGCTATTTAGCACAAGGTGTAACGCACAGTTAAACGGAAATTATTATAATTATTCAAATTACAACTGACCAAAGACTGACCAAAGTAAAAATAACTGATAGTCTGAATGCTAGTTTCAGGCCTAAAGCAACATTACGTTTAGTCACCACCAAATCTAATCATTTTATCAGCCAAACAAATTCTCAAACATTTTATTCATCCCAGATATTCGTCTATATCTGCACAAATAAAACAAATAAGAAAAAATATCCACTTACAAAATCACAAATAGCAACAAATCCTGTTTTGTTAACTAGTAATTATGACACATATTCAACTGACTGTGTAAACGCGAAGAGAGTCATATAAATAAGCTTGACAGGACCTTTGGTTTCATGGTGGTTTAACAGACAGTATTTTCATGTTTGTTGAAATGTTTAATTGATGAAGTGAAGAGCCATTAAACAAATAGAGTCTATGTTCTCATCTCCAGGGTCTACAGAGTCTATGTTCTCATCTCCAGGGTCTACAGAGTCTATGTTCTCATCTCTTATCATTTCTATTAATTAGCAAAAACAAGAGAAGTCTATAAAGACCTGACCAAACTCAAATAAAATGAATCTCTAAATGCTACTACAACAAGAAGCATCCAATATCCATGAATGAGGCGGACTATGCCAAAAAGCCCAGCTTTAAGTCTTAAATAAAAAAACGTTGAACTCAAAGCTGCTGAATCAAGAGATGTGTCTTGAAAACACACCATTTGGGGACCATAATGACGTGGCAGAAAGTGGTGTGTTTTTATTTTACTGCCACATCCTCGATACAGCACCCCACACAGCTCTACATGACCTCCTCCACCTCCCCTTTTTTGCATCAGTTAAAAAGGAAAGAAGTAAAACCATGCAAAATCCACACCCCTCCATCCACAAGAGCAGACTAAAGAGTCTCAGGCGCCTATTCAAATGAGAAATTGGTGGAATAAGCCCCTAGTTAGAGGAGTGAGTGTAGTAAAAATCGCACTCTGCCAGTGCCTCCCCTCCCGCACGTTTCCACAATGAAGTCTGGCACCTCATCTGCTGGCTGGGCTCTCCTCCTCCCTCACTCGCTGCATGGCACACACAGTTTAAGACATTAGGGGCATGTGCAAAAGCAAGTTATCGGCACTGTGCTGCAGCTTTAATATCTGCAATTACTCTGAAACTACATTACCCACCCACCTTTACAGCCATTAACTTAACTACAACATCCCCTTTCAGGAAACTACAGAATTTCACAGTGGCTATCAAATGCCAGATTGTGATTGCCCCCACCCTTTTTTCCCCCTCTGTCTGCAGAGGAAATAACTTTGAAAATAATCACAAATGTGTGGCAAGCCATAATTTAATGGCCTTAATAAATGTATTCTCTATGAATTAATCAAATCAGCAGCTCATTTAACCAAGCAAGGAGAGAAATGTAAAGTGCATAAGGAACAATTATATGATTTTCAAGCTTATAAACAATGTAAAACACAGACTGTTACTCTGCAGAACCCTAAAGGTTTGTGGTGGAGCTTAAAGTTGTATGAAGTTGAATGAAGTCAATAGTAAACAGCACAGTATCTTCAGGCAAAATAGACCCTTAGCTCATGAATTGAAGAGTCTAAGGCTGTCACACTCTAACATGAAGAATACATTTACCTCTGTGTGTTAATACTGAACACTGAATCCCTCCTCCTGTGCTCTGGACTCACACGGATCCTACAATTCAAACACAGATTCTGAACGGGAGACTGTTTTCGCCGTCACGCGCCGCACTGACTCATGGGTATTGTAGTTCCTACCGCAATACGAGGCCATAGACAGAAACTGTAGTTCAACAGGGCCGAGTCGCACAATAAAAGACGAAATCACGCGTTCAACAGCGCCACCCAAAGGTCTTTTCCTTTCTTTCTCTGTCATTTCTCTGCCCACCTTCACACTAATGGTCAGAATAAAGCAGCCTGTTGACACCTGAATGAGAGACAGCTGGAAAAATACCCATGTTAAGTGGATGCTTCTAGGAATTTTGTGTCTAGATAATATCAATCAGTTTAGCACAAATAAAACTCTGATGGGACAAGCGAACAGTAGATTTAAATGATATGCCAAATAATACATAATACCAAATAAAACCTTTTTATTTATTATAATATAAAATTGTATACATATAATAATAATAATAATAATAATTATTATTATTATTATTATTATTATTATTATTATTATTATTATTATTATTATTATTATTATTCACAGTGTTAACTTTAACATATGTCTGGTTTGTCCTACATAATTTTACACATTTATTGACTAATAATCTTCATATTAAACATAATAAGTACATCTGAATGTGTTCATCTGGACATGGCATTTTTCATATAGCCTATGTAAGATGGAGTTTATAATGGTTTTAAGTGACCATTTCTTGTCCTGATGTGACTGCTGTGTGTGAACAGACCTGTACAGTAAAGGCAGGCTGCTCACTGTGTTCAGTTCTGTCTAGGACGGAAAACTGCACACAGTCCAGAAGCAGAACACACACGAGTGTGTGAGGGATTTGGTTTATCTGGATGTAGAGAAGTGACCGCTCCTGTGCACCACGTGCTCGAGGCTCATCAGCATAATAATCGTCCCGCTCCTGCGTATATAAACCACAAAAACCTGAGCTCGCTAAGTCCCTGCCTCCAAAGACAAACCACACGGCCAGACACACATACACACACACATACACGCACGCACGCACAGGCACACACACACCCATTCATACACACCAAAAAAAACGCTCGCCTTCATCTCTAACCACAACTTTCTGGAGTCCCGTTTTTTAACCCTTCCTTGTGGTCGAGCCGCTCGGGACGAGGAGAAAACTTGAACGCGCTTTAAAGACTTTTAAAAAGAACTGCGTTAGAAATATTAGACATTTTGTTGTTTTGAACGCGGCGTGCGTTTTTTTACTTTTTACTCTCTGGAGGTTTCCCTCGAGGCTCACGATGCGAGAGGATTCGGTTTTACGCACCTTTCACCTTCGACGGGGATTTCCTATACGTTAATTTAATTATAAGAGAATATCGACGCTCCTTATAGACTTTAGGCGGAAAAACAGAACTTTCGAGCACTTTTGAGAGTGGGCCGAGCATCCAGTCAGAAACATGTGTGTAAAAGTTTGAGTAAAAAAAAGTTTAGCGCGTCGTTTCCAGTCGGAGGGAACGTGGAGCGGTTGAGGGACGAAAAGAAGTACACCAACGCCAAAAAACGAGGTTTAAACAGAAAGAAAAGAGGCAGAACGAGGTGGTCTATGTGAAGAAGTCTTACCTCTTTGCTCTGTGATGCGTATCCCGGTAGAGCCCAGCGGCGCCCGGAGGTTCAGCCCGCCCTCCAGCAGCGTGCTGCCCGGCAAGGGGAGTGATGTGAGCGCCGGTGGCGCGCAGCCCGAGGCGCAGCCAGCCGCGACCCCCAGACTACGCGCGCACGACAACAGGAGCATGGTGGAGATCATCGCGGACCACCCGGCCGAGCTGGTGCGGACAGACAGCCCCAACTTTCTGTGCTCCGTGTTGCCCTCGCACTGGAGGTGCAACAAAACCCTGCCGGTGGCGTTCAAGGTGAGTGAGCGCGCGCTAAAGGTGGGCTTCGGGGCTCCCTGGTACGTGAATGTGAACTGTACAATACGTGTTGAGCTCGGTAAAGTGTCTAAAATGTTTATTATATATACAACATATGTAATCGCTGTACAAATATTGTATATCACATTCATATGGCAGACGCCTTTATTAAAAATTAGGAAACATTCAAGGACAGTGTAAGAACCAGAGGAGAGTACTAAGCGCTAAAATCTTTTATGCAATAGTAATGCAAGGAGAGTGCAGTAAGGAGAGGAGATGCACATGGACAAAGGTGAGAATAGAAGTCCCCAAAGTGCGTGGATGTGCGTTTCTGTTTTCACAACTTTCACGCGCCTGAGAGCGCCAGCATTAGCACGATCGAGCTCCTCTATAGGCTGCTTTTACAAAGTGTGTGCGACAAAAGTAGCTGAAATCAGACAAACTTTACGAAAGTGGAGCAGAAATGCGTAAAGACTGTGCCGTCTCCTCGTAATAAAGCATTTTAAATTAGCTGCTGGATAAAATATATAGACTATATTTTTTACCCATTCAGAAAAGCCACTGTAAATAAAGTGGAGTCCAGCGGAAAGTCCCCAGTGTTTAATTTACACCCGCAGTGCTGAATTAACACCTACTGCGGATCTTTTACGTCCATCCGGCCCGAGCGAGCGCGGCGGGTGGACTCCGCACTGAGGGCTTTCAGTACAGCAGAGCAGCGGAAAGAACTTTCTCGGGTCAGTTTTTGGAGAAGGCAGGTAAATCAAACAGTTCCTTGCTAGAAGTTCTCCTCACACACAGACCCGGTTTGTGGACTTCAAGTCTCCGTGGGGGAGCCCAGAGCAGCTGGAAAAGTGTGTTTGCTGAAAAATTCACGTATAGAAAAGTGCAGAAAGAATATAGTCCAGATAATTTATACACAATTAAAATGTATAGGGTATAATTTCAGGTTTTTAGTTTTAATCGGAAATTAAAAGGCAGAAAATATATTTAGTACTGTAAATTCCCTAATCTGATATAACAAATAATCTTATTTAAATTTGCTTTATATTCATTTATCGTATTGGTTAATTTCTTTTCACATGCAGGCTGCAGTATTCATGTGGAAATAAATGTGGTTTATGTAACAGTACTGTATTCCCCTGTCTCAGAGACTACATTCCAAGTCATACTTTAATTACTTGTGATGAAGCTCCAGGCTTTCTCATTTTCTTGTATTAATGGTAAATGTCAACAGACTTCCGTACATGTGTACACACACTTTAATGATAAATGGTGGTTTGCTTACGGCACAAAATGTGTCTTGAGTGTTTTATTGCAATTCATCCCCGTAACCCCTTTAACTTTATACACACACACACACACACACCCACACACACACACACACA